>JANZLC010000005.1:26968625-26995372 GCA_026413385.1 Erythroxylum gracilipes
TGTAGCCAAAAACTATTACTTATGTTTTATTTTTTTGTTGACAAAAAAATTTTTCCCACCAACATTCAATCTTAGCTATAGTTTGGTAATGTTTTAGCTACAAAAAATTTTAGCTAATGTCCCCTATAGTTTTTAGTTACAAGAAGTTGGAGATGATTTGTGTGACAAAATACAAACGTCACAAATAACTATAGGAGACCTTTTTTTTTGAACATTTAGCTACGTTTGTTTTTGGTAGCTAATATTCTATTTTGTTGTCGTGTATATATTTGAGCTAGTGCTCTAACCATCTTGGTGCCTTCAATGTCATCATGTGGGGCATGAGTTAGCTCTTGGGTTTGAAGTCTAAGTAATTTAGTCTCATACATAGTAATGACATTGTAAGGGTGGCTGCATACTCACATGGGCTTCATAGGAGAATATATGCCTTAAATTAATGAGTAGACTGCAAAACAATTGGAAACATAATGAAGAATTGTTGAAATTAGGAATTGAATTAATTGTTTGATTAATATATATGACACCCTTACTTTAATTTCTTTCTCCATGATGAGACAAGGCTAGAATTTGGCAAGTCGTGTACTAAGAAATTTAATAGAGCATGATCAATGACTCTTGACTTAAATGAAGTGTAACTAAAACCATTTTTTACCACCATAAATTCTGGTTCTCAAACAAGAAAGAAATGGAAAAAGAGGTAGTCAAATTGATGTTCGTTTAGATTAGATAAAGCAACACCTATTCGGAAACAAAAGGTTTTGGCACCACACAGAAGAATGTACAATGTATGAACATGAGTATTTGTCAGTATGTCTTATGTTTGTGGGGCGTTCATGCATACAAACATTAATAAATGTGGTATTACGCAAGATTAGATGGGCATGTGAGGAAAAAAGGTAGGCACATGCAATTTCACGACGTACATAACTGGTTCTCTGAACCTTTTTTTGGATCATATCTTGAAAATTTGGTCTAGGGATCTTACCATGTTACTGGCTAAGATGTTGATGGCCTTCTTGTCTCCTTACCAACACCCCCACTACCCAATACTTATTTCAAGGTGATTTTGGGCATTTTTCTGCTATTATTAATTCAAACTAGAACCTAGAAGGTTAAAAGTGGAACAAACATCTCTTGGTAGAAAAGGGTGGGAGAGACTTATGTCCTTAATTAATTTCGTGTTATTTGGTGGGTGAAGTACACGTAATAGGTAACTATTTGGTGATTGTTTGATAATGCCTTTCCCTGTTTTAATCCAGTGATTGGGTTTAGGTCATTTCGGTCACCCATCATTGAAGTTAAGAAGTTCACTTCTGTGGAAAACTTTTAGGGTTTCTAAATTAAGGCCGTTAGGGATCATACACATGTTGAGGACTGTCATTATTAGCTGGTAATGCTAGTTATAGGTTGCTTGGCTTCTTGGAAAATGATGGGTGATATTTTTCTATCGCTTTGATGGTTTGCTCCAACATGTGAAAATGGATTGAAACGAAAGATAAGTCCTACAAATTAGTGTTAGAAGTGAGCAATGATCCATTTTGTGTAGGCAACACTCAGAAATTTGTCGAAAAAACAATCTGAATATAATATAGTTGAGAGGATGCTCGAAATGTAAGTTGTATTATGTTCACTTATAGCACGTATTTTTAATTAGTTTATTATATTGTTTTTGGCATTGCCAATAGAAACAATAATATAAACAAGATCTATAAGTTATAAATAAAAACAAATTAAAACACAGACAAGGTGAAACATTCCTGGACCTTCCCATTGACTCTAAGTTACGGTCCAGTATACATTATCGTAAAAGGATGAAAGGCTCAATTATAGTAATTAAATAATATAATTGTAAACTATAAAGGCACATCAATCTTGTTAATAAGGTTGCTCATCAAATGAGCTCTAATGAGCCTGAAAAGTAAGGACTATTCCTCTATTAATTAGGCAATGTGGAGATATAACAAAGTAGTTGAGGCGTTGAAATTCAATGGTGATGGGCAGTAGGCAAATTTTGCAGAAGGGATAGGGTTATGAAGCAGAAGCAAATACAAGCTTGTGAAGGGCTTAAACTCTCATGAAGTCATGATATCTGTCATCTGTGGCCTTCCCTTCCACGTGAATCGGGAAAATAAAAATAGTTCAAAAAGCATTTCGAATTTTGATCATGACAAGTGGGCAGAGACGCCATACACAACAAAAGTGCAAAGATTAAAGAACACTGCTCTACATTTCGTTAAACACAAAAGCAAATGCACTACTTGAATATTAAAAGTGAAACGAACATGGGGAGGGTCGGTGCTTAGGTCATAAACTTAGTTATTTAAATACAAAATTAATGCTTTTTATTAAGGATAAGGCTATACACAATTCCCACCTATGAAACTGCAGCTTTGACCTACACGTGAAATGAAAGAAATGTTATATCAATTAATATTCGTAGAGGCTTTTCGATAGCGATAGCATATACGTTCATGCCTTTCTAGTCTATCACTTACAGACCATATTATGCTTCAGAAACATGAAAAGAAAATTCGATTGGGAATAGGAGTTCCTTGATTTTAAATTTACCGTGTTTGGAAATTTCTTTTGAGAACAATAGTAAATGGTCAAGCATATTGATGTATAACTTTGTTGGAAAACGAAATAAACAAATAACATTATATTGATAATAAAGGTTACACTCTATATGAGCTGCAGCTCTATCTCACTTTCTTTTCTCAATTTTTCTCATATATGCATTACACATACATGCGCCTTTTAATAGGCATGAAAGGTTGTCGGTTTACTCACCGACTTTGACAGCTCAAAACAATTACAAAATAGCGACAATTTTAACGGCTAGCAAACAGCTAAGAGCCGTGTGTTTTCAGTAGAAGAATAAAGAAGTTTCCATCGGGTTTGACCTCTAACACTCCCCCTTTTGATTTTGTAAAATACATCAGTCTTTTATGTAAAAATATCCGCAAGTTGATCTTTAGTTCTATGATAAATGAGCTCTATAGTTTTGTCTTTCATTTGCTTTCGAATAAAATGATATTTTGTATCTATATATTTGCTTCAACTATGTGACACTGAATTTTTTGCAAGTAATATAATAGATTTATTGTTAATGTATATTGTAATTGGACCTTCTTATGTGTGATATAACTCACTCAAAATATTCTTGAACCATATTGCTTGACATGAACATGCTCCTATAGCGATATACTCGGCTTCACACATTGAAAGAGCAACTATTTGTTGCTTTTATGATGACCATGAAAAATATTGTTGATCCAATATGAAATGCATATCTAGAGGTACTTTTTTGATCATCTAAGTCTCCACTATAATCACAATCTGAATAGCCCATCAACTTTAAATATTAAAAATGTGTATAAAATAGACCATGATTTATTGTACCCTTAACATATCTTAAAATTCTTTTTGTTGCAATGAAGTGATCTTGCATTGGGTTCTCCATATATCTACTGACAATCCAACTATGTACATAATATCTAGGAGTGTGAAAGTCAAGGATCTCAGACTTTAAACTAGACTCTTGAACAGTGTTGGGTTTACCTACTCTCTATTTGAATATATACTCAATATTACACCTATTTATGTTGGCATGGCCATTGGCTTATAATCATGCATTCTAAACTTGTTCAAGATTTGTTTTGTATACTTCTTCTGCGACGTAAATATTCTGTTTCCCATTTGTTTTATCTCGATTCCAAGAAAGTATGACATTTCACCAATCTCTGTCATTTCGAATTCTTTAGTCATTGCTTTCTTAAAATCGTTGAACATACTTAGATCATTTCTCGTGAATATCATATCATCCACATATAAACTCATAATCATGATGTCACCATCTTGATTTTTCTTTGTGTATAAGGCATACTCATGTGGGCTTTTTGCAAAACCTTTCTTTTGGAAATACTCATCTATTATCATGTTCCAAACTCATGGAGCTTGCTTTAATCTATAAAATGCTATTTTCAGATGATAGACTTTGTCTTCCTGTTCTTTTTTAATATATCCTGGTGATTATTTAATATAGACTTCTCCAAGAAAGTTGATTTCACATCTATCTGATAAATCTTCCATTTATTTTGTGTTGTCAGTGCTGTGATAAGTCTAATGGTATAAATTCTTGCAACTGGAGCAAACACTTGTTCATAGTCAATTCCTTTTCTCTGCTTATATACCTATTAGTGACTAATCTTGCCTTGTATTTTTCAACCTTTCATTCTTGATTAGTTTTTGTCTTGTACACCCACTTAACTCCTATTGCCTTATGTACTTATGGAAGATTAGTTAGTTCCTATGTTTTATTTCTTCTTATCGTAGCAATTTCTTCATTCATGGCCTTTTTCTACTTCGTGTCTTTAATAGCCTTTTCGTGTGCTAATGGATCACATTCCGCCATTAAGCAAAACAATGAATAATAAAATGTTGTATGTTTCTATTCTGTGGCATTATAGATATCATCTAGACTATTTTTATAGGCATTCCCCCTGAATCTTTATTGCTACTACTACTATGTGATGAAGTTGACAGTGATGATTCAAGAGTTTTTAAAGTAAAGCTCTATGGAGGAGTTTGTTCAACTCCTTATTCGTTTAGTGTGTTAAAGTCATCATCATTATCATCATCGAAAAATAGTTCTTGAACTTTCTTATCCTCTTTGTTTCATTTCCAATAATTTGCTTCATCGAATTTGACATCTCATGAGATGATCAACTTTTTGTTCAAAGGGTTGTACAATATATATGTCGTACTCCTCTTTTCATAACTAATAAATATGCACTTTTCACCTTTGTCATCTAACTTTTTTTATAAGGAATATAAGCATATGCAATGCACCTAAAAATCCTGAGATGTCCAACTGATAGCTTGCTACCTCTTCATGCTTCATTTGGTGTTTTGAATTTTACACTTTTTGTTAGACACCGATTTAGCAAATAAACAACACATAGAACGACTTCATCTTAAAAGTTCTCGGTAAGTGCTTTCCTTTCACCATGCTTCTTGCCATATCAAGAATTGTGTGATTCTTTCTTTCTGTGATGCCATTTTGTTGTGGTGTATATGAAGTTGTCAACTGATGAATGATTCCATACTTTTTGCAAAATGTTTCAAACAACATTTAGGTGTACTCACCTCCTCTATATGATTTAAGTATCTTTAAATATTCCCTACTTTGTTTTTCTACCATTTCTTTAAACTTCTTAAATTTATCAAAGAATTCTGATTTTTCTTTAAGAACATACACCCAACTTTTCCTACTAAAATCATCAATAAAGGTAATATAATACCTATTTCCACCAAGTGATGGTATATCAAATGGTCCAGCTATATCTAATTGAACAATCTCCATCTGTCTTCTAGCTCTTCATGATTTTCTAACTTCAAAACTTTACCTATGTTGTTTCCCTTTAATGCATGCTTTATATAATTGATCCTGTTGATTAATTTCTGGAAGTCCATTTACTATCTTTGCTTTTGATAACGATTGTATCCCAGTAAAACTAAGATGACCAAACCTTAAATGTCATAGCCATGATTCATCATTTGTTTGGCCTCTTTCAAAAGATTTCCTACCACATCCTCATCCACCATGTCCTTGTTCACCACATCCACTTTTATAGGCACCTCTGTAGCTACCTCGATTTCCTCTTCCTTGTTTGCAACTGCCACTAGTTTGATTACCATTAATAGATAACTTGCTTTGTAAAGCTTGTTACAAATCATCAGTATTTTCATTTTGGATCATTCTTAACTCATAGGATGGAAGAAAACTCATAATCTCATCAATAAAGATTTGTGACAAATCTTTTGATTCTTCAATGATAGGGATGACATAATCAAAATTTCTTGTTAGTGAATGTAAGAGTTTTTCCATCACTTTGACATCGTCAAGAACTTCTCCATTTCTTTTCATCTCGTTTGCCACCATTTTCAGACGAGTAACATAGTCACTAATCTTTTTAGAACTCTGCATTTTTAATGTTGCAATTTCATCTTTAAGAGATTGGAGTCATATCTTTTTAGCTTTTTTTGACTCCTTTAAGACAATTATGTAGAGTTTCTCATGTGTCCTTTGATGTTTTTGCCTCTAATATTTTTCAAATATTGATTCATCAACTCCTTGAAAGATGAAAAATAAGGCCTTATTTTCCTTTTTGCTTGATTTCTTAAGTGATATCCTTTGCGTGTTTGATAAAGATGCTTAAGTGGTCGCATCTTTAGGCTTAGTGTAACCCTCTTCAACAATCTCCCACAAATATTTTGAGCTGAGTAGTACCTTCATTTGGATGCTCCAGTTTCCATAATTTATCTTTGTTAATTTTGAAATATGAGGCTAAATCATATTTACCATTTTCATGTCCTTGAAACATAGTCACGAACCTAACTCTGATACCATTAGGGTCATTCCTAACATTTTATAGGCCCTAAACGAAGTATAAAAAAAAGACCTCAATAAATTGGCAATATACAAATATGTAAACTTTAAAAGTATATTTTTATTATTAAAATTTAGTATCCATACATAAGTGATTCAATTTATAAGTCTAAATACTCAACAAAATATTAAATGATTACAACATCAGCTAATAATATCTTGTAAATATCAGTAATAATAAAATCACTAAATATAATAGTAGTAACAACAAAATAGCAATAGCAGCAGCACTATTAGACTACAAAACACTAAGAGAATTACACTAACAAATATATAGATGATCATGCTTTATGAAAAACAATTTCTTTGTGCATTTCTAGATCCAAAATTATTAATAATATTATGAAGATCAATATTGTCTAACATATCCTTCTCAATACATAAAATAGCTAAACTATTTAACCTTTTTTGTGACATTGATGACCTCAAGTAGGTTTTCAATAATTTTAACTTTGAAAACTTCTCTCAGCTGATGCTACAGTCATAGGTATAGTTAATAAAATTTGATAAGCAATTGAAATATTTGGATAACAATCTATAGCTTTAACAAATTCTAAAATTTCAACTGATGACAATAATGCATTTGGCAAAGTCATTTATATCACTTTTAATTCAGAAAAATATCATCTAAATCCACATCTAACACATTTTCATGAGAATAAGTTGTATAAAATTATTGAAACATTATCTTAATTCGTTATCATCCAATAACCTCAACTTCTTTGAATTAAATAAGAATCCATAAATATTTTTCAAATGTCATTAATTGTTCAAATCTATTCTTCAATAAAGCAATTGCCATATCCACAACAACTAGAAAGTAGTTAACTCTGAAAGAATCCTTAGCTGATTGTATTTTTCTATCGTGATCAATTTCATCAAATTGTTTTTTCCTAATAATATAACGTCTAGCTGAAAATGTAGGTTCTACATTCATCTTATGTGCAAGACTTTTGGAAATATTCATACTAGAGCCAAACCCTTCATCTTTATATTTCTCAAAAAATACCATCACACCTTCTATTTTCTTTATGGTAGAATCAATGCACATAGATTTAGATTGCAACTTTTTACTCACCGTGTTAATAGCGAATAAAATATCATACCAAATAACCATACCAAGTAAAACTCAAGACTCTCAAGTACACTAACCAAACTTTCCACTTCACTCTTTTACTTGGTATCATCACAAGATCTAGATAATTCTATCAAAGCCAATCTTATTTGAGGAGCTTGAAATCTAATAGCTTTAACACTTTTTATTCGACTCTCCCAATAAGTGTTAGAAAATAAATTCATGGTTAAGCCTAAAATATTATCAAGTAAAACCTTCTACCTTGTAGGAGAACTTGAAAATAATGCATATATGCATTGCACAACTCCAAAAAATGAAACAACTTTAACACAAGAATGTGCCATATCACTAAGATTATGATAAGCACATGGCATTTGTAATGCTCTCGGATTTATTTCATCTAATCACTTTTGAACCCTTTGGTTTTTTCCCTTCATATTAGAACCATTATCATAACCTTAACCCCTCACATTATGGAAATTAAGATCAAAAGACATAAATGTATTTAATAATTCATTGAAAAATCTCAACCTAGATTTGTTATCTACCTTTAAGGACTCTAAAAAGTACTCCTCTATTTTTATTTTTTTATTTGACATATTCACATATCGTATTAATAAACTCATTTGTTCTTAATGACTCAAATTAGGGGTACAATCAAGGATAAAAGAAAAATATTTCACTTCTTTAATGATTTATATGATAGAACTTCTAACACTATGAGCCAACAGAGAAATCAACTCATTTTGAATTTTGTGATCAAGATAATGATGATGAATTTCATGATTTTGAATACGTCTAACATGATCTCGCATTATTACATCAAATTCAACATTCATCTTAATCAATCCTAAAAAATTACCATAACTATCTTGGTAAAGTTTCTTATTGGATCCTCGAAAAGCCAAATTATATTTAGCAATATATTTTACAACAGAAACTATTCTTATTAAAACTTGTCTCCAATGTTCTTTCTCCTTTGTAATTTCTTGTTGCAATTCTTTATCAACTATTTGATTTTTGCTCAATCTTACTCTTAATTCATTCCAAGTTCTTATATTAGTCATATGCTCAATGCCATTCTTATGTTCTTTGAGTCTCTCACTAAGATGTTTCAAATCTCTAAATCCATCATTTGCTAATGCATTTTATTTGCAATTAGATTTGAACAATTTACAACAAAACAACATACTTTATTTACATTTTTAGAGCAAATCAACCATTTTCTATCACTAATCTCTCCATTGCTCAAATTTCTATAATAATAAGAATATAAAAAATGTCAAGAGGTATTGTCTAAAGGAAACACAAGATTTAATTCTCTTACGGTCCTTTTTCAACTAAGGTGTCCTTTATTATCAAGATTATCTCAATTTCTAGGATTATAATTATTTAATTTGGGGATTAGTTGCTTGTCTGCCTGAAATTTTCAAAAGTAGATGCATTTGGTACATGATCATGCTCACTCAAATTACTAATATCCTTGTGAAGATGAATCTCATCACTAATATTTTATTTATGTTGTTCTACTTTTTTTTTTCTTTTTTTCCCCTTTTCACTTCCAGACAAATGCTTTTTAAGCAACATAAGATAAACCAAGTATAACACAATTGAACTAAAAAAAGAACAAAAGTACCTGTATGGAACTAGAAGAAGTATACAGGCACAACAGAATACCAATAACTTGACAATATATCACAAAGATATATCAGTGATATTATATCTGTGACAGAGGAAAAAATAGAGAGCAAAATTTAATATCCTATACTAAAAATGAAAAAACAAAGAGCAAATTTTTATGATAGAGAAACGTTAATTTCTAAAAATACAAGAAATTAACATACTTAGGAGAAAATAGAGTAAATTATATTTTAAGTTATTAACTATTCTAAGGGGATGGTTGGTTCACACGGGAGAATGATAATAAGAATGAAAATAAATATAGTGAGAAATGATAATGGATATAATCATTATAATTATGATGGTTGGTTAATGAATATAATCATTATAATTATGATGGTTGGTTAAGAAGAAAGAATGATTACTATTACAATTGATAGTGGTTGATTTGTTAAAAATATTGAGAAATAAAAATTTGTTATATTTTAACTAATTATATTTTAATTAATTACATTGTAATTAACTAATTAATATTATAATAAATTATATTTTAATTAATCAATCAATTATATTTTAATTAATTAATTTTAGCTGTATTTAATTAAAAATTAAAAAGAAAAATAAAATATAAGTGTCACAAGTGTGACAGTCTATTAATTAAGGAATGAAAGTTATTGCTCTCATATGTGGGGGGTATGGAGTAATACCGAAAAGTGGAATATAAAAAAGTTTTCATTCAATCATAATAAATAACCAACAAACATTTTTCATTCTATATCCATAGATTCATTCTCAATCTCCTTAACTAAGCATCCCCTAAGTTTGCCAAGCTAAATATTATCCGGGGAATGATTGAATATTATCTACAAGTGTGGAAATGATTGAATATTATTTTGTCAAGCAACTAAATAAAGGTATAAATTATTAAATTAAATATTTTCAATAGTTTTTGAATTTAATTAACATTAGTATTTTTAATAAAAATTTTCTTTTATGGGAATTAACATAATAATATATTTAGGATATCATATCAACTATTTACGGTATTATTTAATTATCAAATAATTTTATTATATTTTATTAAAATTTAAGTAACAAAAATTGTGGGAATTAACATAATGATAAAATGTATTATATCTTATCAACTATTAATGGTACTATTTAATTGTCAAATAATTTTATTATATTTTATTAAAATTTAAAGTTAAATTAATATTATGTTAGTTTAAATAAATATAAATAAAATAAAAAAGAATAAATTTTGTGACACTTAAATAATAATATGCAAATAAATAATACTTTTTTATATACTAGAATTAATTTAGGGATTTATAATAATAAAAAAGGGCTGCAAGTAAATGAACCAAAAGTGTTGCAATAAATTATCATTTAGATATTCGAATATTTAATAAGCTAAAAATAAATTAAAAATAATGACTTTATTTTTAAATTATCACTCAGAACTTAAAAATTAGAATTGTAAAATTCTTTTGTTGCTAATTTTTGAGTTAAATATTTTAGATTCACATATTGATAGAAATAAGTAAAAAAAAAACCTAAATGTTTCAAAAGAATTTATAAACACTTTCTCTTAGCAGCCGCGGTTAGAGAAATGTCAAAAATTTTGTATCTTTAATTTTGTCTAGCAACCATTAAAAGAGACTTAATAAAAACGTTGGAATAGGACTTAATAATGAAAATATGTAAAACGTTGGTGGTTCTGCCGGATTCTGGTGAAACTATACGTTGCCGTTTGGATCCATGGATCGATTGTCTCACGTAAGAGTTTAGGCGTGAAGTTCCTGCAAAACAAAGAAGGCACGTCGGGGGTTGTGTCCCGATTAGCCCCTCCGACGCTCAAGTTAGTCTTTTTGTGAAGGTCAAGATGCTGAATGCAGAGAGTGGCTAGGTTATGATTGTACGTACCCTCCTCACGATGAAATCTTACTTTATATATGAGATGGATGTTAGGATTAGGTCTTCACGTAGACTTCTACCTCTGCATGGAAGCGTTTCTCCTGCTGATGGGCTCTGGAGAATATAGATCGATTGGCCCACGAGTTGTTATGACCGAGCCCAAGCCTAACATGGCCGACCCGACCAGACTTAATTCCTTATCTATAGTCTGATATTTGAAACTCACAACGAGAAGTTTTGACAAGGTTCGAGGATTCTCATTTTCAAGAATTAAATTCCCAACATCAGAGGGAGAAAAGAAATTGGTTCAAATTCTGACGTGTACAATCACAATTACTAACGCTTGGAAACACGTTGTTAACAAGTAATGGATCATTCCAATTTATTCTTTACAAATCTATATGAAAGAAATGATAGTTACTGTCCTCAAAACCTTACTGTCCTCAAAACCTTTGAATCTAGTGAAGACAATCATCATACAAATTATTTACTGTGGAAATTTCACAAAATCATGCTCATCTCACAAGCTCTTCCTTTAGAGATGCAGTAAACTCAAATGTTTTGCACTTAAAAGGGACATTCAGCTATGAATTTTTTACTCAATTCCTACATTTTTCTTGCCTAGCTCGTAAAATATGAGGTCATCACGCTGTCATATAAGATCAACAACCAGCAGCTTTCAGAAAGTGATCATACGGACTTGATGCCGGTAGCCTTAAAAAGTTGGGATGATGTTGAAACTCAGTTGCACACTGCTTTGGAACAGAGACAGCTGGTGGTCTTTGTGAATTCCCACTCTTCAGGTCGTGGGAAGGATTGCCAACCTGCATTTTCACTGTGGTTAGGTAAAGGCGTTTGATACAATAAAGATGATTTCAAGCCCTTGTTTAAGATAACCGATCCCCTATGCAATAAATGCATTCAAAATAAAACGTAAATGGACAAGTAGAGAAATTCTTCTGGATGACACTGCTAGAATCCAGATGAACATTGAGAATCAGAAATCACCTTCTGAACCTCATCACTGTGATTCTGCAAAGAGAAGTTAACCAAACTCTCTTGTCTCATTTGGGGACTCATTACATGAGACATCTTCTGCTGCTTTCCCACTCGAAGTGTCTCACACTGAAGAGCCATTTCCTTGTAAGGCACATTTGGAGCAGTCACAGACATTCTTCCAACTTGAACCGTGTCTATTACCTACCCCGCAAAGAATGCTGTTACTGTTATGTTTTTTTCAAGCTTTTTGCATCCTGTTAGATAATTGGAACTTGATAGCTCAAAAGATTAAAAATTTTCCCAAACTCAGGCGTGTGATATGTCACCGAGGCCTTAAGATAAACAGCAACTAGCAACATGGATTGATAAGGTAACATACTGATTCTATGAGCTGATTGACGCTAAGAAGGTCAGAGCTTTGGGAAACCAACTCCATTTGTGGGCTGGTTTGGCTTTCAGATGAATCTTGAAAAGTTCCATCAGTTGTGAATCCCATAGCTCCCTGCATAACCACCAGAATCATAATATATGCAACTCTCAAGCATAGAGTAGATATTTCCTCTTAGAAAATGATCTTAGAAAGGCAGAAAGAACGTTATGTGATTACCGCTGTACAAGACTCATCTTTCCATTCAACCTTATTTCTTTTGATCGGTTTATCTGTAAACAACTGTGCTTCAAATCCAAATCCATCTTCTGGTGAGAATTCGGCAAGGAGTTGGTCCCTCAAATTTGATGATTTAGACTGCAGAGAAGATTCACCATTCTAACGTTACTACATCATCATACGTAAGGCATGACCGTTCAAATTAAATTCATTATTGCCAAAGAACATTTAAGACAGAATCTTACATCTGTCAAATTGTCCAAGCTCTTCAAAATTTCTGCTGCAAGGAACTCATTGCTTTGGTCTCCACTGATGTCTATCTGAGACAGAGATTTCAAAGCGTCATTATCATCTGCCTTAGATCCATATGCTTCTGTGGAAAAACCAGAAGTATCAACTGCCTGCAGCTTGCAATCTTCAACCAATTGTAAAAATGGATCAACCTGATCCAAACATAAAATTTTATTAGAACCAAGTATAAGTGGGGTCAGATGCAGCCAAAAGAAATTTCGATACTCTTAAGAGATGTTTTAATAGGTGAAGTAATAAACAGTGCACACAAAGTTAATAGCATTAATCAATTTACCGCTTTCTCCGTGAGCATATCTTTGGCACAATAAACAAGTGAAACAATATTAAATGCTTTTGATGAAAAGAGAATCATTGAAGTTGCCAAGGTAAACAACGATCTACGACTTGCTGGCGGGAGAGGTCCTGCACAAACAGCAGTCACATGCTTGAATGTGAGAAGTAGTGTCCCACTATCCAAGAGCTACTAGCTGATTCCATCCAATCACATAATCTTTGAAAATGAAATTACAAGAATAGACCAAATAGAACATAAGCAGTTCTCTGTCCAGATCATCAAACTGGTTTAAGGCCTGAAGTCGCTTTTAAGACCACCTTCCAACATATCATCTGTCCAATCAGACTAGAGATTTGGTATTAAAATTACAAAGTTGTAGTAGATTAATATTTCACCTCCTTTATTAAGAGCCATGTTCCTCAGGGAAAAAGCAAGCTGAAAACTTTGGGTTAAAGCTTCATGACTGGAATTCTGCAAGGAAAAGTTGAAGATGAAATGAAAGAGAATAACTCCTTAATCATGGAGGAGCAAAGATATAGCCAATTCAAATACTGCAAAATCACTGAGACCAGTGGCGTCTAGGCTTATCAAAGAATAAAGTTGGGGAGAAACTTGTTATTGCATAAAGTGGACAGCACTTAACTTATAGTAGCCAGCTAAGTTAAGAGCTCTAATACAGCAAACTATGGCTATGATAACTCATCATTAGCAGTAGATGCAAACCAAAGGAACATATTTCTAAAAGAATCTTCAGCAAATGAAAGATTATTGCGATAGGAACAAGCCCATTCTCACAATCTTCAAGTGCATGTCAGAATAATTACAAATGATAAAACAATTATAGCCATCAAATTAAAACAACAATATGTTGAAGATTAGCTGCTGCTACCTCCAACCAACAGTAACCCAATAATTACCTTGCCTAGAGAAAACAGCAGGACTAGACTAAATGTATGAGCAATGGCTTCATAGTTTTGAGGCAAATTTGCAGGCGAGATGGATTGTGCCCAAATTGATGAAAGCAAGACACTAATCTGGCGGGTACTCAACCGTAGAGAACCAGCCTCCTGATTGAAAACATAGAGAAATGGTGAGTAACTAAACTATATGACCAAACATGGTGAAGCAGCTTATCTATGACTTTGAAATGTACAGCACTACATTGGCTAGTGGAAGCCATTTCTTGCAGATGAACCGTTCCACAATATAATAATTATGAAAACTTAGGTGAACTAATAATTGACTACAATTCTACAATGATGAAGTAAAGCTGCACATCAATGACTTGGAATGTTGAATCCTACACTGCTAGTGGAAGCCATTTATGAAAACATGGATAAATCAATAATTGACGACATCGAGATCAAACAACTTAAAGTGTAGGATCCTAAGTTAGCTAATGCAAGCCAATTGTAGCAACTGAAGCTATATATATATATATATATATATATATATATATAAGACTAATGCGGAAACTTGGATAAATTAATCTTTGACAATACCAGAACCAAATCTTTTGACAATCAATTGTATATTTGCTCACTTATGGCTTCCACCATATATATAAGTGAATGGGGCAGTAAGCAGAATTTGCTGTCCCTGTCTTACATCACAGCATAAACCTGAGCTACTTTCAATTTCACCAAAGATGTGACTACAACTCAAGTAGAGTGCATAAACTCTAAAAGCCTTAACTTAATTATAAGGACAAACAGTATATACACACCTCTGTATTTACATACTTCACTTTATACTTCTTTTTTTCATAAGAGAGAAATAAACCTGATATTGGTATTGAAGAAAGAGGACAAAGTAATCCTTCCTTAATTTTTGTGTGAATAGTACAAAGAATATATAGGACAATGTAGCCCTAATCACCTCCTTAAATCAAGAAGAATCTATTTATTCTCTAAGTAATAAAATCTCATTAATTTAGCTACTAATTAATAGAATATCAACTAATTATCTATAAAGAATAAGCTAATTATCTAGATGATTATTTCTGTAATATCAACAGGTATCATAATTTCTTTCTAATTCAAAGTATGAATACTCAAGTTCAAGCTCATTAAGAGTTTGTGTAGGGTAAAAAATTCAAACAAATCAAACCCAAACCTTAATTTAAAGGCTTGCTCGAAAGCTTGAGGTCAAATTTCAAAAAAAAAAAAAATTCTTAGAACGGAAACTATCAACTTGTTTGAAAGGCTTGGTCGAAAGCTCAAGGTTGAAAACTTCCAAAAAAAATTTCTTGGAATGGTATCTATCAACTTGTTTCATACTTCGAGTGGAATGTAACTGGTGGTTTCAATCTCAGGCTTGGATGATAAGAATATATTTTACTACTAATGCACTTAAATTTTTTATATTAATGACAAAATGGCAATTAATGTTCAAAAAATTTCCAAAGATTGTGATTAAAATCACTTATGCAAAGCAACGATTAGAGTACATCACGAAGCTAAGGGAAGATCAAGGTCAAAAAATTAAAAATCTTAGTAAATCCTTGTATTGTTTCTTTATTTCACCAAAAAAAAAGAATAAGGGGTTCAAGCATAAGTCTTTTTGTTTTATCGAATTCTAACTTTTTCGTGGAGAAGATGTATTTACTAGAGCTTGAAAGGACCAAGAAGTTGTCTTTTAGAAAGTTGAGTTGAAATGATTAAACTTTTGAAACAATGAGTTTTGAGATTCTCCAACGACCAAATGCAAATCAATTGACCTAGCAATCGCTTTTATTTTAAACAATAAGCAATTATGGTCAACTGAGCATGGGTTACAAGTTTGCTTTTTTCCTAATAGATATGGTTGGTCAACTGAAAATGGGTTGATTGAGCCAAGTGTTTTAATTATAGACTGAGAACAGGGGACAGTCAACCAAGCAGAGATTGGCTGACTGAAATACATTTATAACACACACTAACGGCTAGTTTTTAGTGGATTTAATGCATGGATTTTGCGTCTAATGGTCATTTATACCGTTTAAAATTAGACTTTAGTAGCCAATTTTTTGGTTGAAAATAAGTAAACAAGTAATTTGAATGTGAGTTCATTGCAAAACCCTCCAAAAGTAAAGTTTTGGGACTGAGCAGGTAGGGATTCGCTTACAAGGATTGCCTAAAGAGAAATTTTATACACTGATCAACAAGCTGGCTTGAATATGTCGGAAAAGTGTTGTCAATGTTTTAATTGATTATCTTGTACCCCAAATTCCTAGGATACTACTGCTGTAGTATCTAACTATAAATATTCTTTAGAATTGAATTTTGTCCTCAAATTGGATCCTACAAGTGATCCTAATACATCCTATAAATAAGGGTCTTCTACATATTATTTCGCAAGTTAATAAGAAGTTATTCAGCCATCCTAATTTACTGGTATCAACACAGAGGATATAGACCAAGTTGAATAGGTACTAGAAGTACCTTAACATAATTTAACTACCATGTGATGCTTAGGAAGTAAAAGGAAATTATATTTAATAAGTTGAAAAATTAGAAAGGTGATAAAATTGCCAGCACTTACTGATTCTTTATTTGTATTGCTTGTGCTTTTTTCGTCTGTTGTTGAAGATAGCATAGGATTGTTGGAACTGTACACTCGACTGTAAGAAGACTTCAATTTATTAAGCATCCCGTTACTGTTTTTTTCATTATCAAGAACAATATTCTCTTTGCTCTCTTGATAGGCATTTTCTCCTGTGGAAGATTTGTCCTTTGTTAGCTTCTCGAACAGAGCAGCTGATGAGGAGAAGACAGACACAGTTCTTGAAAGAGTCCGCAAGTGATCCGCTCCTTTCTTTGAATGAGGTCTAATAGAGGATGGACGAGGAAAAACTGATGATGGAACAAGAACAATTGAAAAGATGCGGTGAGCTCCAATCCTGGTTTCATGATCAGGATGGACCATTGCTGGGAGTAAATGATGAAATAAAGCCTCTGGAAATGTCTGTAAACAAGAGACATATGTTAGAGCAAGTTGCCATAATGGGAAAAAAGTCCAAACTCAAGTAATGATAAGAAGAAAAAGGGAAGAATGAGAAAAGAACAAAAGCAGAATTCCTCTTTGCCTTGTTAAGGTAAGACAAGTTTGGTATTGAAGCTATAATTTGAGCAGTACGATAAACGGCAGAAATTGTAGTTCTTGCTATAACGGTAACATTTGAGATGTTCTCCAACATAACAGCCATAACATCCAGAACTGCGCATGCATCTCCAACCTGTTTAAATGAAGTAACTTGGTGTATCTCAATGAAGCAATTCAATTCCAGTACGCAGTAGTAGTTACAATAAGAAACATCATAATAATTAGTAAAAAAGGAGTGCAATAAAGAATTCCTGAAGTTAATTTTGAGTTGAGAAACTGCAGATTCACGCCACCTTAATACATAATGCAACAAGGAACTTGTCAACTGATTCCCTGAAGTTTTTGTTCCACTCTTTTACATCGGACCCCAAATTTTTGTCATCAAGTGAGCAGTGCATGCTTTTCCTTAAGTGCCTCATCACATCACTCACAGCACCAATTATTGCTACAGATGGTTCAGTCTTTGCAAGTTGAGCAAGAGATGCAGTAACCTCAACAACGTCAAGCTGCATCTGAGGCTGTTTGAGGACATTTTTGTGATCAAGATGCTTAATCAATATGGACAGAAGAAGGTGCATGTTTTGCCCTTACAATGTAAAAGGAGTAAACGAAAACATAAAAACAATCAGTCAAAAATTATAATCGCGATTAAAATTTCCAAGAGGAAATACACAAATGAAATATATGCAGAACTAAAAATAGTAACTAATTTCACAGTTACCAGAGTTATCCATTAAGAACTGCATATCCTTTAAAACTGGGAAAGCAAGACCATGCTCCAGAGACCACAAATTTCCATTATCAAAGTAGCGGAACAAAGATTCAAGAACACGTCGGACAGTTGAGACCTCCTTCCCTAGCTTGGCCATGTTATTTAAACAAACCCGGGACCAGAAGCAGGGATTCTGGGCATCTTCCCTGAGAAAAATGGACAATGAAAGTATTCGAGTTAACGACTACAGAATAAATCTAGTATCATACTTAACTAAAATCTATTTGCTTAGGAAACTTTGTGTCAAGAGAATACGCTGTGACATTTATTTCGCCTTTTTCATTGAAAATTGTCTCCCAAGAAGGAACCTTGGAAAGGGCATCTGCAGAAGGGGGCATGTGGCCCTCAGTTTTGAGCACTTCTTGCACCCATAGACATTGAGAACCTTGCTTCTCAGTGCCTAGATTATCCAAATTTTTGTCTTTACCTCCATAGTTTTCCAAAACAACTGAAACAACCTGATGATGAAATCAATAGTTTATAAGTTTGGAAACCTAATCAATAAAAGTAAATAAAACATGCAAATAAACATTTCTACTACAATGCTTACAGGACGAACTGCCAATAGGAATTTAATTAAGAATGAAATACATTTATCTGCCCAAAGAAGAATACTATTGACAGCATTCTGTATAAAAATATCACCATCCTTTGTGCAAGATTATGCTTGAGACAATATTCATAAAACAATATGTCTCCTTAACTATCATGCTTCTCACTTCCTAATAATGATTAAAACATTATCAGTGTCTTAAGAAAATTGTCATTTAACTTATTTTCCTATGTGATCAAGAAGCAACCAACTAGAATATGTTTGCATGCAAGATTTGTTCAACAAATAAGGAGGCCAAATTAGCAAAAGCAGTTATGGCGATGTAGGCATTTGTTATAAACATATAAACGACATTTGCAAAGAGAAGTTGTGAATTGTTGAATTTCCTCACATTATCAAATTCCACTGAAATATGAGAGTGTTGACCCATGAACCAAACCTACACAGAGAAAAGAAAAAGACAAAATCCAGTTAGCATTTAACAGTTTTCACATCCCTTAATAATTAAATGCTTAAAAAAAATGTCGAAGATATCCAACTGATAAACTAGAAGACAGGTTATATTTATTATCACTATCATAAACTCACTGGGTGAATGAAAACTGATTGAATCTTCAATTGAAGTTGTAAAAGTGGCATTTACACACAAACATAATAGACAGAAAATTGCAACCCGTCTATGACTCCAGATAATGCAAGATATCCATGCAAACAAACTACAGAATAGTATTTATAGATCAAACATATTGTAATTGAAACAAACTTTAACTTGGGAGAAAAATTACAAATGGAGAGTTTCACAGGCAAAATAAAGTGGCTTCTAAACTTAGACTGATAAATTAGTCATATCTTTGAAATTTTCATTTTTTATGAGGTTTACAACCCACCAGAAATTTAAAATTCCACTATTCTCCTAATATAGAAGCACGCAAGTGCTTCATTGTTTACAAATCCTTGCATTCCTAAACCTCAACGTGGCCAATAATACAACAGCAAATAACTGAAATTGCAGAAGCCTTTTGTGCATTCTTTTTCTCCCAACACCCTACTTTCTCCAGTTTCCCTCTAGTCCGGAAATTTTTACCTTTCCTTTTTCAGCAATGCACGTGATCCAAGTTTTTACAGAGCTACAGTGAGCATGTAAAATTGTCGGTAATCAAAAATCATTTTTAAGATGGAATGAGGAAAGCATGTGGAAAGAATGATATTTACTTTGACTTCTAGAATAAAAATTGGATAAAAATTGGAAGTTGTCATTAATAACCTAACCTCTGTCAAGATCACCAAATAACTTATTTATGAGGAGATCAAATAAATAAAGTTCATAAAAATATTATGTTTGTGACTTGATAGATGAAAAATGAGAACTTCAACTTATAATAGTACATATAAAAACATGATTTACTGGTCACCCAAAATTAATAAACATTAAAAGAAACAGGAAGCTACAATTTTTGAAGAGACAAAGAAGAAAATACCATTGAAGAAAGGGCTTGCAGCCCAGCAGAACATAAGCTTCTTGACCTTTCATTTTCTCCCTCTTCTTGAGCAAATTGGCATAGTTTTGGTATAAAGCCTTCAAAGTTAAACATGTAAGTTCCATCCTTCTGCAAAATTAGGTTGAATGGTGTATAGTTTGAAATCTCAGGTTATCTTAATAATAGACAAATACTGGAGCTGGAAATTGTGGAACTTACAAATGACACCAACCTGATTATTGACAAAGTAAAACAAAGTCTCGCACCCTATAACTTGAATATCATTCTGCCGTGTTTGGTCTAATAGAGTTTGAATAATGCTCAGTAAGCTACTAGCAAACAGAGGGCTGCAGAATGTTCCAAAAACAGAAAATTATAACTATGATGTTAATTGTACAGAGATTGTCAAATCACAGATAGAATTGCAGTGGAAAAGAAAAAAAAAATGGAGAAAGACAAGCTATATGTTACATAGCAAGCTGTTGCTGTTAATACCTACTTGAACCAGGTTCAGTAAAAGTGGTTTCACTTAAACAAGTGTACAGGAAGTACACAAATAGCAAGCATAGAGACAGGGCACAAGGAGTCCACTTGATCATTTATTTGATTTTTTTTTCTATTTATGTGATTAAGATCTTTAGGAATCTGAATTTTGAACTTGTTGGATAATTATTATAGATAAGTTTAGGAGATACGTTTATCATCTAGTAGATAAGATAAGATATACTATAGATAGAATAAGTTAGTATATACGAAAAATCTAGTAGTTTAGTAGTATTAGAATAGATTATACTCATGTATAAATTACATATAATCAGAGAAATAAAGTAGTTTTTTTTTTCCTGATATTTTCTATACCCTCTTGTTTCATGGTATCAGAGCTACCGATTCTAGTAGGCTAATTTTTCCAGCCACATCATGGCTGAAGTTCAACCAACCTTCGGTTCCTTTGATGAGTCCCAAACCTCATCCTAAACACCTAGTTACGTAATACCTTCAGCCCAAACTCCATCTCCTTCTGTTGATAATCTTTTGCTGCAAATCACGCAACATAGATTAAATGGAACGAATTACCAAGAATGGTCCCAATTAGTCATGCTCGTAATCAAAGGAAGAGGCAAGGTTGGATATCTAACAGGGGCAGTTCCTCAACCACACGAAACAGCAGTCACTTACAGTGCTTGGGAAGTTGAGAATTTTATTGTCATGGCTTGCTTATAAATTCAATGGAGCCAAAAATAGGAAGAACTGATAGTAAACCCAGGAAAACAGAAAGTAATAATAGAAGAATAATGGCAGAAACAAGAGTGCAAGGATCTTAACACTAAACTTCTCCACTAAGTGAGTCCGTAAGTGGACTAAACTCAAACACCAATGTTTTTATTAAAATCTGATCTACCGCAAAACTAATTCCTATGGGTATTTATAAGAGAGATACCCTAACTAACTAGACTACGTAAACAATAAACACGTAAACTTCCTAAACAATATGAAACTCTGTTTTTAAAGTTCTTCTTGGATAGATATCATCTTTAAATAACTCTTCTCATCTGCAATAGACATCATCTTTAAACTCTTCTCATCTGCTTGGATAGACTTCGTTTTCCTTCTAAAATAGGTAAGCAGTGGTTTACTGCTATCAATGCTCCCCTCCTGAAATTTCTCCTTGTCCTCAAGGGGAAAATGAGGAAATTGAGCTGCGAGCAAATCATAATCTTCCCAGCTTTGATCTTCCAATGGTCGGTTAAGCCATTGGATCAATAGTTCAAGAGAAGAACCTGAAGAATTGGTGACCCACCGATGTGCTAGCACTTGGGCTGGTTGCAGCAGTAAGTCCCACTCATTGGAAAGTGGAAGAGGAGGTGGGTCAGTCGGCAATAGTTGGCCTAGAGCTGGTCGGAGTAAGGAGACATGAAAAATTGGACGAATCCGAGATGTCGGGGGCAATTCTAATTCATAAGCAACTTGTCCTACTTTCCGTAGAATTTTATAAGGCCCAAAAAATTGTGGAGACAGCTTCTTATGTTTCCTCTTAGCTAAGGGATGTTGTTTGTATGGTTGGAGGCGCACTAAAACAGCATCACCTACATTAAAAGAGAGTTCTCGCCTTTGAGAGTCTGCCTGAGCCTTCATACGATGTTGCACTTTTTGGAGATGAGACTGAATGATTTTAAGCATGTCATCCCTCTGTTGCAGCTGCTGTTCCAGATCAAGAAGATGAGTTTCTCCCTGTACAAAGGGGTGGAGGGCTGGTGGGTCTCATCCATCGAATTTAGGGAAATCAATTTTGGTGTTGGGAGTTTTATGATGGCCACGATTCCCCCATGATTGTTCCCCTTCTTCATCATCTTCCTTCCAATGATTTCTACCGCGATTGCTGTCTTCACCAAAATCATGACCTTTTCCCTTGTTACGATTTGCCTTGAGTGCTGCTACTTCGGCTGCCAAGGTATCAACTGCGTCCCACTTTGCTGCCAGGGCTGAAAGTTGCTGTGATACTGCCTCCATCGACGATTCAGGTATATTGATATGTGTTTCTGGGTTTGCGGATGTGGAACGTGTAGTGACCATGGAAGTTAACCTGCTCTGATACCAATGATAGTAAACCCAGGAAAACAGAAAATAATAATAGAAGAATAATGGCAGAAACAAGAGTGCAAGGATCTTAACACTAAACTTCTCCACTAAGTGAGTCCGTAGGTGGACTAAACTCAAACACCAATGTTTTTATTAAAATCTGATTGACCGCAAAACTAATTCGTATGGGTATTTATAAGAGAGATACCCTAACTAACTAGACTACGTAAACAATAAAAACGTAAACTTCCTAAACAATATGAAACTTTGTTTTTAAGGTTCTTCTTGGATAGATATCATCTTTAAACTCTAACTCTTCTCATCTGCAATAGACATCATCTTTAAACTCTTCTCATCTGCTTGGATAGACTTCGTTTTCCTTCTAGAATAGGTAAGCAGTGGTTTACTGCTATCACATTTCCCCAAGTGTGTTCCTTACTATATATTTAACTTCATTCTTCATACCATATAGAAAAATCAACCATGACTCTTTCGTTCTAGATAATTCCTGCCCTACTACTGTTAGAATAAGACTTTTTTGGAATGTTCTGTTTCTGTTGCTATGCTTGATTACGAGTTCATAGTTCTCTATTATGAGGCAATAGTCATTACTGCCAATACCAGTATATTGCATCACTAACAGAAAATTCATTTCACAAGCTAACTTTGGTTTAGATAGTGAATATGGAGTTTGAAATGCTTTCTATTTTTATGGAGGAGTAGAGTTTGGTCACAATGCTTGTCATGTTACTGATAACCAGACAACCAGCCTTTTAACCATGTGTATGTTCTATTTTGGGAGTCCATTTCACAAAAGAATAAAAAATCATTCATAGGATTTAATCTTCTTTTAGTAGCATGTAGTTTAAACTCCTCATGAGGAGTAAAGGAAAACATTGTTGCTAATAATATGGCTGTACTTTTAAGACCATGAAGGGGAAGCAATGTATTATCTCCTTCAAACACACTCAAGTATACAGGCATACACTCTTGGCTCTTTTTTAATAGTTTGGTTATCATCTATTTGTCTTTGAGTGGTTGATGTCTTTTCCAGTGTATCTCAAGCGAAGCTCTGATTATCATCTCTTCTTTGTGAACAGGAAAATTGCTTGCAGAAGTTTGAACTTCCAGAACCTGTTCTTTGCATTGGTGGAATTTTGCAAGTTGAGCTGTTGGGTAGGGTTTACAAACATTATATGGACGGCTTGTTCTATATATGGTTTGTTCTTCCCACTTTTCTTGTCTTCTCTATTTCTCATTAGAAGGTCTTTCTTTTGTTTGATGTGACATTTATCGCATGTATATTCTGGGCAACCTGAGAAATCTTTGGATGTGCTGGCTTTCTCCTGAGAAATCTTTGGATGTGCTGGCTTTCATATTATTCTTGATTTCGATAGCATTACACTTTTTCTTTGGTTATAGTTAGGCTTGCTTGAAAGAGCAATCCTAAGTAGGAAAACCAGTGAATTAGGACCACACAATCCTATGGTTGATGGATGAAAAGCTTGGCATGTGTCTTCTTGTCATCGTGTCTTTCCTGAATCCAATTTTCTTTCTTTAAAAATTCTTCCTGTATCACAAGATGAAGGTTTAAGCAAAGGCTGAACCACTGCTCTCAATGTTTGCATAGTTTGCTGTTATGGATAGCTTGCGGTGCTAACCTTTCCGTTGCGATACTGCAGTGTTTCTCGTGTTGAAGCTGTCGGTCGACCATTATGGTCCGCGTTTGATGTTGAAATTCTTGAACCATCAGGCAAGTTTGTTCTAAAAGTGCATAGTTACACCTAACCAAGTTTAGCTGAAGAGTATCCCTTTGCATGACCCAAAGGTGTTGTGGTCGAGGAATATGGTTGGAATGAAGAAAATGAGGAGTCAGACGAGGATGTTGAATTTGAGTTTGTTGAGTAGAATCACGTCTTTAACCTTGGTGTTTATCCTGGTCCTATGCTTTCAGACAGAATAATAAGTCAAAATGCAATGGCTTGTGTATGAGAGAATAACTATTGGGTGAAACTGAAACATTCTTCAGAACATTTCGTCAAGTTAATGGATAACTCTGTTTTTGTGATTGCCCACTTCACATTTTCCATTCCCTTAAGCAGGTCTGTTTCTTCCGCTTTTGGCATTTATTCTTTCAAAATTGGCCTGTTTTATTCATGTTTTATTCAGGTTCAAATCAGATTTTAACTTATCAGCTGTCAAATATTTTTCAGTCGGATTCAAGTTTTAAGACCAGATTGTTGCCATCTCTACTGTGAAGTTTCGTTTGCCAATGATTCTTAGGTTGTCATAATATGATTTGTGATATCTTTTCAAGTCAAATGAACATTATCATGAAATTGTCATCCACCTTCAATGCTTATAACCGGAACCCAACACAAAGCTTATATGCATGAGGATGTATATATGTTTGAACAGATCTCAGGAACCCCACTCGAGCTTGGATCTAAATTCGATCAAAACTGCTTAAATCTTCAGTTTGGCATGGAAGTATTACTAATTTTTATTACCACACAAAATAGAAGCATAATGAACTGTGGCCACAAAACGTGCTTAAAGTTGTAAAGCGCTAAGGAGGGAGGAACTTTCAAGATAGCCTCTGCAAGATGGCCGGTGGCTTAAACTTACACAATCAACGAATTATCACAAAAGTTTAAACTGTAGACAAATTATTTAAATGATGTCTAAGCTTTGAGTGGATCGAGCTCCCATCTTCATGCTGTCTTGGACTTTGGTCGAGATGGTAGTAACTGCAAAACAGTGAGCAGAGCAGAAACCCATCAATTAACAAGCTACTTAATCCAAAAGTAACTCCAAGAATTATGTAAAGTCAACCAAAATCGAGCCTCATAGTGAGAAATGAGGAGAATGGTAT
The DNA here is from genome assembly GCA_026413385.1 of Erythroxylum gracilipes. Lineage (NCBI taxonomy): Eukaryota > Viridiplantae > Streptophyta > Magnoliopsida > Malpighiales > Erythroxylaceae > Erythroxylum > Erythroxylum gracilipes. Next base: position 26,994,219 of record JANZLC010000005.1, read on the forward strand.
GAATGCAAAGTAAGAATTCATCGAGCATAGGATCAATATACCTGATAGCAAGAAATTAAAGAGCTGACAAAACCAAAAGCTCCTGTTACGCGAGGATTAACTTTCTTAGGGGCCAATTGAAGTAGTCCCACTGCAACAACAATATCCATGCTTGCCTTGACAAGGGCTAATGACCTCTCCTTCGACTTTTGAAGTTTAGTGCGATAATGTTCATTCTGCAAACAAAGTTGAAAAGTGACGAAGATTTGAGGAAGTAATCATAATGGTCAACCCGCAACCAAAGGATAAGGTATACATACTTGATGTTTATCAGTGCCCTTAAGCTCCTTTTCTAACTTCTTCATTGATACCGAAAGCCTCCCAAGTTCTCCTACCTATCAAGGAAAACATCATTAGAATTATGTGCGCGCTCCTACATTTCTTTGTGGTTTAGGCTTTGAGGGCGTGCTGGCATATATCGAAAATCATACACATAATAACAGAGGAAGGACGCTATGTACCTCAACCAAAGTTGTACACACTGACGATCCCAACCAACAGAAAAGTGATATGCGACCAAGAAGTTCGGATCGTTCTTTGTTCTGGAGAAGATCATCAAAATGAAAGAACAAATAATTTTCTTATATGCTCAACTTTCCCACAAAATCCAATATGGACGGCGCAGATTGTAGAATAGAGTGAAGTCCCATACCTTGTAGATGCCAGTTCTACCAAGCCACACGATTTGATCAAGGAACAAGAAAGTTGACAGCAAAGCATTTTTTGACTGAAAGGAAATATCAGATAAGCAAGGTCATCAAGAAGAGAGAAAAAGAATATTATGGCATAAGAAACATTCCATATGAAGTTTCATACCTTCCCCAAGAGAACAAGACGTAGGGGAGTGCCTTGGGGAACTGGACTAATCAGACCATGAAGGTCGTTGACAAACTGCAAGTGCCAAGGTTTTGAAGAAACAAAGTAAGCAACAATTCAATACAAGATTACACAGGTACAAAATATAGGGAAAACAAGAGAGAAATTGCTGGAAAGTAACCTCATTCAACAGTTGTCATGAATTGCACAATTGGATCACCATTTGTGTGCATTTCCTTATGACACATTTTGTTTAGGTCATCGAGGTATGAGTATCTTGCATATATGTTATCAGTACT
>JANZLC010000005.1:26995472-27005820 GCA_026413385.1 Erythroxylum gracilipes
CGTCCCCACACTACATCCTTTTATTCCCAATTCTCTAACTAACTATCCAGCTCATCATCATATTTCTCCTCACACCCTTACACACTCCCCAATTTACTAATCTGCCCACCCCTTTTCTTCCTACTATACTGTTGATTATAACGGGTCTCAACACTCTGCAAGAAATATATTCTGATTTGGAAAAAAACTTCTCAGTGCTTTGGAATCAGATCAAAAGTCGGAAATACTCAACAAGGTAATATGTCAGTTACCGAGTATTATAACTTGCTCACTGAATTATGGCAGGAAATGGATCTATTTTATGTAGTAAATTGGGAGTGTTGTGCTGATGCCAAGAAGTATGAAAAATTATTGGAAAAGGAGAGAGTTTTTGATTTCTTGCAGGGACCTAATGTTGGACTTGATGAAGTACGGGGAAGGTTACTCGGTTTAAAACCATTGCAATCAATTTGGGAAACGTTTGTTGAGGTTCGTTGGGAAGAGAGTAGGAAAAAGGTCATGCTACCTCACACACTTCTGAACAAACCTCCCAAGGCTCAGCTTTAGTGGCAAACTCTCGAAAGGAGTCTACTTACCAAACCCGAGAGCAAGAAACCAAGAACAAGCAGCGGTGTGACCATTGTGATAAGCCCTACCACACATGTAGCAGAATCCGATATCAACAAATCCATAGGGCTAAACCTGTTCCCCCAGCAGATTGAACTGCTCCATCAACTCTTGAATCAGACAAAAATCACAACTAAAAAAGACTCACATGACCAACAAACCTCTACTGCAACACTAGTGCATAAAGGTCACCTGTGTCCATCATTATTATCAAAGTCCTAAGTCAAAATCTCTAGATTGTGGACACAGGTGCATCATACCATATGACTGGGTCTTTGAATGTCTTTGAAAAATATGAGTCATGTAACCAGAAAAATAATGTCTGGGTCGCGGATGAAAAACATTAAATATTGTTCTCTATGTACCTTAGTTAACTTATAATCTACTATCTGTCAGTCAATTAAACAAGGACATGGACTATATTGTGACGTTCTTTCCATCTCATTGTGAATTTCAAGATTGGTGTTCAAGGAAGATGATTGGTAGTGCTGAGGAGAAAGATGGACTTGACTACTTCTCAGGAAAGAGTACTCCTACTGAATCCAAATCACCACATAGGATTTCCCTTTCAATTATGTCAAATTCTGAGGTTATGTTATGGCATCAACGCCTTGGTCGTCTCAATTTCTCATATTTGAAAATCTTATATCCAAACCTTTTCATCAATAAAGATCATATAAAAAGCAAAAATACTTATCCCATACACTCATACATACCCTCAAAACCTTTCCAATTAATTAATAGTGATATCTGGGGTCCCGCTAGATTTACAAATCTAACTGGTACTCGTTGGTTTATCAGTTTCATTGATGATCATACAAGAGTATGTTGGGTATATCTAATGAAAGACAAATCTGAAGCCTATCATATCTTTAGACAGTTCCACAAACTCATCCAAAATGTATTCCAGATCTTTATTCAAGTAGTGCGTACAGAAAATGGGAGATAATATTTTTCAACTGATTTTATTCAATATCTCAGTGGGAATGGGATCATTCACCAGAGCTCTTGTGGTTTTACCCTACAACAAAATGGGATAGCGGAGAGAAAGAATCGTCATCTTTTAGAGGTAGCCCAATCTATGATGTTTACTAACTTTGTTCCAAATTCCTATTGGGGAGAAGCCATTCTAATTGCCTCATTGGGGGAAGTTATTCTCACATCTATATACATAATCAATAGGATGCCATCATGTGTCTTAGATTACAAAACTCCTTTGGCATGTCTTTCTCACTTTTATCTAGCTGTCAGAACTTCTAATAGTTTTATGCCTAGGATTTTTGGTTGTACTACATTTATTCATGTTCATGGTCCTCAATGAGGAAAATTGGAGAGCATTCAAATGTGTCTTCCTAGGATACTTGCCCAGTCAAAAGGGCTTTAAATGTCATCATCCACCTTTCAGAAAAATTTATGCATCTATTGATGTAACTATTAGGAAAGTCATAGGAATCCTAATATATTAGAATAGTCCATGATTCTAGTGATCTCCTAAATCTCCTAGGATTTCTTTTGCTTATGTAATTAGCTCTCTATTGCTATATAAATCAGATGAGGGTCTTGGTGAATTATCAAGCCCTTAATTCTTCCTCTAATCTGTTCAACATGGTATCAGAGCCATTTTGAACCCTAAAACCAAAAATCTTCCATTGCATCACCACCCTTCTTCTCTACGTCACATCCCTTCTTCTCTGCCCTAAACCAAAACACCAAAACCGACTTCACAGTAGCAACCAGCGACTAGAGTAGCACTGCCGCCAACCACCAGAAACCTTCCTCGCTTCGGCGTGTGAGTGACACGTGCAGTCATCCAACATCCTCCAGCAACGGTGAGTTAATGGATCAGCTTGCCTCCTCAGTTTGAACAAGGTTCTGGTCTTGGATTGTGTCAAACATAACCAAAACCTGAGTATTTTGTCGTTCTCGTCGTCCATCATACGCTCCAAGTCATCGGCAGCAACAGTCCAGCGTCTTCCGTCAATAGTTCTGGTTAGTAGATTGCAAGTATGTCAAAACCTGATGATAAGTCCTGTGGCTCGGGAACGGTTCCGACAATGGGATCCTCCAATCTGCGAATCGCTAAGCAATGTCTGAATGGTAATAATTATTCTTTCTGGTCCATGAATGTTGCATTATTTTTCAAGGATCAAGGGGAAGTATTAGGAAAGTCATAGGAATCCTAATATATTAGAATAATCCATGATTCTAGTGATCTCCTAATTCTCCTCGTATTTCTTTTCCTTATGAAATTAGCAATCAGATGAGGGTCTTGGTGAATTATCAAGCCTTCAATTCTTCCTTTAATCTGTTCAACAGTAACATTTATCGAAGTTGTACCCTATTATTAAAGAAAGAGAATAACCTACAAATTTTGTTTGACATCTCTCCTTTACCATCATCATCGCTACCATCATCCAATCTTAAGTTAAAATCTGGGTCAAATAGGGAATGTAATCCTGTTGAGTATGTGATGAATGATAAATTTGACAATGATATTACTATTGAAAAAGGGCAATTTGGGATGGTGTATTCAAGAAAGCTAGCTAACGGTCCTAACTCAAAAACAGTCCAAAATTATGCTCTTAATCATCCACCAATGAATGAGGCAAGTGAGATGTTTGAACTCATTCAATCTAAAATGTCTAGTGAAACAAAAACCTAGGACGATGATAGCGAGTTACCTATTGCTTTGAGGAAAGGAACTCGAGAGTGTACCAAATGACATTTGTATCCTTTATAACACACCGTGTCCTTCCACAGATTTTTAGCTTCCTACAAAACCTTTACCAACCTAAATACTATCCCCATACCTAAGACTTTATCCAAGGCATTATCCACAGAAGACTGGAGGAAAGCCATGAAAGTTGACATGGATGCATTAAAGGAAAATAAAACTTGGGAGATAGTATAATTGTCGAAGGGAAAAAAATCAATGTGATGTAAATGGGTATTCACCTTTAAGTATAAGGTGAATGGATCTTTCGAGAGGTAGAAGGCGAGACTAGTGCCCAAAGGGTAAACTCAGATATATGGAGTGGATTACCTTAAGACCTGTGTCCCAGTTGCAAAGATGAACGCAATAAAGGTCAATTTATCCTTGGTTGATACCCAAGTATTTTAGAGTATCCTTGGTAAACTACGTATGATAGATCCATATTCACCAACTTAAGGGGGAATGTGAAAAAGGGTTATGGTGATCATCTACGTAGGTGTGCTTAATTAATGTGAAGAATGTATATTCCCTACTTAGTGGGATTCTTATATTTTAGGTGATAAATTTAGGAAGGTTCTTTTCCTTTCTAGGTGTACAAGTTGTATATATATAAATACCTTATACATTAATCATAATAAGACGAGCCTTTTCTCCCAAACTTTTTCTCATCTTCTTTGGAAACAAACCATAGTTTTTCAAGTCCTATCTTCACGGGTAGACATTAATGATGGAAGACAATATTTTTTAGTCTTTTTTGCCACTTGACCTTCCTATGTTAGTCCCAAATTCATCTTCAATCTCTAGTCCTATGTATGTCCTAGAAAATACAGAAACCTCTCTTGTGTCCATCCATGTTACTCAAGATTTTCTAAGATATTCACAGTTTATTCCAAAAGAGCAACTACTCTAGACTTGAAACAAGTCCAAGAATCCAATGCAAACTCTAGAAATAAGTCCATGGTAAGATTTGATTCTCCTTTACATACACGATCTGTTGAAACATCCATAGATGATTCCCACCTTCATATTGCCATTGGAAAGGTACTAGAGAATGCACCAAGAGATTACTATACCCATTTTCCCACTATGCGTCACTTAAACACTTGTTATCAACCTACAAAAAATTTATCGAGTCTAAATACCATTTAAGTTCCCAAGACTATTTTGAGGCATTGTCAAAAGGGATTGGAGGAATGCAACAAGAGAGGAAATGGATGCATTAGAGAAGATTAGGACATGAGAGATGGTTGATAAACCAAATAGAAACGACATAGTTGACTATAAATGAATCTTCACAATGAAATATAAAGTACAGTTCGTTGTTAAAGGATACACTCAAACTTATAGGATTGATTACCAGGAAATGCAAAAATGAATACTTTGAGGATTTTATTGTCCTTGGTAGCTCACTTTGACTGGTAACTTCTACAGTATGATGTGAAAAATGTCTTCCTTAATGGAGATCTAGATGAAGAAATCTACATGAGCTTGGTAGATTTGCTAAAGTTATAAATGTGTTGGAATCTAAACAAAGTTAAGGTGGTCACACTCTTTGCATCAAGCACATAGTTGCAAGGAGAATGAATGCACTTCTAGCGTATGTTAATGATATTGAAATTGGAAATGATTTTAAAAATGAATTTAAGCAACAATTGATCAAGGAATTCGAGATAAAAGAGCTTGAGAAATTGACGTACTTCCTTAGAATCGAGGTGGCATATGCCAGACAAGGAATTTTCATATCTCAATAGAAGAACCAGTTGTTGATAGCAAGATATTAGTATGCAGACTCATATACCTTGCTTATACTCGACCTGACATAACGTACTTAATAAGCATAATTTGTCAATTCATGCATGACTTGAGAGTCACATCTATAAGTTGCATATAGGGTGTTGCGTTATTTAAAAGGCAATCCAGGGAAAGATATTATGGTTAAGAGGAATAATCATCTCACCTAAAAGCCTATACTGATGCAGAATATGCAAGATCTATAGTGGACCAAATATCAACCATAGGTTATTGCACTTTTCTTAGAGGCAATTTGGTAACTTGGAGCAAGAAATAAAATGTTGTGGCTAAATCATCAGCAGATCAGAGTTTAGAGCAATTGCTCAAGGCTTGTGCAAGTTGTTATAGTTGAAGATTATTTTAGATGACTCGACCGTTATGTAGGACGGTCCTATAAAGCTCTATTGCAACAACAAATCAGCCATTAATATTGCTCATAACTCTATTTAACATGACAAGAAAAGGCACATTGAGATTAATAGACATTTCATCAAGGAGAAGTTGGAGGAAGAGCTTGTATGCATGTCATATGTTCCATTAAGAAGCTAACTAGCTAGTGTTCTGATAAAGAGTTTGAACAATTAAAATTTCCATAATATTATTTCCAAGCTGGGAATGGAAGCCATTTATTTATCCACTTGAGGGAGAGTATCAAGTTGTACATTAGATGTATACCATTTTAGAAAAGTCAATTTCTTGATATCCCAAGCATTGTGAGATCTTACAAGATTGTTATCTTTTCCTAAGAGTGTGGAATCCAATAAGGCTAGTTTCTTTTCCTAAGAGAGTGTGGAATCTTAGGAGATTGATCCTATTCTTAGAGTTTGTTTCTTATTTATCCTCCTCTAAGGTGTATATAAACATGTAATCCTAAATCATTGAGTAAGAAGAAAAAAAATTTTCCTCCCTATTTTGTGTGAAGATACATAAAATATTCCTATACTGAATACATGATAACATTCCTATACCAAATATTGGATCTCAATGATTTCAACAAGTACTATATTAAGAAATCATTCAATCCAAAATCTTAATCTATTTGGATTAACCAAGGACTTTATTATATACAACTCTAAATAGACATATTGTGAACCTTTGGAGCACGATTGGACCACATTACAGCACATACTTTTCATTCTCTCCTACTCTCATCCCATCATCTCCTTGAATTCAATTATAGATAATGAAGGAAACCCTCATTTCCACCAAGCAACCTATAGGGTTAGATATGAGCATATTCATATAAAGATACAAAAGCAAAGATTATGTTCAACCAGATATATATACAATCATTGGGGCCTTTTAAGTTCTCATGGTTTCTTATATTCCTGGATGATGAAAATTCATTCTTTCTATTTGCTAAGTCTAAGTTGTGAAGACTCAAACGACACAAATCAAAATTTCTGTAAGGACTCCTATGAAACCATTTATAGGCAAATGTGAAAATTCTAATGGCATGATAATATAAGATACCAAGCATGTATACTAAAAACATCAAACAATAAGTAATTGAGAAAAGTAGAAACTATAATGGAAACTTGATTGTGGGCTTTGCTCTTGCTCTCTCTTTCCTTTCCCTCTCCCTCTATCTAATGTGTGCGTATGAATAAATGTTCATGTGCATATTTATAAAACATTCAGTATGTATGTCATCTTCTATGTTCATAAGTATGTAATCTTCTAAGTTTACAAGTATGTCATCTTCTATGTTCATATATGCTTACTTTGATAAATAGGGATATATATATATATGTTTGTGTAGTGTGTAGAGAGTAACATACAAAAAGATGTGAAATAAATATTAATTGACTATTAAAACCTTACTGCTGCAAACAAAAAATAAGAGGGGAAAGAGTACGAACTCACATTTGTTCTGTGCAAGTGATTAGCAATTTCCTATAGATGCTCATGACAATTTTGGCAGAATGGAAGTCCTCATTTCTTAATTCCTTGTAACAACGTTGCTCAAGAGAATCTGTGATCTGATTGCCAAATTTATATCTTTCAAAAACTGAACAAGAATCCTTGATGATTGAAGGACCTTTCACTCATTGTGTGTATAGTTACTGTCAAATATTAGCCTTATAAAGGTATATAAATCATAGGACTGGCAACAAGTTGAAAGCACAAATTGAGTTCTTTTGCAAACCTCTAACTTTATTTGTGTAAGCAAACAATTTTATGGAAATACATAAAGGAATTCAGTGGACAAGAAAGTTGAATACAGCAGCAAAGAAAGAGAGATAATGGACTTAAATAAATCCATTACATAGTTGTCATTTATTTAGAATAGATAATGCCTCTAGATCTCTAATGTGTGTGCAGAATTTGATGTTATTGAGGTCAAAGTCTAGTTTTCAAAAAATAATATAAGATAGAATGAATGAAAATGAAAAGCATTAATCACTAAACCAATTAGAACTTGCTTCAATCACGATATTTTTAGTTTTTCAATAGTTGGTTATTAAAGAAGCATAACTAATTTAAACACAAAATTTATATGTTGATAGCTTTGTGGCAATAGAATAGCTTGAAATGACTTGAAGTCCACTATTCTCAAGTAGAACCATGAAAACAAAGAAAGGATATGCACCCAATAAAGGAAAATAATGAGCAAATGCATGTCATATGGGGATTTTTCAGATCTACATAACCTCATCCTTCCTAGTTGTTCTTTTCCTAAGATTATAGAGAAAACTTTATACCTTCGGTATACGTAAGGGATTTTTAGCAGCATATTCACAAAGTTTTCCGATCTTGCGATCATTTGGCCCTTCTCCCTGCCAATATTCCACAAAGGATTTAGACAAACAAGAAATCAAAACCACATCACTTTGCAGCTGAAAATAATTTAAAGTTTCATATGCACAATGCTTGTTTCATATCATATCATACACTTCCAAGAAGTTTTGGTGGCAGAGGCTGTTTTATACCTAACTATTTTAGTAGGAAATTGCTTTATTATGTGTGGAAAAGATGCCCCAGATTTAATCAACAGAAACTGAAACAAACTGCTTGTAAATGCATTAATTTCTTTCTGATACCCTAAAATATTCAAAATCCAGAAGCTGGAAGAGAGGATCTTTAACCAAAATACTTAAATTATAACTCTACAGTAACATTTAGAATAACTTGAACAAATGTTGCGGATACTTGATGGTCATATCTCTGAAGATTAATATGTTCACCAGATCAAAGCTCACCATGTGATGGTGATAGAAACTGATTATGGCTAGATGCCAGCTGTTACAATGTTCTCAAAGATACCTACTGAGGAAAGAGATTAACAGTCACATGCATAAGCAACTTGATTAAAGACAAAGTTCAACTACATGAATCACCAATGAAGTTGCTAAATTAGTGCAAAGAGTAGAGTATTCTCACATTATGATGAGCAAAGCAACATAGACTACTTCAGTTAACCCAACTAAGATTAACGTATCTTAAAGGTACAAAAAGCAAAAACATCTACCTGATTACGGGGGAATATGTCAGCGATGAGCTTCTTGTACCTCTTCACAGGCTGTCTGGACCTTGCCCTCATTGCAGGGCAAAAGACGCAAAGGCCACCACATACAGGCAGTAGTTGCCTCGAAATTACCCCAGAGATCATGTTCATTTCTGATTCCCGAAGATACAACCAATTTCTAAGAAAAACTAACTCTTTCTACTGTTTTGCTTTCTTTCCCTTGTAACTCGAGCAGAAAGAAAATCTCCAACTTTGGCCCCGAGAAGGGAAAGAAAGGCCTCAACCTCAGATGGGTAGCCTTCAAAAACAAGGTCGAGCCTGTTATCAGTGATTTGATATCACTAACCAAATATATCCCACCCCTGACAGAAAGGATTATCAAACCCACAAAAGCAAAGAAAAGAATTGAAAATTTCAAAAAGGTCACAAGCAATGTGCGAATTGCCACTTAAAGGAAAGTGTTCAAAGAATTTGAAAACGTAATCATATAACACCAAAATCAACTATCAAGAAGATGGTGGACAAGATTATAACAAAAGGGGTAACGTGACATGAAACTCAAAGGTTCGTTGACCAATAAAGCAAAGGTAAAAGATAAGAAAGATAAATCTTTGAGATCAGATCTCCAAGAAGAAGAAGTGCTAACCAGAGGCTGCAAAATTACCCTAGGCCATGCAAACAAGGCACCGGATTTTCAGCAATTTCCACAACGCTAAATGTAGTTCCTTCCCCGTATCGCCGTCTATCAACGTCTCTCTTTTCTAAAAACTGTATGCCAACACACTTGATTGGCATCATTGAATGAAAACGGCTTGCCATTTCAAATGATTACCATACATGATGTACAAGGAATGGCATATTATATGTTTTGCACTGTTTCTTAACGTTATACTTTCGGGCATCGATGACGACGTGCGGTCTTCGCGTACTTTGTTTGGTAGTTAATTGCGCGCAGTCTGTTAAGGTAGTTAGTTTTGTATTATTTATCAAAAATATTGTTTTATAAACTCCAGTTTACAACGCCTACGAAGACTATTCTAGAAATTTGTTCTAGAAATCAGAATACTTAGGTTGATGATATTAAAGAAAATAAATTATTTTATTTTAGATTCAGTAAACTACAAAATAAAATAGGTATAACAAGAAGACTAGAAAGAAAAAGATAAATATCAATGGAGCGTATTTTAACCAGTCAAGACTTAAGAGTAGGAATAGTAAAAAAACTCGTATTAAATCCATTTTGACATAGAGTTATTGGGTAAAGTTCGATTTTAATAGAGTCGAGTTTGGGTTTAAACTAAACTCGAGCTCAAGAGTATCCATTCTAAACCCAACTCAAACTTGATTTCACTTAAACCCTCTAAATATGTTTCAATACCGAACCAGATATTAGACCGATTAAAAAAAATTAAAGTTTAATCGATATTAAACCGTTATAAAATTGGTATATAAAAAAGAAGTAAAAATTATAAGAATAAGTAAAATTAAAATATTTGATTGAAAAATATCTCATTGTTTATTATTTTATAATGAGCTAATAATAATTCAAATCAAATAATTCATGCTAAATTTGAGTCTAATATAAAACTAAAAAAAACAATAAAAATCAAACTTGGTTGGGTCGACTGCGCTAGGCCCAAGCCCATCTCTACATGCCCATGACTCGTTCGGCCCATCAGATGTCAGAATCCTATGCAAACTCAAAGATCTACGTAAACCTAGCATCTACAGCATATATAAGGTACTATTCCCACCGGATTGAGGTATGA
>JANZLC010000005.1:27021144-27031962 GCA_026413385.1 Erythroxylum gracilipes
GTGGATGAAGAGAAGAAGAGAAGAAAAGAAGAGAAAAAGAAGAGAAGAGCTAGGGTTTGGAGATCTTTGAAGAGTTTAAAGATTTTGAAGCTTCAACAAGTAAGTATAAGCGTCGTTCTTCTTGATTAGATGAATGAAACATGTTTTGATATTACTTAAGAGATGAATATGTGTGGGAAGTTTTTGAGAATAGGTAAATGTATATGTTTTAATCTTTTAGGGTTAATGATCAAAGATAGAGTACGATGTTTTCGTCAATGATTTTGGGTTAGAATGAGTTTAGAAATGAAGTAAGAATGATGTTTTAGGGTTAAGATGGTTATATTTTGAAAGATGGAATTATATGGATGAAGAATGTTGGAAAAATCAGGTTTCGGGAGGTTTCTGGTTGCACAGGTCGCAGCGCGCTTGTGCACACGTCGCGACGTGCTCCAGCATTCTCGTCGCCACGAGCTCCAGCTTTTCAGCACATACATAGTTTGGTATTTTGAGTATAACGTTTGCTGTAGATTTCTAAATGAGGTTATTTTTAATTATTTGTATAATAGAGACATAGGGCTACAAGTTTTTTAAAGGAATAAAGTTCCAATTAAGTCTCTAAAGATCTCAATGTTTGAAGGGAAGTTGAACGTAGAATGCTTTATTTGTATTGGAACAAACCAAAAATGATTGGGGCATAACTTTTAGAGTACTGAACCAATTTGAATGATTTTGGAGTGTTTGGAAACTTAATACAATGGGAAACATTGGTCTAGAAGAAAGTATTATCAAATTTCTTTATTTACTTCATCATAAATTGGAATTCCTATTGAATGGAATTTTGGCTATTGTTTAAGGAAATCAAGGAAGGCAAGAGAAGCAAGTATGAGGCATCTTTGAGCAAGTCTTTGAGCAAGGATTTTCAAGGTGGGTTTCATGTTTATAATAGAGTAAATAATCCATTAAATGTTATTTTTGAATCAAGAAATTTTAATGATTTCAATGGCATCCTACGTGTTGCATTTATTGCTTCTTGAATGAGTTGAGAAATTGTTATATGCTTGCTACATGAATTGTGTGACGATTTATGAAAAGAATTTGGAAGTGATTTTTGTTTGAAAAGATAACATGTTTGTGAGATCAGGTTTTCGAAAATAGTTTTCGAAATATCTCAAGTCTATGAAGGATCAAGTTTCAAAAATTTGCCATTTTGGGCAACAAGCTTACAAGATTATGAAATACATGTTATGTGGGTTTGGTCTGGTCCATTTTGTTGTCAAGTGCACTTTGACTAAAGGCTTCTCCTGCCTGCCTGCTAGTAGCATGGAGCTCCTTCAAGGACTCCCTTATGTTCATGACTGCACAAAACCCCTATGTGGGATTGTGTTAGCTCATTCTGTTCACGACTATACAGGACCCTTTTTGGGAAGTGTGCTAGCTGGTTCTGTTTATGGACCTTCTAGACCATTTTGATGTGAATATGTGATCATGATACATTGACAAGATTGATGCATACCTGATTTGTATTAGTGAAAATTTGATTGAGAATTTGTGTATCGGGCTTTGTAACTCGATGTGAATTTTGTTACAATGGAAAATACGTTTTCAATGGTTTTGCTTATTATTGGCTGTAAAATTGATGCCCACGAGCTTTATAACTCACCCCCATTTTCCTCCCACTATTCAGGTAATGAGCAAGAGATCGAGTAGGTCAAGAGTACGACATCACTCCGAATTGGCATATTTTTTTATTTTCAAGTTATATTTTGGGAATTCAAGGCTTTAGTCACATTTCAAGTTTTATTAGTTCAAGTGTATTTTGTATATTTGGTTCTTGAACTCAACTGATGTATTATGGCTTGAAATGCCATTAAAGCTTTGTAAAACTCTTCTTTTGGTCAATGACATTGTTTTAGCTTCAAACTATTGCATTGATTTGTTATACCATGAGAGTGAGATTTTAGAAGGTTGTGTTTATGTTCATGTTTGTTTTGTGTTGGGTTGTTTTGATGAAAATGGCTGAAAATGTCAAGTTATGGGTTATGTGGAAGAGGCCTTCGCTGCGACGAGACTGTTTGCTCGCCGCAGCGAACACAAAATCGCAGGTTCACCACAGCGAAAGTTAATTCGCTCGTCGCGGCATGAGCTTCCGAGATGTTTCACCACGACGAAACAACATACGGCGCGACGACGCCTACCTTTACTTCTGAAGGATCTTTCTTCTAAATTTTCAACTTCTAAGTCTTCCCTCCAAGCCCAAGCCTCATGCCTTCGTTTCTGATGTTGGGCTCCGGAAACGGGGTCTAACATATTGTGGTATCAAAGTGACTAGGTTTAGGTCCAGGTTTGCATTGCATTACTTGAAATGAACAATTTGCATTGTTTTGAATTGTTTTACACGATTTGAATTGTTTTATATGATTTGAACATACTTTAAAAAAATTGTTTTGCTTGAACTAAAGATTTTCAATGGTTTTGTATTGAAGGAGTGAAAATGCCACTTCAATGGTTTCCCGATATGCAGCCAATATTATAGCAACTGAGGAAGATAAATGTCGTAAGTTTGAGGGAGGTCTTCATTTGGGGATCAAGGAGAAAGTCTTGATTCACAATTTCTACGACTACTAGTAGCTGGTAGATGCCACACTCCAGGCTGAAAAACTGGAGAGCATAAGATATGAAGCAAATAAAAAGAGGAAGAACTGGAAGCAGACTTCTAAGAAGGGGATGAGTGCTCCAATGCCTGAGAGAAGTATAAAGAGTTTTCACACATAGAGTGAAGTAGGAAGCAGTGGCTCTACCAGGAACAAACAAGCAAGGGCAGTGTCAGTGCAAGCCTCAACAGTAAGAGGCAATAGCAGGGTGGAGAGGAGCAGGTACACCAACCCCCAATGTGAGCATTGTGGGAAGTTTCACAAGGAGGAGTGCTTCAGGTTACTTGGAGCCTGTTTTCAATGTAGAGAGAAGGGGCATCTGATCAGGGATTGTCCACAGGAATCGAGACCAGAGGGGTCACAGTTTCAAGTCCCGAGGCGAGTAGAAACAGTGGGAACCAGGCCAGTCACTGAGGTAGGCAGCTCTGTAATTGCAAGGAAGGCTAATCCTCCAGGCAGGCCAAGGGGTCAGGCACAGGCAAGGGTGTTTTCCATGACTAGGGAGGAAGCTGCAGCCGCACTTGAGGTTGTCACGAGTATGGCTCAATTATTTGATTCAGTAGTGTATGTTTTAATTGATTCTAGTTCCACGCATTTCTTTGTTTCTGCCAGTATGATTTTGCATGGTGTGAATTCAGTGCCTTTAGATAATCCTTTGATTGTTAGTACTCCCTAGAGGGAGGAATGTGGTGATCAGTCAAGCATATAAGGGTTGAGAACTCTTTATTGATGGATCTAGACTGGTAGTGGACTTACTACCTCTAGACCTAAATGGGCGAGATGTCATTTTAGGAATGGATGCTATGGAGAAATATCTGGCGAGGCTGGATTGTGGCCTGAAAGAGGTGGAGTTTGATCTGGGTAACGGTGAGAAGGTGATTTTTAGAGGGGACAGAAAAATACCATCACTAAGAATTATTTCGGCCTTGCTAGCTGACAAAATGATGGGCTAGGGGTGTGAAGCCTTCTTGGCACATGTTATGGATACCGATGTGACTTAAGAAAAGTTAGAGAATTTTTCGATTGTGAGGGGGTTTTCAGATGTGTTCCCAGAGGACTTATCTGGTTTGCCACCGGTGAGGGAAATCGAGTTTGCCATCGACTTGATTCCCAAAATCGCACCTATCTCGATACCACCTTATAGAATGGCTCCAGCTGAGTTGAAGGAACTTAAGGAACAGTTGGAGGAAATGTTAGACAAGGGATTTATACGGCCGAGTTCGTCACCTTGGGGAGCGCCGATTTTGTTTGTTAAGAAAAAGGATGGAACATGGCAGATGTGTATTGATTATCGGAGACTCAACAAGGTGACCATTAAGAACAAGTATCCTCTGCCACGAATAGATGATCTGTTTGACCAGCTGCAGGGAGCAACGGTCTTTTCAAAGATTGATCTCAGGTTAGGTTATCATTAGCTTAGAATCAAGGAGTCTAACATAAAAAAGATAGCCTTTAGGACTCGTTATGGGCATTACGAGTTCCTAGTCATGCCATTTGGTTTGACCAATGCTCCAGTTACTTTCATGGATCTTATGAACAAGGTCTTCAAGGAAAATCTGGATCAGTTTGATATAGTGTTTATCGATGACATTCTGGTGTATTCCAATAGTCAAGGGGAGCATGAGAAGCATCTTAAGATTGTGTTGTCGACATTGAGGAAGAGGGAACTTTATGCTAAGTTCAGCAAGTGTGAGTTTTGGCTTCACGAGGTGATATTCCTTGGATATGTGATTTCAAAAGATAGGGCACATGTTGATTCGAAGAAGGTTGAAGCAGTGGTGAATTGGCATGCACCAAAGACAGTGGCAGAGATGAGGAGTTTTTTGAGTTTGACAGGATATTATAGGAGATTTATTGAGGGATTTTCTATGATAGCTGATCTGATGACTAAGTTATCGAGGAAGAATCAGAAATTTATCTGGAGTGAGGAATGTCAGAAAAGTTTTAAGGAGCTCAAGCGCAGATTAACAAGTGCCCCAATTTTGATTTTGCCTACTGGAGATGAGGGTTATACAGTGTATAGTGATGCTTCGAGGAATGGTTTAGGTTGTGTATTGATGTAGGGAGATAGGGTGATAGCTTATGCTTCACGGCAACTAAAGCCTTATGAGTTGAATTACCTGACTCATGATCTGGAATTAGCAACAGTAATCTTTGCCTTGAAGATTTGGAGACATTATCTATATGAGATTCAGACGAGGATGTTTACTGATCATAAGAGTCTTAAGTACTTACTGACCCAGAAAGAGTTAAATTTGAGATAGAGAAGGCGGATTGAGTCACTCAATGATTATGATTTATTGATTGAGTACCATCTAGGAAAGGCAAATGTAGTGGTAGATGCTTTGAGTAGGAAATCATCTATAGCCCATATTCAGACAGTTTATTTGTCTTTGTTGGAAGAGATGGCCAAGCTTAAGATAAGCTTGGAGCAGGAGGAACCAAATTGCATTCTAACTAACTTTAGAGTAAGACCGATACTCAGAGAGAAAGTTAGAGAGTTACAGGCACAAGATACAGATTTGAGCAAGCTCCGAGAAGAAATTAAGAATGGCAAGAAGTCTGAAGTAGTAGTGAGGGATGATGGACTTATGATGGTAGGGAATAGACTTTGTATTCTAAATGTAAAGGAGGTGAAGGATGAGATACTAGATGAGGCACACAATGCGCCTTATCCCATGCACCCAGGTAGCACCAGGATGTATAAAGATTTGAGAGAGCATTTCTAGTGGAAAGGCATGAAGAGGGATGTAGCAGAATATGCAAGTAAGTATCTAGCATGTCAGCAAGTCAAGGCTGAACACCAGGCACCCTCAAGCAAGTTAAGACCATTATCCATTCCCAAGTGGAAGTGGAAAAGGGTAACCATGGATTTTCTGATAGGTTTGTCCAAGACTAGTAGGAAGCATGATGCCATATGGGTTGTTGTTGATCGAGTGACGAAGTCAGCCCATTTTCTAGCAATTAAACAAACTGATTCCCTGCATGTGCTAGCAAAGAAGTATATTGATGAGATGGTAAAATTACATGGGATTCCAGATTCCATAGTTTCCAATAGAGATCCTCGATTCATTTCGAGATTCTGGGGAAGCTTGCAAGAAGCTTTAGGAACCAAGTTGAATTTTAGCATTGCTTTTCATCCCCAGACAGATGGTCAATCTGAGAGGGTCATTCGAACCCTTGAGGGAATGCTCAGGGCATGTGTGATAGATTTCAAAAGAGTTTAAGATGAGCATTTGCCATTGGTCGAATTTGCTTACAATAATTCGTACCATTCGAGCATTCAGATGGCTCCTTATGAAGCACTGTATGGAAGAAGGTGTAGAATTCCAATATGTTAGGATGAAGAAGGAGAGAGGAAACTGATAGGGCCAGAGTTGCTTCAGATGACAGTTGATAAGGTTAATTTGGTTAAGCAACAGCTTAAGGAAACACAGGATAGAATGAAGAGTTATACTGATGCGCACTGAAAGGAGATGGAGTATGAAGTCGGTGAGAAAGTATTTCTTAAGATGTCTCCTTGGAAAGGAGTCATAAGGTTTGGCAAGAAGGGCAAGTTAAGTTCGAGATATGTGGGTCCTTACAAGATTCTTGAGAGGATCAGACTGCTAGCCTATAGATTGGCACTGCCACCAGAATTGTCACAAATACATTACGTTTTTCATGTGTCTATGTTGAGGAGGTATAGGTCGGATCCATCCCACATCATTTAGACTACTGAGGTTCAATTGAGAGATGATCTGAGTTATGAGGAGATTCTAGTGGAAACTTTGGACACCAAGGAAAAGGTCCTCAAGAACAAGACAGTTCAGCTAGTCAAAGTCCTATGGAGAAACCATTATGTGGAGAAGGCCACGTGGGAGCCCTTGGAAGCCATGAAGGATAAGTATCCACACCACTTCAACAAATCAGGTAAGAATTTCGAGGATGAAATTCATTAAAGGGGAGAAATGCTGGCCCCTGAATTTTTTTATTTGATTAAGCATGATTAGATTAATTGTTGGGGCCTTGCAAGATTTATATACGTTGGATGTTAATTGTAATGAAATTATGTGACATGGGTGTAGTGAATTGAGTTAAAGTGATAAGTTACATAAGAGGGCATTATGGGAAGATCACTTAAGCATTTAAGTTGCAAGGCTAATAAGTAAGGGTAAGATGGACATTTTAGCATCACTAAGGGTTTTCAACTATTAGAGTAGTGGGAGACTGTAAGGCTAATTTTGGCAAGTCACTTGGGTTTAAAAACCTTAAGGCCCTAATGTAAGGGCAAAAGGGACATTTTGTAATCATTAATGGTGTAAAAGAGAAGGAAATGGGGTGTCTTACTTTTGAGAGAGAGAGAAAAACGAAATTGAAGAAAGAAGGGAGAGAGTTTCATGAGTTTAGGGAAAGAAAGGAGCAAACTAGGTTTTGATTTTTCATAACCTTCAAGAGGGATTTTGAGAGTGATCAAGAAGGGAAAAAGAAAGGGGAAGATTAGAGCTTCCATTGGAGCCAAGAAAATCATTGTTTGGTGAAGATTTAAGGTAAGTGGGTTTTAATCTTTTCGAGTTTTGAAAGGTTTTTGGTTCAAAGAGCTTAGGAAATAGATAGGCATAAGTATACTAGGATCAATTTCATGCATGGGGTTCTTTGGGTTTTCCAATTTGAATCCTTTTGATTTAGGGTTTTTTGTTATTGTTGAAGAAAATCAAGAAGGGCAAAAGGAGCAAGAGGAGAGGCATATTTGAACAAGTCATAGTCAAGGACTTCAAAGTGGGTTTCACTTTTATAGTTAGGCGATAAGCTAACAAAAAATTTCTGTCCATGAATGACAGTAATTAATTTTGCAACCACCTCATTCATGCTCATTTAATGTTGTTAAGTTCTGCAAGATTTTTCCTACATTCTTAGACATGATTTGTGGGATGATACATGGAAAGTTGTTTTATTACAATGATTCTTTAAAATGATGCATGATTTTGAAAACTGTACTTTTGGAAATGGTTTTAAAGATATAACAAGCTTATGAGAACCATGTTTTCAAGAAAATGTGCCTTTGTGGGCATCAAGTTTACAATATTTTGAAACTCGATGTGTTATGTGGGTTTGTGGTAGTCCCCCAAGAGCCGTCACGTGCACGTTGACCCAAGTATAGGCTTCTCCTGCCTGCTTGCTAGTGGCATAGAGCTCCCTCAAGGACTGCCTCAAGAATTTACGACTACGCAGGGCCATTTCATTGGAAATGTGTAGTGCATCATGTTTGGACTTACCCAAACCATTTGATATGTTTATGTCTTCATGCTAAGTTGTTAGGAGTAATACATTCTTGATTTTCCATACACATAAATTTTTGCATTGAAAATGTATGAAAATGTCTTTGCTTGTTGCAAACTGTAAAATTTTTACCCACGGGCTTCAAGCTCACCCCCACATTCCTCCCACAAGCAGGTGAAGAGCAAGAGATTGAGTACTCAAGGGCCAAGGGCATCACTTCACTTTTGAAATGTTATTGTATTTCAAGCTACTTTTGAAACCAATGCTTTAGTTACATTTTGAGTAGTTGATTGTGCAAGTATCTTTTGTATCTGAGAATTTCGAAACATTAATGTTTGGGGCTTGAAATGCCCACTAAAGCTTTGTAAAAACTATGATCTTTTGATGCTACTGGTATATGATTTTTGTTTTCTACCATGATTCACAAGGTTTCATAAGGGGGAAATTCGTGTACTAACTTCAGGGCAATTTCTGGGTTGATCTGAGCTGATTTAGGCAAAGTTATCTTCTAGAAAGTTGTAGATCTCTCTTTTATCTTTCCAATGGTATATAGCATGAAAATTATGGACATTTGAGCTGAATGTTATGCCCTTTTTATTGTTCCATCTCAGTTTGACTTTTTGCGTCTCAGTTTGACCGTCTCAGTTTGACTTTTTGCGTCTCAGTTACTGCTCACTCTATCGTCTCAGTCACTGTTCATTGCTTTCCGTCTCAGTTACTGTTCACTCTATCGTCTCAGTTACTGTTCACTCTATCACCTTAGTCACTGTTCATTGCTTCCGTCTCAGTTACTGTTCACTCTATCGTCTCAGTCACTATTCATTACTTCCGTCTTAGTTACTGTTCACTCCATCATCTCATTTACTGTTCGTTGCTTCCATCTCAGTAACTGTTCATCATCTCAGTTGCTATTCATCATCATCTTCTATTCCATTTTCTACCCTTTAAACGTTAAAATTGGTCTTTGAGGTCTGCATGAAAGTTTTAGGTCCTGAAGTCCTCTTTCCAACCATATAAAGAACACCTTAATCAGATTTCTGTATGGAAAGTTATGGAAATTTTCCCAATCTTGTATAGTCTGATGATGTCACCATCGTCTCATAATGACATCATACATCGTCTGATCCATTTTTCACCCTTTAAAAGATGGAATTGGTCTTTGAGGTCTTCATGAAATTGTAGGTCTTGAAGTCCTCTTTCCAACCACATAAAGAACACCTTAATATGATATCTATAAGGAAAGGTATGGAAATTTTCCCAATCTTCTATCATCTGATGACGTCACCATCGTCTCATAATGATGTCATGCATTGTTTGATCCATTTTTCTGCCTTTTAGACGATGGATTTGATCTTTGGTTCTTCATGAAAGTTGTAGATCTTATAATTCTCTTTCAAAAAAGACATAGTTGAAGTCTATCTGAAATCTGTAGCAAAAGTTATAGCATTTGTACCAAGATAGGTGCAAATTGATTGATGGTATAAACATGTTTGATTCTTTCAGATATAACTTCCCTATTCGACTCCCAAATGAAGTTATTCTTGAAGCCATAGACTTCAAACTTCTTGAACTATCTCTCCATGAAAATTTGTGTCTTTTGGAGTGTTTTTGAGATAGTTGCATTAGAATAAGTGAGAGGTCGGATGGGAGAGCATGCTTGGGTTATGATTACGTTTTAGCTCATTAAGTTTATCTTGAGGGGTTAAACCCCAATTGAGATGTTTCTTGTTTCAAATAAATTAAGGACTTAGAGCTACGATTTCTTTGATGAGGTCAAGTTGAGATTTTAGTGTTTAAATGGTGTGGGCCCACCACCTTTGGGAAATGTTGGATTATAACCCTACAGGGTAATAAGCTCAAGGTTTAGGACTCTGGATGTTGGGCTCTGGAAACGGGGTTCCAACACATCCAATGTGCTCCTCTATAACATACGAAGCACATTTACATATATCACACTTTTGCTAAAATGTATAAGTATTCCTTTATGCACATCTATGTATAGAAAATATGCATAATGTATGTTCAATGACAATCTTGGGTATCTTTTTGTGATTCTTGCTACCATATCATTCATATATAAAAGCTCTCATAATTATCATTTGTACTTAGGGTTTGGACCACAATAAAACAATGTGGAAACTCATTTTGTAACCCAATTGATCATTTCAGATTTTTCTATCAACATGCTTTTGGTAAAACTTTGGATGATCATTCTGATAAGGTAATTGACATAATTAGGCAACACTTTCTTCTAGAAAATTGTTCTCCAATGTTTAAGTTACTAATGACACCAAGATCATACAATTTGATTAAGTATTCCAAAAGTTATGCTCAATTCACTTTTGATAATTCTTAGAACTATAACTGTACTCTGTATTCAACTTCAAGTCAGATTTTGAAATTCTTAGTGAAAGAATTGAATTTCGATCTCTTCAGACAATTTGTAGCCATATAGCCATATGTCTCTAGTTTATTTTACATCAAGAATCATTCCATTTGGATACCTATTGATGAAAATATAGTCAAATTACCGATGTATGTTCAGTGAAATTATCCAAATTATCATATTCTAGTACTCCTCACATTTTTATCTTAAATCCATTAACCCTGTTGGACCTCGCTCCCAGAGCCCGGCCATCGGTGCCTGACCCGTTTCACGGAGCCCAACTATCCAGAAACGGAATCAAAACCAAGACCGTTGGGCCCAAGTCCCGACCCCCAAGGCTAAACCCAGGGTGCGTCGTCGAGACAACCAAAAGAAATACAACGCGGAAGCATATTTAACTCAAAGAAACACAGCATTACAATGTTATGAGTTTAATCATCTTCATACAATTCCAAAGCTTAAAACAAAATACATCAGAAAGCTTAATGCTGGTATGCTCAATGAACTATCCAAAAGTAGTACTAACTTAATACAGAGGTC
>JANZLC010000005.1:27044004-27064440 GCA_026413385.1 Erythroxylum gracilipes
ATACAAATTATATAATAATAATAATAATAATAATAATAATAATAATAATAATAATAATAATAATAATAATAATAATATTTAGACGTAATAATGATAATTGGTAAATTGGAATAATTATTATTACAAATTATGTAATAATATTAATAATAATATATTTCAATAATAATAAATAAAAGATATATAATAATAATCTTATTAATTACACATAATGATAATAATAATACAAATTATTGAATTACAAACCATTCATAATAAAAATACTCTTTAATTACATCTTCCTAATCATATTAAATACTAGGGGTATATTCGTCATTTGCACTATTTTCTGTCTCTGTCCCCTACATCCAAACATACTGTCTTGGAGACGGAAACAAGATTCTTTGTTCTGTCCACCATAAACCAAACAGCTCTCTGTCTCCAGTTTCTGTTCCGTTCCGTTCTGTTCCGTTCCGTCTCCACTTACCGGAGACGCTAATCAAACGCAGCGTTAGAGAAAGGTTATTTGATGCTCATTCGTTAGATTTGGTAGTGTTTCTTTGAGTTTCCATTTCCAATAGCTTAGAGATTATATTATAGATCATATTACAATATGCAATTAGCCATAAATTTATATAATAGAAGGATTAACTGCTTTATGTATAAGAGTGATAAATGTTTAGTTAATCTCCTTAAACATTATTCTTCTCCTAATTTTTTAATGGTTTGATGAGGCTTGAAGAGCTTTAAGAAATTTAATTCTTATAAAAGTTTTAAATAAAACTTAAAAAATAAGTTAGTTTAAACTTTTCCTTAAATCTAGTAACAAAATGTGAAATAAACTGCGATTACTTTAAGATGAACTTTAAAAGTTATATACTATAAACTAGTTTAGAATTACAAAATTGAGAAAATATATTATTTACAAATTTTAAATAATGGGCCCTTCTCATTTTCTTATGATTATCTCTTTATACCTTTTAGTATATTTGTTAATAAAATTCAACTGTAAAATAAATAAATAAATAAATATAATAATAAAATTATATTAATAGTCTTATTAAATGTTGTATATAGATTGAAATAGAATTTATTAAAATAATTTATCTCAAATTTTATTTATAATAATATATTTTTTAAAATTAAAAATAAAAATTATATATAAAAAAGTGAAAATAAAGAACCCGAGGATGTTATTTTTAAGTTGAAACAAGAAAAAAAAATCCTATTCGATCAACTGCATGATGTAATTAAAATTTAAAACAACAATAAATAAATGAATAAATAATCTCCGACGACTAAGAGACAATTATACAAAATCAGAAAGGAAGACAAAGAGGCGGTGACTTCTGCAACGACTCTACAACCGAAACTTATTGATTCCGCGTAGTTCTGGTCGTCTATACTATTCCTTTCCATATACGCGGAGTGAATGAGTTCCGGACATCCAAAACCCCTTTTTTGACCTTAGTTATATCCAAGAAACGAGTCTTGGACTTTGAAATACAAACGCACGCTTTTGGTTGATCCCAACATGAAGTGAAGGGCAAGAAGAAGGAGATTTCTTTTTTCATTTTTTTTTTCTGTGTGTGATTGCAATGGGAACCCCACAGTTCCCAGATCTTGGAAAGCATTGTTTCGTCGAAGACTGCAAGCAAATTGATTTCTTGCCATTCACTTGCAATTCCTGCCGCCAGGTGCTTGCCTCTGTTCTATTCCTCCAATTTTTAGTTTTTCGTTTTTGGGGTTCATTGATCTGCGTTCGCGTCATGATTGAATTCAAATTAGCTCTTTTTACCGGTTGGTTATCTAATTGATGGGTAGTGTTTAGATGCTATAATCATTCACTTTAGTGGATCTTAGAATGAAATTGATACGCAGTTATTGCATATGAGATCAAATTAACAATGATAAAGAATCTCTCTCTGTCTTTGTTAGGTATCTAGGCTTCTTTAGTTAAATGCTGGATGCATAAATGTGGAGCTTATTAAGGCCCACTTTCACAAACTAATTGAAGGATAGGAAGAGTGATTGATACTCACTCAGCTATCCCTAATTATTTTCAACGGGTTCTTTTTATATGCGTATTTTGGGGTTTTTCAAGTGAGAGTTTCATGATTTATTGTTTAAATATACTCCGAGAGTGAGGAGAGGTGCAATTACCGTGTATAATTTCACGGCATTACGAAAAGCCCTCTATACCTCGTAAATCTTTGATTACATGCTGAGGAGTCCCGCACCATATTGTACGACTTAATAAAGCTTTTAGGACTCCTGACTATTTAAAACTCTTCTGTAATTAGGATTATAAGCGTTCTATTAGTCATAATAAATGGTGGTCTAGAAAATTCAGGACTTGCTTTAGAAAGTTTGATTTAAACCAGCTATATGATTTGCATTCTGCCTTAGCATTTTTTGTGAAGGTAAATCCATTGGCGCAGATAGGTGGTTCCGTACCCAAGGAAATCATACTCGGACAATGAAAATTCTTGATAGAGGCTCTGTGCCCTCGATATTGAAGTCTTTTGTACAGAGTACTTTTAATTGTCATACGTGGCTATCTAAGCCATAAAATTCCTCTCGAAACCTTTTCATTGCCACAACAGTGGAAATTGTATGCATAATCATTTCTAAAAATAATGTAGCTGTTTAATTAATTTGCTCTTTCAATAGGTGATTGTATTGAAATGTAGGGGAATTAACTAAGACATTATGTGTGTACATCATATGCAAAATCCGACACCTTGGCAAGGATACAGCTCCACTAGTGGGTTAGTTTTAGCTTGTGAGTGTGCCCTGATTGTTATGATGTTAACCTGTAAGATGCTCAAACTCTTGCTGATTTTCTTAGGTATTTTGCTTGGAGCATCGAAGCTATGCTAAACACGAGTGCCCGAATGCAAATAGAAACGATGTCACTGTTGTTATCTGTCCACTATGTGCCAAAGGGGTGCGCCTAAATCCTGACGAAGACCCTAATATCTCTTGGGAAACTCATGTTAATACTGAATGTGACCCTTCAAATTATGACAAAGTCACAAAGAAGAGAAAATGCCCCGTCTCTGGCTGCAGGGAGGTCCTTACATTCTCAAACACAATCAAGTGCAGGGACTGTACTAGAGACCATTGCTTGAAGCACCGTTTTGGACCTGACCACAGTTGTCCTGGACCAAAGAAAAGTGACGTAGGCTTTCCATTTATGAATTTTGTAAACAGGAGGAAGAAAGAAGAGTCAAAAGGCAATCAAGCTCTATCCATGACTTCAGCCAGGTGGACAACTAGCTTTATCAACGCCGCTTCAGTTGTCCGAGCTTCTGCTGAAGCAGGAGTGAATAAATTGAGTAATGAGATTAGCCAAGCTTGGCAGACTGCAAGGAACGGGGTTGGGCCTAGTAGCAGCCAAGGGAGTGGTGAAATTGGGTTGCAAGAGGAGTGCCCACAATGTAGTGCAAGATTTTCCTCAGTTACAACTCTTGTGGAGCATGTGCAGAAGGTTCATGAAGGGAGTGGGAATCAATCTCGAGTCTTGAAATTGCCAGTAGATGTGTGTCCTAAATGCAGTAAAGGTTTCCGTGATCCTGTAGACCTTGTGGAGCATGTTGAGAGGGATCACGGGGGTACTTCAAAAGTTTAGGGACATCGTCATTAAAACAGCAAAGTTTTATTCTTGAAGCTATTCTATTCACTTTCAGTTCTTTTGATAGAATTTGAGGAGACAAAAGATGCAAATACATTTTGAGACGATGTTATCTGTGAAGTTTGTGCCGCCTTAGTGAGTGTGAAGGATTGTCTGTGGCAGCTCGAATTTCAGTAACGTTTGGCCATAAAACAGTTCCATTTACTAGATTTGTAGAGCAACTTTTCTCATGAAATATCTCGATTATTGTCACGACGCCTACAAATGCTTGTTACTGTTCCTTGAGTTGAGGCATGTCCATGGATCTTACTTCAGATTAAGAACCTGAAGGAAGGTCTCGAAGAGACGGAGATGTCTCCTATTCGGCAAATTTTTGTTTCGTCTTGGTTCGTATTATGACTTTCTTTTAAACACAGCGCGGTTCTTTTGGCAATTTGTGCGTCTTTTCAAAAGCAAAACAAGAGCTTACGTCGGAGGTGATATTAGGCATTGCCACTCTGATAAGTTAGGAGGGTGTGCTAGTCGTACTTTAGGATCAAACGAGTTGATTACAAATGTGTATTTAGTTGCTAATATCTGCGTACCTTGTGCATGTCCCCTTACCTTGTCACGTGCTATTGTCGTAACGTTGATGAAGAACGCAGAGTGGCGGTGTAAATATCAAGTAATGTGCGTTTAATGTAACGTGTTAACATTATTAGAGCTTGTCCTGCAGCAGTATGACATTAGGTTGCTCTTGTAGTTACTCCTTAGAGAAGTAAGCATATGGGATGATGTTATGGGCATTATAGCCTGATGTCCAGCTACTATTCTTGAAATCTGACCTACAAGCTCACTGTTTTGCACAGGCATAATTTGTCGACCTGGGCAATAGGCTTCGCATACGGATGAAGGGCGATCATCCCACCCTATCACTAGGCAAGTGTTTATTTTTTATTTTTTGGTCCATGAGGTGTCCTAGGTGGGTTCTAACTATAGGAGAGCACCTTTAAGTCATTCACACCCAGATTAATCCCCGCTCGAACCAGATAGGTCCCTTGTGGGAGTCAAAGCTTTGACCCCAAATTATATGAGGAGAATTCGAACTCACGACTTCACTTAAGCTAAGAGAACCCCTTATCAACTCACCTACACCTTGGGGTTAATGAATTTATTATTTTGAAGTAATAAACTCATGAGTATGTGTCCAAAAAAAAAAAACTCATGAGTAGAGCAAGTTCTTACAATGAAGTGGTAAATTTTAAGTTTGACATTTTTATTATTATTTAGTTAAAAATAAAAATGCTCTGCGATTTAATTTAACTATAAACTTATTTTAAACAATGCAAAGAAAGTAACTAACGATAAGAAATCAGATATAATGTAGCGTTAAATTTCTCCTATTATCATCTTGTACTTATAAATCATTTATTTCAAAACTTTTATGGTTCTTTCAAATGGCTACATGAATTTTAAGATCTAATTTAAGCTTTTGCTTTTATCCAAGTAAAGTTGGAAATAACATATATATCTCACAAGTATAAAACTCCTTTATCGTATAACTGAAATGAATTCATAAGAAAAACATATTAGGATCTAACATCAAAATAATTTAGCAATACATTATATTTAAAATATCGGAAATAACTTTTCTACTAATTAGAGTTAAAGTTGCATACTTGTGGACTTCTTCAGACTCTACGATCAGTGAGACTTACACTAGGTTATTTTAGAGAATATATTATCCTTAAAATCATAACAAATAAACACATGTATTGAAGAAATCATAAGAGAGGTTTCTAATGTATTTAATCTTTTGATATATTCTCCTCTGGTGAGATGATTCCATATCTCTTTTCTTATTGAAAACGATTGCTAAGTCTTGCTTTACTGTAATTCCCTCTTCTTTAGATGTTGGTTTGGGCCGGGACCCTCACCGACCAAGTATTATCCCTGAGGGTGAGCCCTTTAGTGAACTCTATCTGTCCATGGGGTATGCGGGAGTCGAACTAGGACCTCAGGGTTTTGTTGCGTTGAGACGCACGCCTCATACCATTGAGCTAATTCTGGTTCGGTCTGATTTTGGGGGGGTTGGACGCCGTTGTTTGGATCCATAAATCTGAGTAGTTGTGGAAACAAAGTACCTACAAAACAACGAAAAGCACACCGGGGCTTGTTTCCCAACAAGCCTCTCTGACACTCAAGTCAGTTTTCGGTGAGGGTTTTGATGGCTGAAAGTAGAAAAAAGTAGGGTTCTAATGTCGTACCTGTATCATGGCAAGGTAGTACCTTATATATGGAATAACTGCTAGGTTTAGGTCTCTACGTATGATCTTTACGTATGCATGGAAGGTTACCACCTGCGAATGGGTTGTGGACGCGTGGTCCTGGGTCTAGGCCTGACGCATGGTCCTGGGCCTGGGCCTAGTATAGCCAACCTAACCATAGCTCAAGTGGTAAGAGGCGTGGCACAAGATGCCACAAAAACCCTGAGGTCTGTGGTTCGAGTCGCAACTCAACCTCTTCTGGGCATGGTACGCCCTCCCAGAGGACCAAAAGGAACAATACCTAATTAAGGTGGATCCGATCCACACTAGATGTTAAACCTAATTCTTTTCACTTGAAAACTCAAAAAGACACTCTAAAAACTCCCTTGCTATGGTTTTTTCTACTCTTTAAATAATTGTATCAGCCTTGAACGCAATATGTGACATGATCATGTACAAGGTCGTGTTTCATACTATGTCTTATCTATTCAAATAGGAACAAGCACTAGAATACTTATGTAAGAGGTCATGTTTCTTTATTGTAACTTCGCCATCTAACACGGACTTTGGCCTATCCATTTGCAAGATGTGTCTTCTATTCTTGTATCCAGAAGGGAACGCAGTCGTTTGCTACACCATGTTTGATGTTTTCTTTTAGTTCTTTTGTCAAGAGAGGGACATATGTTGTAATATGCTCGTATTTGAGACCATATTCAAATAAATATAAATCTTTTTCTTCATTTGATGTACAAAGATGTACAAACTTCTCAATCTTGTGATAAAATCACTCCTATGCAACATATCTTCAAAATTACCTAAAAAGCTAATAAAATTAATTAAATATCATATCGAGATAATTAGATACTAAAATATAATAAAATACTAAGTTAAATATATGTACATCAAATTACTAAAGACTTATATTTTTGTTTGTCTTTAAGTAAATCAGTCAAATAAGCTATCAACATTATGAATTTCAATTCTATGAATTGTCAGTAATCTAATTATAATAGCTAAAGATGATCATTATTTGCTTAGTGACATTATTCATTAACTATTTTGATTTTTAGATGCGTAAACAGACTAGTAATTTAACCTGAACTTAACTTAACAATCTTTCAAATTTCAACTAAAGTTAAATAATTGTTAAATATAAGAAAAAAAAACATAATAGGAGGGAGAAGTAAAAATCAATAAGTAGTTCGCAAATCTTATTAAAACAAATTAACACAACATATTTTTAAACTTTGTATAGAGCATAAATAGCTTGTTTGAAATATTATCTCAACCTTTTAATGTGATGTTAAATACTTGGTCATGAATACCTTTAGTTATTTAATTGGATCATAGTTTCAGATAGCTACAAGCACTACTCATAAATTTGTGCCATTACTTGGATTAAAATCAATGAAATAAAATTTATTTAATACTCAAATTTCATTCATTTTTTAATCTCATGTCAATTCACAATCAATCTGGATAATAAGCTACTTTTTAAGCCAAACTCTAAATTCAAACTATGTTAAGATTATATACATGTATATCATTTAATTCAAACATCATTCTTCATATTATTCAACCTTAAAATAAACCAGTCATTAGTGACCATATCTATGAACCTAGTATAGCTGAATTACAAAACAGTATGAACTTCTAAATAATTGTGTTATTTAATTTAATTTTCATTGTTTATTTTCATGGAATTGTAACTTGCTAAGCTATTGCAATTAGATTGGTTTCCTTAAAAGTAGCTTCCTATATAATTATGACTCATACGATCCCTTTTCCATACTTAGTTCATACAATATCCCTAATGGACACATATATAGCATATGAAATAAATAAATAAGTACACAAAAAGTTGAGAAAGGAGAAAGAAAAGAATTATATAAACTTCTTTAAGCTAAGGTATGGGTTTTGCGATGGTTTAAGTCCACGAGAATAATCAATAGTTGATTACATGCATAGAAAACAAACAAATAACAAAAATGGAACATATAAAATGAAAAAGGAACAAGAAAATAAACAAACACATAAAATTAAAACAAAAATCATTATTATAAATGTATGAGTAGGTAGATTCTTAATAAGTGATTCTTTAAAGTCAAGTAGCTAGACTTTATCCTTATCTTTGTTTGTAAAAAATGGACAACATATTTGTGGCCCTTTTCTAACATAATTTTATTAGTGTAACATAAAATGGTTATTCCTTTGGTATCTAAGATTCTTCCTGCATATGCCTTTTTATTCTTCCCTAGCACCCTCGTTGGCTTGCTCTTTGGTTCCTCCATAACTTTAATTTGCCTTTTACATTTGTTCAATTTTCCTATTAAAATTTAATGTATCTTTCTTGATAAATTCTTAAAAAGAATATGACACTACATCATCAATAAAATAATATAAATTATCACAAGAAAGGGACTTGTTTACTGAGATATTGAAGGTGACCTCTTCTCTCCTTCAAACATAAGTATCAATTCTTCTCTCTTTCAAACATAAGTATCAATTTTTAAAGTTTCCAACTAATCAACATTTTCTTATAATCTCTCAAATCTTTCATAAGTCACATTAGCTATCTCTTCAATAGCTAACTCCCATGATAACTCGCTTTCTTACTGTTGTTCTTGCTAATGAAATCCAAGTGGATGTGGCATTTAAAGTATTTAATTATTCCATGGGAACTTCGTATGATTCTATATTTTGAATTATATCTACTATATAAGATCTATTTTAAAGTGGTTAAACGTTCTCCAAATAGTCAAACTTGTTCGGTTGGCTTAACAAAGCAAATTACCAACTTAACAATCGCATGTTATGTCCTCTGCCACATAACTCACAATATAATGCTTAAGATAGTTTCATTACTATGCTTAGGTTATCAAATGTCTTCATTACAACTTCCATTACATTAATCACATCCACATTATGTATCATTATGGGTTTGGTTACATTTGTCGTTTGATTATCATTAATAGTTGTTTATTACCATCTCTTCAATTAGTTATAAGGAGGCTTCTAGAGTCTTGCTATTAAAAGTCCCCTAGCTACGACATCTATCATGTGCTTTATTACATAATTAAAAGCATTATAGAACATCTAGACTTACAAATAAGTAGGTGAACATTGGTATGGACACGTTTTATATATCTCTCATAACTCATGAACTATCTCATTGTCATACTATAGGTAGGCAAAGACATTAGGAATTTTGGCTCATATGAAGTACTTTTGCTAGCAAGTTCTTGATTAAACTTTCTCATGTAGTAATTAAAACAACATGTAATTTCTTCAACCACTATTTCACACTATCCCTTAGTAAGAATGTGAATAACATCAACGATATGACAAAATCAATTACTCTATTGATCTTGAATGTCTCACATATCTCCAAAAAATTGGTTAGATATATGTTAGGGTCCTCATATAGCAAACCATCTATATGAATTATTGCAACATTTAAATAATGTTTGTCTTGCTCAAAAATTTTTACTACAATTGCCAGTGTAGCTATATTGGACTGTGTCCCTGTGAGTGATGGCTTCACATTGTTATGTTCTCCTTCTATATTAACAAGTTGATAGCTTTAAGTTAATGACTTGTTCTGTATTGGAGTATTTGAAGAAGCGTTTCTCTATTCCTAAATCTTCTTTGAAGAATTCATAGGGATTACTTCTTTTCATACACCAAGTGTTCCAAACCTAAAATCAAAATAAACCAAGCATAAGAAACCAAATAATTATAATTGAACAAAGAAAAATAAAGAAAAATGTAGGTAAAAATGATTATATTAATAATGATTAAGTCTCTTTAGTATTGCTACATTCCTTAGTAACAATGTCAAAAACATGATTATTGTTTTCGTAACTTGAACACTACAAACTATAGGCAATTAGATCTATCTCTTCTTATTATAATGTAGTATAGTGATGAACAAAGTATTGTTCCTATAAGAAATTATTAAGTCTAACTCTCATAATATTATTTAATCAACAATAAAAATGTGTTATAATTTAATTTGACCCTAAAATTATCATAGGAAGATTAAGATTTCACTAGAAACAAAAAAAACATTAATAAATTATGAAAAATAAGATATAATGTAACATCTAAATAAGAATTCCCCTTAGTTTAAGTTTATACTTATGACTTAATTATTTTGGATTTTTTGACTTGGATGGGAAAATTTTCTTAAGTTAATGAATCATCACCTTTTAATGTACAACTACATATTCGTGGATTGAATAATTAATATGTCAATCTTATTAAAACATTAAAGAAAGAACTAAGATTTGTTGAAACTTCATAAAAGGTAAAGAATTAAGATTTGATGACACTTCATAAAAGTTTCTATCCTAATACTAGAGAATCATGTAAGTCTATTTAGCACTCTATTTAACTCATAATATTAATATCGAGATCGATCTAGAAACAAGTTCTTGAACATCCACACGAAATTATGTTATGACTTAAGGTTTTTCTTTTATCCAATTAGCATTAACAATAATACAAATATTTCATAAATAAAAACCATTTTCTTAAAATAACTAAAATCAGTCCATATGAAAACACACTAAGGCTCCTCATATTTAGACACCAAAATAATTTAGTCACATATCATCCTTAAACCTATAAAAAGAAATAAAAGAATTTAAGAAATTATAAGATGAAGGTTTTCTAATGTCTGATACAAATCTTTCAATGTATTTGTTGAGATGATTTTAAACCTCTTTTCTTGTTAAAGATGATTGCTAAGTTTGCTCTAGCATTTCTCCCTCTCATCTAGCTGCTAACCCTAATTTTTTGCTTGAAAAGATTAAAAAAAACTCTTTAAAATCTCCTTTTAAAAGGTTTTCACTACTCTTTAAATAAGTGTTTTCTTATGAACACAATATGAGCCACAAGGTCATGCTTCACACTAGAACTCAACTATTATATCTAGAGAGGAAAATGGGTATTAGCATGTCCATATAGGAGGCCATATTCTTTATTGTAACTTCTTCGACATATAATACAAGTTCTAACCTACCCATGTATATGTCTTTAATTTTTGTACCTAAAAAGGAACACGATACAGCACATGACCATATGCTAGGTTGTGTTTAACCTTTTCTTCTTGTTCTTTTGTCTATAAAGAGACATGAGCTACAACATGTCCATTTCTATGACCATTTTCAATTAAAGAAGAATTTTCTTCTCCATTTAATGTACAGAGTTCTTAATCCTTGGCCGCAATCACTAATAAGCTAAATAAAATTGATTAAATATCAAATTAACATAATTAAGACGAGAAAACATAGAAAATTATTAATAACACACATGTACACTACATGTGCCTCAATTGTTTACTCTTTTTTCCTTATTGAAATGTTGCATTTCTATAAGATAATCCCCGTTGACTTTTAAATAAATTTTTAAGTGGTTGACTTATGTTTTATTTTAATGCTTATTTTAGGATCTTTTCATTTTACATAGCTATTATTATTTAGTGAACTTTATTAATGTTCTAGTTTCATAACTAATGGGTGTGATCCTTCCATCCTTCTTTCACTTTTGTAATTAATTGTGACAAGTGAGAGATTTGGTTCTTTTAGGAGTTTGGTCAACTATTATGATTCAAATGGAACCTTTTGAGAGTTCCTATCAAGTTATCATAAGTCTTATAGAGAAGGAGGTTTTCTACAATGCTTCGATGTTGAAACTCTCAAGTAAGGAAATAAAGGAATAAAAGGGTCTAGGTAATTCTCATTTGGCTTTAATGACCAATGTTGATGCATATTCGACTTATAAAACAAGTAGTTATGTTAGAGTCATGAATGAGGCCTCTTGGGTATGTGCCTATTATTTTCTCCCTATAATGAAGTTAAAATTTATAATCCTTTTAACCATACTATTGCTCTGGGGGAAAGAAATGTTACCATCTTAACAAAGAACTTTGAAAGGTAGTTTAAGTTTTTTCTTTTATTTAACCATTCAATGAGTTCTAAAATTTTCCAACTTATAGCTCAATCAGTTGCATCCATATGCATAGTATATCTTAGAAAGTTTTATTATGGCATGCCAAATTAAAGGTATTAAGCCCATTATAACTCTTTTCCTCTTTATATAACCAAGTCAAGGAGATTTCTGGGTATTTGATTGGCATCGTGATATTTCTTTGTTCCAATAAGAGGATTGTCACTGATGTTCTTTCAAGTATTCATACTTGGAAAGATTAGTTTTTCTTTCAATATATGTAATGTAAGGAGTGGGGCTTTTGCCTTATTTAAGGGGTTTCAAAATAAGAGGGAGAAGAATCTTTGTATGAACACAACCTCACATATGGGCGTGTACAAGCTCATATTCTTATCTGAAATTAAGGTTTAAGGAAACAATATCAAACACAAATATGTTAGAACCTTTGTTGCTTACTAGAAAAAGAAATTAAACTCTAATGTTGAGTATAGTTTCAAACAAAAGTATATTATATGTTATGTTTGTCGTAACAATGCCTATTTATTATTTGAAAAGACCCTATTTTTAGGGAGAGAGAACACCTAGACATAACTTTCAAGCTATTTTTTGAAAGAAGAAATATGAATCATCATAACTGAGCAGAAAACACAAAAATTGATGATTCCATAAGAAAAACATTTTTTTAGATGATTTCTATAATTTTTGTTTATGTTTATTGTTTCAAGAATTACGAGTATCTAATTATTTTGACGTCTAGATAAGAGGAACTCTATTATTTATTTAACATATTGATTTCATTTATTAAGTAAGAGTTTTATTCTTAAGAAATAACTTTGTTGTACTTAATGTTGACATAATAACAGCTAACAATTAAATTATATGTGAATCTACATATATCAACTTAGGAAAATATATTTATGGATTGACTAAGGCATCGATATTAGGAGGGAGATGGAAATGCATAAATCTTCCAGTATTAGAGTCAAATATTTTATGAAATTCCAAAGAACTTAATGCATTCTTGGTTTTAATCAAAAGAGATATATTAGTTAATCAATTTAGGAGTAAGTAGTTATACATCGAGAGAGTGTAATTTACTAAATCAAGAAATTTCATTGATTCAAGTTATAAAAATCTTCCAAAATATAAAGATGATATTAGGAAAACTCTTATCTATATATTACATTATCTTATTGATAATCGCTTTAGCTTATTAAAATGAAAAGCGTAAGGATAATTTTAGGATTAAATTAAAATATTTCCAATTAAATAGTAATAATAGGATTTAGGCTTAATACTTAATATATTCTTATGGGAAAGATACTCTGCTCGTTACTACATTACTGTAAACGATAGCAATTAATAGTACTAAGGAGGTGAGACGACAGATTCTGCTTTTAATCTTTTGCTTTTGTTACATTTACTGTTGCTTTTTAGCCTTGGGTTGGTATTAATTAGTTTCTTGATTGAGGCTGTTCAGTTTTGTGTGTAACTTTGTAGAATAGAGCTATTCATATAGAAAAATAAATGAATATGTGTTGTTTTATTTGTCTTTGGAAATTTCTCTTAATACTAACCATGCGTAATGTTTACAATGAATCTTAATAGGATAAGTGGGTGGATGGCATTCTTATTGTGGGCTTTAAGTGAAGGTGAAGTAGGAGGAGATGACCCTTCGGGATCAGCACGAGTTGGCTCTTTATGAATAGGAGGTGAAGATGACTCTCCAGTTTGATTAGTCGTTTCCAATTCATTGTTTATGAACACTAGTATTGAAATGATTTTTTTTCTTTTTCTTACCAATCTCATAATCCATCTTCTTCAAAAGTCACATCTCGACTAATGATCACTTTTTGATTCTTTAGATTGTAAAGCTTATAATTTTTTGTTTATATGTTGTAACCAAGAAATATACAGTTTTCTGCCCTGTCATCTATTTTCTTTCTCAGCTCATCAGGCATATGTGAATGTGTTATGCAACCAAACACTCTCATATGACTAAGATTAGGCTTTTGTCAACTCCATGCTTCTTGTGGTGTTTTATCATGAACACTTTTAACAGGACACCTATTCAAAATATAGAGCACACAAGCCACGACCTCTATCGAGAAACTTTTAGGTAACTTCTTACAAAATAACATGCTTCTCACCATATCCATGATAGTTTTGTTTTTCCTTTCTGGCACTCCATTTTGTTAAGAAGTGTACCTAGCTGTCAACTGATGCTTAATTCCATGTTTTCTTAAGAAATCATCACAAACAATATATTATGTGTCCCTATCAGTTCTTAAAGTCTTGATAGAATAACTACTTTGTTTTCCAATACATGCTACAAAATTCTTAAGTACTTCACATACCTCAAATTTCTACTTCAAAAAATAAACTCATGCCTTTCTACTATAATTATCAATAAATGTAATAAAGTATTTGTTAACTCCATTTGATGGAACCTCCACATAACATAAATCTAAATGCACGAGCTCTAGTGGACATTTGGTTATTTATGCCTGCTTTGTAGAAAATGGATCTCTATGATTTTTTTTCCCATTACACATGACTCACAAATCTGGTCAGGAACTTAAATAGTTGGCAAGCCTGAAACCCACCTTTTGTTTGCAAGAAACTTAATGCTTCCAAAATTCAGATGCCCAAGTCACATATGCCATAGCTAATTATCATTGAGAGTCATAGTATTATAATAAGAAGTATTACTATAATTAAGATATGTTGGAAATAGATGATTGGATGTCATACTCGTCTTTAGAATCATGCCCTTTTTTATATCACTTATGTTGCATCCATTTATTGAAGTGTAAATTATAAGCCTTTTCTAATAGTTATCCAACACTTAATAGATTTTGGCAAAAAGTAAAAGCATAGTACACATCAAAAATATAATTTAAAGACCCATTCTTCAATTTTATAGCAATCTTTCCTCTTCCCAAAACTGGAATTTGGTAGTTATTGGCAAGCTTTACTGAAGAATGAAAGGATTCATCTAATTCAGAAAAAACTTTGTTGTTTCCATTTAAGTGATTGCTGCAACCTGAGTCTAACAACCATTGACAGTTGTTAGTGTTATTGGTTTCATGATAACCATCAACGTCTCTGGGTTATTATTCTCAGCAACTACAACTTGATTATCTTTATGTTCTTGTCTTCGAGCACGATATTCTCTATTATAGTGACCATATTTTTTGCAATTATAGCACTGAATATGTCAATTGCACTCAGATTGATAGTAACCAAACTTTTTGCTTGTAACATTGAATATTGGATTTATCCTGAGGAGTTTGTTAGCAAGTGCTTCAAAATAATTAAATTAATTTATTTTCTTAGTTCCTATTTTCTAACATTAGGATGTTAGTGGAGTAAGTGGTCAAATTAGCATGTGATATTTTATTGGTATTCTCTAGATGTTAGTGGAGGATTACGTGGGATGATGTTTACCTAATTTCTTAGATGGTTGCTTAATTTTTGTTGAGTTTAGTTTGTTTGTAAGCCTATTTAAGTAGGCATAGCCTTGCTTTCATTTTCCAATGGAACATTACATGAGTTAAACTACTAAACTCCTTGTCTTCCTTCTCCATTTTTATCCTTTTTTCTCTAACATTGTATCAGAGCTCCAGTTATTCTTAGGCTTCTGAGGATTGAATAGCAAAATCTTAAAAAAAAAAAGTATGAGTGTTGAACCCTAGCAATGGAATCAAACAATTTCTCTATTCTAATTCCTATTTTGAATGGATAAAATTATCACTCTTGGGCTATCAAATGAAGTCCTATTTCCAAGCTGTTAGTTTATTGGAGGTTATTGAAAGTGAGTTTGAGCCTACACCTCTTCTCCAAAATCCAACCCTAAATTAAATCAAGAAGAATGATGAAGAAAAGATAAAGAAACCAAAAGCTCTATCTTTCCTTCATTCAGCCATAAAGGAAAGAATTTTCACAAGTATAATAGCATGTGAATCTCTTAAAGAAGTATGAGAGAAACTAAAAGAAGAATTTGATAGCAACATTGAAACTAAGATGATGCAAAATTTTAAAACTCAAAAAGGAATTTGAGATGTCAAAAAATGAAGAATTTTGAAGGTGTCAAGGGATATGGAAGCAAACTTATGTATATTGTCAATCAAATCAAGTTACTTGATGAAGAATTTCCTACTCAAGGGGTTGTAGGTAAGTTTCTTGTGACGCTTCTCAAAAGGTACGAGTTAAAAATTTTATCACTTGAAGTTACTAATGATCTATCAAATATAACCTTAACAGAGTTACTAATTGCTCTTCAAGTTGTGGACTAAAGAAGAACAATGAGGGATGGAGAAAATAATGGTAAGGTCGAAAGACCATACATGGTCAAGAGTTCCTCTTCAAAGGGTAAAAGTAACATTCTCCAATATACAAATTATAAAAAACCCGATCATGAAGAGAAGAATTATTGGCTTAAAGGAAAATCGCAGTGGTTCAAGAGCAAGAGGTTTGGGCATTTATAAAAAGATTGCATATTTCAAAATGAAGAAGAAACAAACATGGAACAAGTGGCATAAGAAGAAACTCTTTTAGAGTTATTGCTGAGAAGTGCACCATAGAGAGATGTGCTCCAATATATGTAAGTTGATGATAATGTGCATCAATAAATTTGAAGATGATGATGAGAAGTGCATTACATTAGAAGAGAAGTGCTCCATCCATGAAATTTTAAGGTAAGGGGGAGTGTTAGCAAGTGCTTCAAAATAATTAAATTAATTTATTTTCTTAGTTCCTATTTTATACAGTTAGAATGTTAGAGGAGTAAGTGGTAAAATTAGAATATGATATTTTGTTGGTATTCTCTAGCTATTAGTGGAGGATTATGTGGGATGACGTTTACCCACTTTCTTATATGGTTGCTTATTTTTTTGTTGAGTTTAGTTTATTTGTAAGCCTATTTAAGTAGGCATAGCTTTACTTTCATTTTTCAATGGAACATTGCATGAGTTAAACTACGAAACTCCCTGTCTTCCTTCTTTATTTTTATTCTTTTTTCTCCAACAGAGTTTCACTCTCTCTTGCTCCTGGCTTAGAATTAGTTATAAAATTTTTGCCTCCTTTTCCTTTGAAATTTG
This sequence comes from Erythroxylum gracilipes, assembly GCA_026413385.1. Taxonomy (NCBI): domain Eukaryota; kingdom Viridiplantae; phylum Streptophyta; class Magnoliopsida; order Malpighiales; family Erythroxylaceae; genus Erythroxylum; species Erythroxylum gracilipes. The sequence continues at coordinate 27,060,918 of JANZLC010000005.1, forward strand.
AATTTCATTAAGTATGCTATGTTTTGCCTATTGCAGTTTCCTTCTCATTTCTCAAATTTACTTGGGCTTTTACAAATTGCTCCATTGTGTTTGGTGATCTTTTCTTTCATTCTCATTTTACAAGACTTTAATGAGGCTTGCAAATCATTGAGAGTCATAGACTCCAAACCTTTAGACTCTTCAATGGCTATGACAACATAATCAAATTGACTTGTTAATGTGTCCGTGATCTTCTCCATAATATCTTTCTGTTAGAGTAGTGCTCTAAAGGCAATCACCTTTAGCACTTTTGTACAAACTTTATTTTGATTAATAAAGTGAAAGGAAATTTTCATTAATTTGATGTTCATTTATTTATAAATTGATGTCATTCTTAAATCGAATTAATGAAGTCCATGATACAAAACATAGCATGAAGGAAATCATGATGAGATCATGATAATGAGATTCCTATCATATGCAATTATGTTAGTATCTAAATTATCCCTAGTCATATGATTAATGAGATAGGACATTGTTAATCCAGATAGACTAGCATATGTTATACTCCTTGATTTGATCAAGCAGTGGATCTTATAAACTGTAAGCATGATATGTTTAGAGTTAACATGTGGATGCTTACTAAGAGTAGTAAGTAAATCGAATGACCCACAATGAGATTATCATATGGATGATCTATCAAATTTCAGTGATTAATCTCATCATAGTAATGGTGCAAATATCCTTAGACTTGGGTTACTCAAGGATATCTTGGATACTGATCCTGTGCTTTGACACCATCCCTTGTTGCCTTAAGATGAGGTCGCTTATAGGTTGGTGATTGGGTTCAGCTATTGGTATTCGAAAGTAATTAAGTAACCAATAAAGGATTCATCACTCTTAATAAAAGGAGATGATATCCACGACCTCTTATCGGGGTCATTACTCGAGAGTCTCTGGCCAAAGCAATTATGTGTCATAAAGAGAGTCTTCAATGACACATAGAGTAATGAGATCCCTAGGACAAGAACTAACATCACTTGGACTAGATCTGACATAGTCAATCTAATGGGAGTTAACACATAGCCCATACTTTGAACCAAGTAGGGCATAGGATGGTGAAGGGACAAATTACACAGTAATTGACAATGGAAAGTTTCGTAAGTTAGATAATTAACTATTGAAGATTTCGAGTGTTAATCCACTTATATTCTAGTAAATTGGCATCATGAAACCCTTCATGATATGCGCAAATTAAGAGTTAATTCAAGTGACCAAAATAATTGGGAACCTAAGAGTCACACGCATAAAATATCGGATGAAAAATAAAGTGTGCATGACTGTCAATTAAGCAAGCCACGATGGTGGCTTATAGGCCACAATCATGACCGACTTAATAACAGGTGGTAAATAAGTGAGTTCTTCACTTATATAAACATGAATTTTTACCCAAAAACACACTCAATAGAGAGGCTAAAGATTCAAAAGAGTTTTGGAAGTTGAGAGGAGTGATCTTGAGATGTATTCATGCAATTTTAAGCATTTGTTGCATGGGATTAATTGCATGTAACTTAGTATTGATCCAACTCTCACTAGAGCATCTACTTGAACTCATCTTGTTTGGTGCTCTAACCACCCTTACACATTGATTTTTCTTCATCTTTGCATGCTCTTTTGCGACCAAGGAAGATGTTTGTTGTTTGCTATAACCCAAACAAGGAGAAGATTCAAGAAAGGAGGAGTATTTGCAAGGTATATGTTGGACCCCGTCTCTGAGGCCAAACATTCAGATTCCATCAGACATGGAGGGCTCAACACAGAGAACTTACCGATCTAAAAAAAAAATTGGGGAACTTACCATTGAAATGAAGGAGAACTGGCCAAAATACTAAGGGCTAAATTTGCACTAAATCTGAAGTTACACCTGACTTCCGACCTAAAATTGAAAGTCTTAGAGCTCAAATTGCACTTTGATTCCTTCAGACCAACTTATAGACCTACGTCTCTAGTTTAATTTTTCATAAGAATCGTCTAAATCGGAGCCCTATAGCTCAAGATATCTTTGAAACACTAAAACATGTTCAGACCTTCTTAACTGATCATCACACTTTGATTTAATCCATCTTTTCCAATTTAACTCCAAAAATAATAAATTTTGTATAGAAAGGTAGATAAATGTCCTAGAAATCCAACGCTTCAAAAATCAGGTCGATTGGAGGTCGGACGAAGAAGGTATGCTCAAAAGAGTGGAGGGAGGTCGGTCAGCCAAAAAAGCAACAGAAGTGCCGCTCGACCAATTGCAGGCGCGCGCGCGGGCTGGCTCTCGCCCGAGCAGGCGAGCACTCCTGCTCGGGGGCACGTGGGCGCTCGCCCGTGAGGGCGAGTGGGCGTGCGCGGGCGCTCACCCATGCGGGCGAGCGCTCGGCCGCGCTGTCCGGACCTCTTAACTTCAAATCCTCATATCTTTTGACTCCGAACTCCAAATTTAGCAAAATCGGTGCCGTTGGAAAGATAAAATACAGCTCTATTATTTTCATGAAGGACTCCGAACAAGTTAAAGCTCTAAAGGAGGTCGAAGGTTTCCTCAAAGAGGACTGGTCGGCAACTCCTCATAAACAGTACTGAAACTTGCAAACCTCATAACTTTCCACCCCGATCTCCAAATTTTACAAATTCGGTGCCTATGAAAAGATAAATGAATGCTCTACAACTTCCATAAAGATCATAAGAACAACTTCCAACTCCTAAAGGGTCAAAAACTGACTCGAAGTTTCTGTCTGCAATTTGCAAATTTGACAGCACTTGCACCGATCTCCCACAACTCATACCCTCCAATTACCATATCCTAAAATAGCATACTAGACATCACTGGACAGCTAGGAAACTCCTCTACAACACTCAAGAAGACCTCCTGCTTCCACTCAAACCACAATAGCCCAGAAATTGCTTCCACGCACAGCACACACCAAACTAACCCTATCAGCCAGAAAAATGGACAGCACCTACACTCAACTTCAACAACTCATACATCAATTTCCAGTGAGCTCATTCAAGCCAAAACCAACAGCAACTTAATAATGGGAAAAATATGCAGAAACACAGCCTTCATTCCACATTTCCTACCCAAATACATGCATTAACAACAAAGTAACACAATTATACACAAAAGGGGAATACTTGACTTTTCATTCCCATTTCCAATCAAACCGAAAGTGCATTCATAGCTTTAGTAACATATCAACAAATTCATCATAATTGAAACACAAAGTACAAAATACATGGGATGCTCAATGCTTGATATGCTTGTAAAGCTATTCAAAGCTAGTCACTAACTTAATACAAAAGTGTCCTAAGTCTTGGAGTTTTCCGATGCCTTGCAAGGTTCGTCGCTTTGCTAGATTTGCACCTGTGGAGGGAAAGTGGGGTGAGCAAACACGGCTCAGTGGCTAATACGCCTATAGCCATCGGTAATGAGCCATACAACACATATAATCACACATGTATCAAGAAATCCTAAAACATTCACAAATCATCACTTTAGGCA
>JANZLC010000005.1:27072203-27098721 GCA_026413385.1 Erythroxylum gracilipes
TGTAAACAGTAAACTAGTAAAGTATACAGTACAACTGTATAATATATCAATATGGACTATTTTGCAATTTTTAAAAAGTTTAGGGACTATTTTATAAATTTAAAAAATGTCCCGAAACGGTACCCGGTATCGACCGGTACCGGTACAATTCCATTCCAGAGCCCAATTCGATACCGAACCCGGTACGGTATTCATAACATTGATTTCAACAAAGGATTAAATAGTAAACATGGTTCAAAAATAATTAGTGAGACAAATATAGACAATAGTAAAAAATTATCAAAGATTTTTATAATATTTTTTCTAACCTAGATATGTACCGTGAAGTCTAATATGATGTCCTTGTACTACAAAAGTGATTGTGTTATTGAAGGATTCATATGTTGTAAAAGGTCTGCTCCTAAAAACAATTATGTATACAAAGAGATCTACACCTAGCTAGGAAAAAAATCCATGAAATATGGTTACTAATTCCAAGTATACAATCTGCAAAACTTTTACAATTTTGACTCAATTTTAAGAAATTTGTCCTCCGATATGTAAGTGATAGATGGATATTTGACTATATTTTGCACCTAAATTTGATGTATTTTGCTTGATATTTTATACTTTTAATTTATATTTGGTACTTAATTTGATCCATGTCTGTTTACAGAGTATAATTGCCTTCATGGACTTAAAGAAGAAGAATTCAGATGAAAATGTGACATAAAACAAAGAATCAGCAATTTGGAAGCAGTGCACAGCCGTGCAAAAGCATGCTTGTGCATTTTCATGATACTTAGCAAATTTTGATTATGCATGGCCATGTAAGGGACCGTGAATAACCCAAAAACCTAGAATTCAATACAAAAGTGACGTTTCGAGGGTAAAAGAAGGTAGGAGACTCTTATAGGCAATTTCCAAACGTGGAGAACATCCAAAAGGGTTTGGTCCAGGGAAGTGGAAAACATGAAGATTTCATCAAAAGATTCATTAGAATTTAAGATCTACATCGCAAGAACATTTGATAGAAGATAATCAGAGAGATTTAGAATTATAAACTCATTGTTTTCGATTCGTATATTTGTTTATGTATGTTTGATTTCGTGTTCGATAATGTGTAACTAAACGTCCGGTTAGTATTTAGGTTCGATGAACCTTATGTTAATGCTCTTATATAATTTGATTATTTTATTAATGCAATTGATTGTTTGCTATATTGTGATCTGATTACGCGTTTTATTTATGATCTAATAGCCCAAGAACATTATATCATAATCTAATTTCATACGTAGATATTGAGAAATCCTAGTGTGAATAGATCTACCGTAATTAGAAGAAGTTGATTGCAACTCTAAATATAGGATGACATAAATCTTCTGAATTAGGGTCAAACCTAATAGAGGGACTTATAAATTGGTAACACATTCCTATAAGATTTAACCTGAGTAATTCAATTAGAAAGCTTATGATTAGTTGTTAGTAGACTCAAGGTCAACTAATAGTATACCATATGAGTCTTCACGGTCCAATACATCAACAAAATAATTGCATGATAAAAGATCAATCCGTTAAGAGTTTAAGGGAATTCAAACCTAGGTAGTAATTTTTGATAACGATAGTTTTCTGAGTGAATTCCACTATCTTTGCACTCATCACCGTTTCCTATTTTTTACTTGTTTTAGTTTTTATTTTTATTTTATTAAAAATCTAAAATCAATCCTTATGCTAGATAACAGGCGAAGGGGAAGGGTAAGTACTAGTATTTATAGTTTTCGTGGGATCACTTATATTTGTTATTAGCTACAACTATGTCGTGCACTTGCGGTTATTAAATAATTGACTATCTTACGAAATAGGTCAATCATTAAAAAAAGATTATCATCAAAATGAAATTAAAAAAAGCTATAGTTAGTGTAAAACAACAATAAATATCTATTGATGATCATTTTAGACGAGTGACATGAATAAGAACATATTCTTTTTTCAAGAATCGGGCAATAAATATTATTATTTAGAGAAAATAAATGAAAACATAAAAATATTTAAAATATCTGCAAAAAAGACTTGGTAGATGCTTCCCACAATCAAATTTTATATATTAGAAACAATATTACATATATAAAAAACTACATTAACTCTACATTTTTACACCCAATTGGACAATTACATAACTATTTGTTACTAGAAAATCTTAATTTAAGTTGACCTGTAGTAAACAATAAAGATGATTAGTTATTATGAACAAAACAACGAAGATATCGAGCTTCTTGACACAAAAATATTACACACAAAAAAAAAAGAAGCAAAATGAGAGGAGTTAGGAGCAAAATAAAATAGTTGTAAAAGAGAGAAAAGAAAAGCAATTTACTGGAAAATAAAAGGATAAGAGGACGACGGGTCTAATGTTGTAAATTGTGTTCTTTTTCTTTTTCTTTTTTCGAAAACAACAGATCGCAACGATAAGCGGCCAAACCAGGTTGTTTCCTTTTCTATAAAAACCATATCAAAAAACGGAAGAAATAAAGGGAAATAAAGGGCTCTGTTTTCTTACTCTGTAGCTTGAATTCCTTTTGAATCAAAAAAAGAAGAAAAGAAGAGCCTATTTCTCTGCTCAATTGAAGATTTATGTGAAGAGTTAGGGTTTCCTTAAACGCTTTCGAATGGAAGAGGAGGCGCCGACACTTGGGAAGCGAAAACCGGTGGCTGAAATTGATGCTACTACTCAACCCAGCTCGGAGCACCAAACATCATCCAAAAAGCGAAATTTAACTGCCACTTGTGTGCATGAAGTAGCCGTGCCAACTGGATACGCTTCAACAAAAGACGAAACAGCTCACGGGACACTCTCAGACCCCGTCTACAATGGCGAGATGGCTAAAAGGTACAATTTTGAACTCGACCCGTTTCAGAGAGTGTCCGTTGCCTGCTTGGAGAGAAACGAGTCTGTGCTAGTCTCTGCACATACTTCTGCTGGCAAAACCGCCGTGGCTGAGTATGCAATTGCAATGGCCTTTAGAGAAAAACAGAGGGTTATATATACTTCTCCGTTGAAAGCATTGAGTAATCAGAAATATAGGGAGTTGCATCAGGAGTTTCAAGATGTTGGGTTGATGACAGGTGATGTGACTCTATCTCCTAACGCCAGTTGTTTAGTAATGACTACTGAGATTCTAAGGGGTATGCTTTATAGAGGGTCAGAGATTTTGAAGGAAGTTGCTTGGGTAGTTTTTGATGAAATTCATTATATGAAAGACCGTGAAAGGGGTGTAGTGTGGGAGGAGAGTATTATATTTTTACCACCGGAAATTAAGATGGTTTTTCTTTCTGCAACTATGTCCAATGCTACTGAATTTGCGGAATGGATTTGTCATTTGCATAAGCAGCCTTGTCATGTCGTTTACACGGACTTCCGTCCTACTCCTTTGCAGCATTATGTGTTTCCTGTGGGTGGAAGCGGTTTGTATCTTGTGGTTGATGAAAATGAGCGGTTCAGGGAGGACAATTTTTTGAAGCTTCAGGATAGCTTCTCGAAGCAGAAAGTTGGTGAAGGAAACAAGAGCTCTAATGGTAAAGCTAGTGGGAGAATTGCAAAAGCTGGAAATGCTGCTGGAGGTTCGGACATATACAAAATTGTGAAGGTTTGTGTTCTTTCTTGCTAGTATCCAGTGGATGTTATCAGTAAACTTCAATGGCAAGGAAATCTTCATTTTTGCATCCTAAGGTTGAAGGAATATTTCCTAATGGTTTTAAGCGTATATGTCTCTTCATATTTATATAATTGTGATTTTATTTCCAATTTTTTATTCGAACTTAAAATCAATGGTTAATGTTCTGTTGCTATTTCTTACTGAGCAGCTTTGTTATTACTCATTAGCATTAGTATGTCCTACTTGTTCGTTCATGTATTCTTGTAGAGTTTCTATTTTTGTGTTCTGAATATTTTTGTTCCGTTTACTTGTATGTTTTCTAATGAAAAGTTTGATTTCCCTTCATTCCCTTTTTTTTTTTTTTGGTTTTCGAATTTTAGATGATTATGGAGCGGAAATTTCAACCAGTTATAGTTTTCAGCTTCAGTAGGAGAGAATGCGAACAGCATGCCATGTCTATGTCAAAGCTTGATTTTAATACCCAAGAGGAAAAGGAAATTGTGGATCAGGTTTTCAATAATGCAATACTCTGTTTGAATGAGGAAGATAGAAGCTTGCCTGCTATTGAGTTAATGCTGCCACTACTTCAACGAGGCGTTGCTGTTCATCATTCTGGCCTGCTTCCTGTTATCAAGGAACTAGTAGAGCTTCTTTTCCAGGAAGGCCTTGTAAAGGCCTTGTTTGCTACAGAAACAGTAAGTTTGTCCAGTTAGGGGCTCAAGTGGGTTATCATTTTGTTTCAAAGGGATACCGGTTGAATGATTTTTTTTCCTTGGCCCCTCTCTTTCTCTCTCTCTCTCTCTGTGTGTGTGTGTGTCTGTCTATCTATCTCTATCTCTTAACTTCAAATCTTTTCCTTGTGGCAGTTTGCTATGGGTCTGAACATGCCTGCAAAAACTGTTGTTTTCACAGCTGTCAAAAAATGGGATGGAGATAGCCATCGGTACATTGGGTCTGGAGAGTATATTCAGGTCAGGAAAGATTTTGTTGTAATTGTCAATTTGTAATACATAGGCAAACACAAGCAAAGGTATGTGTGTTTTTTTTAATGTGGTTAATCAATGTTAACTTTTGGAACTATGTGATTTTGGTAGATGAGCGGACGGGCTGGACGCCGTGGCAAAGATGATCGTGGTATTTGTATCATAATGATTGATGAGAAGGTAATTATATTTATGTGTACTTGTATATACATGCTTATTTGTAATCAAATTTTCATTTTGACATATTCAAATGTGCTCACTTTCTGTATCTTCCTGTATTTACCTTCTGTGTTAAAACAGAAGTCCTATTACTTTGTCCACAGCATATTACATTTCCTTCTAAAATATCTAATGAATGCTAGAACTTTCTTCTATTTCAAGAGCTCTGTTGCATTTTTTCTTTAGATGGAGATGAATACTCTTAGGGACATGGTTTTGGGTAAACCAGCTCCCCTGGTCAGTACATTCCGGCTGAGCTACTATTCAATATTAAACTTAATGAGCCGTGCTGAAGGGCAGATCACTGCTGAGTATGTGATACGAAATTCATTCCACCAATTTCAGTATGAGAAGGTTTTTGCCAAGACCTGTCTTTGAGTTTCATTTTGTATATGGCGCCTGTATTTAGGAATCATTCATATATTGGTCCATAGGCTTTGCCTGATATAGGTTTAAAGGTTACAAAACTAGAAGAGGAAGCTACTATGCTTGATGCATCAGGCGAGGTACTTTTGTTTCTCCAATATATTTCTTATCTTTGCTTTTGTTATTTATATGATTTATTAACTTATTTACAATTTTTGGTTTGTATAGACAGATGTTGCTGCTTATCATAAACTAAAACTTGAAATGGTCCAACTTGAGAAAAAGATGATGAGTGAAATTATGAGGCCAGAAAGAGTTTTGTACTACCTTTGCACTGGTCGGCTGGTATGCACTAGGAAGACAATTTTGTCAAACTTCTAAACATTTTGCTGTCTATCTTGAAAGAAACAATCTTCAAGGAGAAATTATGAAAAAAGTTCTAATCCTGCCACAAGGGAAAACTTTACATTGAATGTTCTTCACGTGGAATGATGTGCTTAGCTAGTGGCTTAATGATGTTTATGAGGCTTTGGTTTGTTGCTATTGATTATTGCCTGCAATTAAGGATGGCAATGGGCCAGGCCTCGTCAAGTCTTTAAAATAATATTTTTAAAATTAAAAATTTAGAACAATTTATTTTTTTTAATTGGATCTGGGCTTGGGTTGCCCAGGCCCAAGCCTACGCAAGGCCTAATTCATCTAAGTAAAAAAAATGTTTTGCTTAGAATAATTGAGTTTTGAGTCAGTTTGAGTATGGGCCTGGACCATGGGTTAACCTATTGAAAATAACTAAATTTAGGCTTTTGGGTCAGCAATTGCCATCCCTACCTCCAATGGTTGCGATGATCTGCAACTGTAGTGTAACCTGCAATCCACAATTTAAAATCTTGCTGCCAACTCTTATAGATTGCTTAATCTTAATTTATTTTTTTGTATGGAAAGGAGTTGTGGTGTTTGCAGATATGGAACTGTTGTACATGACATGTGAGTTTGTTATCCTTTCGTTCTTATTTAAATATTTCTCTGTTGAAGATCAAGGTAAGAGAAGGAGGCACTGATTGGGGCTGGGGTGTTGTAGTAAATGTTTTAAAAAAGCCTTCAGCTGGGTCTGGCATGTTACCTTCACGTGGAGCTGGTTATATAGTTGATACTTTGCTTCATTGCTCTCCTGGACCCACTGAGAGTGGCTCAAGGCCAAGACCATGTCCACCTCGGCCAGGAGAAAAGGGTGAAATGCATGTAGTAAGTTAATGCATATAATCATTTTTGTTACCTTTTTCAGTCTCATAACTCAGTTTGATGAACAACTTAGTTTTCCTACTTAGTACCTTTGGTTCTCTTGTGATTGTTAAATCTGTTTTCTCAGGTCCCTGTTCAGTTGCCTCTGATTTCTGCTGTGAGTAAAATCAGAATATCTGTTCCACCTGATCTCCGGCCGTTGGAAGCCAGACAAAGTATCTTATTAGCTGTACAGGAGTTGCAAAATCGGTTTCCTGAAGGATTACCAAAGCTTAATCCTGTTAAGGTAATTGTTTCAGTAATAGTCTTAGAAGTAATATCATTATATACCGATTTTATCTTATTCCCTTTAACTTTGTTTGACCAATTTACACCTTTCTATGTTATTTTCATGACATATTTAACTGTTGGATTTAAGGTCTGAATGTGTGGTTTCAAGAACATTATGTACTCTAGCACAGTGTTTGGACTCTCAAAATCTTTGAGCAAGAGTTACACTTCTGCTTCTGGTTCTGTTGAACATTATGTACTATAGCACAGTGTTTGGACTCTCAAAATTTTTGAGCAAGAGTCAACACTTCTGCTTTTGGTTCTGCCGGTGAACCGGTTCTGCTGTTAGGATACAGACTGTACAATCTATATATATTTATTGTTTATATTTATAGAGAGATAGATACATGGAGAAGGAGAAATATCGTTTATGTTGCTTGTTTGTGATCTTTATTACCTGAGTTGTTTCATGCAGTGGTAATTTGGGTTTTGGACAGTATTACAAAGGTAATAACATTAGGTAGAGACATTTGAGTTCTTTTCTACAATCAAATTGTACCCCAAGGTTGCTTATGTATCTGTATTTACTAATTTCCAGATCTATAAAATACTTTCATGATTCTGGCTGCGTCACAATTTACTTTCATGTTGCATCTTGAGAACATTGTTTGTCTTGAATGATTTTTACAGTAGCCCATTGTTGGTTATTTAGATATTTACGTTAATTTGCAGGATATGAAAATTGAGGATCCTGAAATCATTGATTTAGTGAGTCAAATTGAGGATTTAGAAAGGAAGTTACATTCTCATCCACTGCATAAGGTGAAATTTCAAACTCCTTTGTTGTAGTTCCTATAAAATGAAAGCAGTAATGTTGAAATCTGAATAGCAACTTCGTAATTTCACTTATTTGGTTGAGGACATGCAGTCTCAAGATGTGAATCAGATTAAATGTTTTCAAAGAAAGGCGGAGGTGAATCATGAAATTCAACAACTCAAGTCAAAAATGCGTGATTCCCAGGTATTTCTTAAGCAGTTGGGAGTTGTGAATATAGCTGGACCACATTATTGAAGTCGTACAGTTTTAAATAGGTTGAAATGTCATTTTCTCCATATCTTATTGGAGATTTACTTTCTTCCTATACCATGAAGTGCTTCTGATTCTTCAACTGCCCATCCCAAAAAATGGAAAGAAATCCACCTATCTTCATGTAACTTGAATGCTGGCATGGTCAGCAACCTGGAATCTTGCATATCACCTGTCGCTTACTATCTCTTGTGTGACTTATCTTGCCCATTTCACTCCAGTCCTCTCCTAACACCCTTAGCTGGGGTTGAAAGTGCACATTTTTTTAGTATTATAATTTTGAGCAATATTTTTTCTGCAACAACAGTAAACATTATTAACAATGTAATGTAAACATATAAATACCAGATGCTTCTTTTATCTCATAACTTCTGATAGTCTGTCTCACATGCCATATATTTTCATTTCATTCTTGATTGTTCTTGCAGATTCAAAAGTTCCGTGATGAACTAAAGAATCGGTCACGGGTCTTGAAGAGGCTTGGTCATATAAATGCCGATGGCATGGTCCAGCTTAAGGGCAGGGCAGCCTGCTTGATTGACACTGGAGATGAACTACTTGTTACAGAACTGATGTTTAATGGTGAATTGATAGCCAATATATCCATCTTGCTTTTGTGACGAATTTTATTTCACATCAGGCTGGGTTTGTCTGGTCAGGTTGCTGGTGGGGAGTGATGCATGAGATCAAGACTGACTGATCTTGTCAGTGTCGCTCATAGAGAGCATTCTCACCTCAAGCTTTTGATCCAGCATTGGCATATTATATGTTACTTATAATTATTTTCAACTTAGAAAAGTTAATCCAAAGGAAGTTGCATAAAAGGATCTTGAAGTTGAAATATGTTCTTTTCTAATTAAATAAATCTGTTTTCTAAAATAAAAATTGACACCTGAAGTTTAGCTTCGATACATTATATTGTACAAGGTGTGCAATTTCTGGTAGCTTAAAGTTTAGACCCTAGGGTAAGCGACTTGACTAGTGTTAAGCTGGACTGGATTTTAGAGTAGTTGCCAGCCTGGTTAGTACCTCACCTAATCTTAATACTGATTTACCTGTCTGTACTTATCTATCGTTATCAGGTACGTTCAATGATCTTGATCATCACCAAGTTGCATCTCTTGCAAGCTGTTTTATTCCTGTTGACAAATCAAATGAACAGATACATTTGAGAACAGAGCTTGCAAAGCCGTTACTACAACTCCAAGAAACTGCAAGGAAAATAGCAGAGGTCCGTTTATTTTTATCTTCATTTCGATGCTGATCTTGCAATTAACTTCATGAATAATTGGGGTGTGTTTTCTTGATTACAGATACAACATGAATGCAAATTAGACATAAAAGTAGATGAGTATGTGGAATCAACTGTGAGGCCATACTTGATGGATGTGATTTACTGCTGGTCAAAGGTGCTGATACTTTGAAGAGTCAGGGGACTGTGGATGTTGCAATTGGAGTTTATTGATTCCTCCTATTTTATTTGTCTGGTTTTGAAGAAGTTTTTTTTTTCTCTCTCAGGGAGCTAGTTTTGCAGAAGTTATCCAAATGACTGATATCTTTGAGGGTAGTATCATTAGAAGTGCTAGAAGGCTAGATGAATTTTTAAATCAGGTGAGTTCTAGCTTTCCTCTATTATATTTCTCAAGGTGTAAGGGTTTATAAAGTCTATTGCTTCCTGTTTGTTTTGTTCAGATTCTAGAGTCAATGTCCATGCTTCTTTATATCTAATTCTATGTGTAGTTATTAGTTATACCAACCGCTTAATCTCTCTGTCAAATAACTCTTTATTTTCAAAAGATGCGACCACATAATTCTTTAGATTTATGTTGAACTAGTAAAAGATCAGCGTTCTTTTGTTATAGCTCTTAGTGTTTGATTTTGCTGTGCAAGTAATCATATTTTGGGGGTTGGAGGATTGCTTTGAGAGCATTTCTCCACGTATCTTATCCTGTAATATGCTTGCAGTTGCGAGGTGCTGCTCAAGCTGTCGGAGAAGTAAAGCTGGAGGACAAGTTTGCAGCTGCCTGCGAAAGCCTCCGGCGGGGAATTATGTTTGCCAACTCTCTTTATCTGTAAGTTGCGATTTTGTTTTTCGTGCTTCTTAGCAGAAAGAAAGGATAACAAGCTTGTTTTAGCTGTAATTTTTCTTTGTAATCATATCATTGCAAAATGGATTTATATGGAGAATTGAGGACAAGCTCTCAGTGCACTGCGACTTTGGCTTAGTACTTTTCCTTTTCAAATGATATTGCACTTATTTTGTTCTGTTCCAAAGCTCCTGTTTCTTACCTTACCATGACAATCAAATTTCTCCATTATTTGTTAATTTCAATTTTAATTAAAACCTTGAGAGTATATTCCTACTTAATGTACGTTTACGCTTAATGCCTACTTTCTCTTATTTATAATATTGATGGTCAGATTTAGGTCTCTTTTGGTGACCCTCCAAATGTATGTTTACACTTAATGCTTAGTTTCTCTTATTTATAATATTGATGATATGAGTTTTTTAATTCTTCAGCCTGATGAAAGAATCAGAATTAAAAAAAAAAGGAAATAAGAATAAAATTCTTGATTACAATGCGTTTGATGTGTAATTATTAAGAATACTGGTTATATTGATATCAAATATTATAAATGATAATGAGAAAATTTGTATTATTCTTAATTAAAATTATTTTTCAATAAGTTATTAATTTGTAAAGAACTGTAAGTTATTTTAATAATTAGAATAAAATTACAATAAAACTTGTTTTTCTTAATACAATATCAACGAAATAATTATTAAAAATAAATTATAAAGATAGTAATATGTGATGTTTTAACAATAATATTATGATAAGAATTAACAATATTTTGATAGCATTTTAAAAATATTATAATAATATTCTTTATTTATTATTTTTGATATTTAATTTTTAGGTTATACCTACACCTCTATGAAGAAAAAAAATCTAGGATTTGTTTGAAGGGTTAATTATACAAAAAAAATCAAACTTTGTTTAATTTTGTAATCTGGCGGGAACTTTGAGAAGCAATAATAAAATATTCAAAATTTTAATTTTTTTGCAAACATAAAGGATTTCTTTTAAGGATTCATTATAAAAAATCAAATTTTGTTTAATTTAGTAATTCTAGTGAAATTTTAAAAAAGGGACAATAAAATATTCCAGCTAAAAAATAACTTAACGTTAGTTTACTTGTTGACTTTGCTGACATGACATACTATATCAGCTAATATTTTTGACATATAGATGATAGGTGAATTTTAATTTCCATGTCAGTAAATTTATGAAAAAAAAAACCTTTTTCTTTTGCTTTTCCTTACATTTCTTGCCATCATTTAGCTTCACAAGAGTGGGAATCACTTTCACTTCAACCTCTCTTTGCACAAATTCTACCTCTTCCATTCTTCTTTCTACTACTCCACTATAACTACCCCCAATGTCGCACTGCTTCATTATTGCATCGCTGCACGCTATTGCACCAACAACATCTAGTTAAAGCACTTACCTGTCATAGTTCATCGAAGTCGAGGAGAAAGGTGAGTTACCTTAGTGTTAATTCCTCCAAAAATTAGCATATGCATTATATACGGTGTGCACACAATATTCTTCAACAAGTTCTCAAATTTCTATTATTTAGTCTCATACGCTGTCTTCAGTATGAGCAAACTTGAAAATCATTCGCATGTTTAAAAGAAAACAAGTTTAGGGGCAAGAGCAAATTATTGGGGTGCTAACCAAAGAACTGCCTAGCATGTTTACATGATAATAAGCACCATTTGGACTGTTCCGAGGTGAGAGAAAAGCATACAAAATAGTTAATAAATTGAAGGTTTGTTATGATAACAAATAGACATCTTATGTGCATTAGAGTAAGAGTTTTGTTTGCAAGATTCATCATTGCTCGTACGAGGTGAGTATATATACTAATTCATTTAAATAGTGCAAATTCGACATAAATGTAATACTTGTAATTTTGTCTTTATTTTGTAGGTCCCATGTGATTATATATCTTAAGTGTCTAATATACCTAGCTCTAATATTGACACACTTTTAGATGTTCAATATGTTTTTGGAGTTGCATTAGTTGAATTTGTATTTATATTATGGCAAATTAAGGAATATTAGTGTACTATATGTAGTGCATTAAATTTATGTAAAGACGAAGATTATACTTTTTATGATTCTCTTCTCCTAAATGTCCAAAGATATAATTAAGAAAGAATGATACATTCTTCAATACTTGGTTTCTATTTCCTGATGATTTACTGGTGACTATAATGTTTAACCAAATTTAGAGAAAGAAATGTAGTTGGTGCTACAAAAGATGTCAAACAATTAGGTAGAGGCGACTACCTACCTTATCTATTAGGGGACTCATCCTCAGAAAAAAAAAAAATCTCCATTAATGACAATGGCTTTCTAGTCTTTTATCCTTTAAATGCTAAAACTTGCTCTCATCTTTTGCTAGAATTGTTTCATCTCCTGATGATATTGCAAAGTATTAATAACAATGACTTAACCCTATCTTATAAAGACATACCAGAATTCAATATTTGTTCCATTTATTATATAGGAGGGTATGGTTGATTGTATTGTTGGAAGTTTAGGTAATGTTAAGCTACTAACTGACATTCTTTTTGATTCCAATGGTAAAAATTGGTTTGATCCCTCCATCTTAGGTTAAATATTAGGATAAGTAATATAAACCCGTTTTAGTTACCATAGATATGCACCTGCTATATTAAATTACTTAATAAGCTCCTTGTGAAGAATTAAGCACATATATGTTAGGATTCACACCACTAAACAAATCATACAAGCAATCATTATTTGCTTATTTCCTATAACTATTTGATGAACTAGAGAGGTTAGCTAAGCAATTTATTATTCGTTAAAGGAACTATTTACCTTAATGCCAAATTGTTGAAAGTTAGTCTCTATTATCTTTTTTGGCAAATAAAAGTTGATAATAAATAAGAAATAATAAAAATATAATAGTCAAAGTAAGACTCAAAATTAAGGAATTAGTTAGATTAACACCCAAAAATAGCACCAAGATTGGTATGTTATCACTACACCCAAAAATAACACTTCACTCTTGAAAATTTATGTAGTAGCATCGGTAAGGGTTGGCCCTACAGATGGTACCTTGCCTAAATTTGTGGTTTAAAAACAAAGACAAATAAGAGGGATTTTGAATATAGAGAAAGCAATAAAAATTATATCTAGAACAATAAAAATTAAAATATGAAGAAATCAATAGAAAAAACCTTGGTCTACGTCAATAGACATCTTCGAAAATGTATGCCAATCAACAAAATAAGAATAAATCAATTTATATTTCAAAATTTTACCATTAGAATTAGTTCTTATATTTCTTTAATCATAATTAACTAGAGAGAAATTTGATCTAATTATCCCTAACTACTAGGGAACCTAAGTCAAGCTCTTGAAGATTTAATTTAATATTAGCTTTAACATATAGAAAGATCGATGAAGCAAAACTAGACAATCAAAGTTTTTGCAATTCAGTATTGTTCTCCTAAGATCTAAAAATCCTAGACCTAATAATCTATTAAATAATAGTTGTTTCATTGATTAGAGGAATTAAATAATTTTGTATTTAATAACTAATTTAGTAATAGATTGAACTACATAATAAACTAGTTAATCAGTACAATCATGAACAATTCATATTTTTTTAAAAAAAAACAACACAAGATTACATTAAAAAATAATTGATACTCAAATATTAACTTGACAATAAAATAAATCAAGTCTTGCAATTAATACATCCTAAGGATTCCGTTTCCTTTAATCAAGTCCCACTCCCACCTTTATTTGGAGTTTCTTATTTTACCTCTCAATAATTGTATTGAGTTTGGATGTCCAAAGTAGATAATAATTATGGGATTCAAAATCTTTTATTTTCAAAATAGTTATTATTATTTCTAATAAATTTACTAGATGGTCATTTTTTAAGACTCTGTGTGTTTAATAAATGTATAAATATTTTATCTTTAAATTTACTATTATTATTTATAATGACAAAAGATATAGTGCTTGTTATCAAACTTATAATACCTATATTCAAAGACCTAGCTACTTTTAAATGTTAAAAGAGCTCCTACGCTACTTACCTAATTGAGATGCTTCGTATACATTTTCCTTTTAATTTTATATTAAACTTTTTAAAAATTAAATATGACTTCACGCTAGCATGGATAAACATTCCAAGTCATCCTCTATGCATATTTAATAATAAGTCAATGAATAGTTAACATCATAGTTGTAAACATTTTTGTTTTCCCTAAATCTGGTAATGATATAAGAGTTTACTTCAATTTTAAGTGTAAATCCTTTATCACATAATTATAACACTAAATAAGTTGTTTATGAGTTCTAAACATGAGATAAATTTTGCTCTCAACATCTCTCTCTTAACCGGTTCCATCTAGTAAAACAAGCTATTTGAGTTTCCCCTACTACCTTCTTCAAATTTTCCCATCCTTGTCTCGTCTCTTGTTTCTTCCCTTATAAGCATGAATTCTATCACGTTATCTCTAAGAAAGGCTTCTGGTGCTTCTTCCTGTAACACCTCTTAGAGTTCTTGGTTGATTCCTTAACTATTACTTATCCTCCTCCTCCTACACATGTCCTCCAGCCCGAACTAGAGCACTTTCCAAATAACTCTAGTCTCCTAACATCTCATAAGCAGGCCAGGCTCCCTAGTCTTGTAGCTCCTACAGGTTTAGTAGCTCCTACTGCTTCTCTACTTCTTGTAGACCTCGCTTGCTCAGCTCCTGCTCCTCCCTCTCGTCTCTCCTTCACCTCCTTCTAGTCCAGCTCTTTCCAAGTTCTGGTGTCATATTGGAGGGGACTACTCACCTAAAACTAAGTTGCATTTCATACCTCAAGCTAGTAGACTCTCTATAAGTTTATCCTTTCATCGAGATAGTTCAAGCAAAACTACTCGCTGTACAAACACCTTAATTGGCTATTGCTGGAACAAAAGTGAAGAAGCAAGCTTTATGAGCAAAGTTCCAAAGACAATCAATCGTCTAAACTTAGTTCCTCAATTTGATTTATTTTAACCATATTTTAATGTGTTATTTAAATCTTGTAATATGCTATAACTTTAAACAAAAGTGAATATTAACATTGTTCGAATTTATTAAAACTAACTCATTAACATTTAATAACAATAAAATTCAATATGCTCCTACGGGGTATTTTACGCTGATAAGGCTTGAAGACCCCTGGATGTACAGTGCTAGGGAACTATTTTTGGCCCCCAAGGCTAAGAGGATTAATACTAATATTTTTACCTTTTCAAAGAAAAAATAAAATTTAATGGGCAGAACAAACAATTCCAATTACTGAGGTGGAGAATAAGTTATTGGCATTTATTTATCCCAAGTATAGAATTTTTAGCACGTTCATCGGAAATACACTAGTAATCAAAATTTTACAACACACCCTGTTCTCTAGTACCAACCTGAAGAAAAGAAACAGAGCAATAGAAAAGGCCTTAAATGCCAAAATATGTGACCGACTTTGAATATGGTCGTTGCGAGTTTCAATTACCTATGCAGTTGCGCTGGCCAAGTCTTTGGCTGCTACAATGCTCTGTGGCTGCAGACAAAACAAGGCGGAGTTACCTTTGAATGCTAAAAAATGAGGACCGTGATAAGCGCTATTTCCAATTAATTTTGTTTATGTTTGCAAAGCAACTAATTAAAATCAAAACAACCTTATAGGTCCAAAGTCAGAATTTACAAATCAGGTTAAATCAGCTTCTTACTGCTGCCAACTCGTGCTCATGCTTTGGAATGAAAGCTGTGTCAACCTTGCCATTTTTGAAGTCCTATGAACAAGGATAAAATTACTCGGGTTCAGCAAAGCAACATACACGAGCTCTAAGTGGGACTCGCAAGTGATGTAAAAATGGGACTCGCAAGTGATGTAATAGCTCTTCTTACCTCAACTTCAAGGATAAGTTTATGGTAGTCTATTGTCGTTGGAACTCCTGGAGGAAATAAGTGCATTGATTAATCAACAGTTACAAATGAAATAAAGATCTTAAGGAATATGAGCTTTGATAGGACACAAGAGGCCACTCAAGTTTACTGCAATCAACAAGGCCATGCTCACTTAACTAGTAATGCCAGCCGACAAAAAAATTAAATGGATATAAGGAGTCCGCCTTCCTCCTTACAACAGGTAATATTAACTGTACGAACACTAAAAGACTATACCAGGGCTTCCAAACTGATCTACCCTAAGCCATTTAAGCTTTAATTTCACAGTGAATGCGTTGCTACCGTGCCAATGAGTTTTCAAATGACTGAAAAAAAGGCCCACCAGGCATGAATATAGGAGTTTAAACCTTGAATAAGTACCTATAATAACAGTGTCATCCAGAGCCCTTTTCATGCGCTCAATTGCCTTTTCTCTTGTTGGAGCCCAAACAATTAGCTGCAGCAAATAGTTATGTTTGTTTAGGAATCAGAAGCAAGCTGAAGCTAATTTGCAATGCAAGCAACACAGGTCAATAAAGCATAAGACACCAATCTGTGAATTAAAAAAAAAATCAGGGAAAGAATGATTAAAGAAAAATTCTCTATTATTTACACTCAACTTTATCTTCCAACTTCTGCATTGCATAACAGCCAAAATGTGAAAGATACATACAATGAAGCAAAAGAAGACAGTAAAAATCAAGAAAGTATTTCTGCCGGTTCAAGACAGAATTTCCTATAATTGTCCTACACAAGACCTAGTTTTGTATTCACATCAGGCTCACTGTCAAGAGATGAAAAAACTACAAGAAGAAAATGCAAAAACAAACAATAGAAAGTCAACTCAGGCAAGTAACACATGTTAACTTAAACAACATGAGAATGTATATAAAACCCAATAACTCCATTAACATTTTAGAACTAATGAAATTCAAAAAGCTTAGCAGAATAAAATGGTTACTTAACGAACCTTCCCAAGCAAGGAGTCATAGCTTGGAGGAACCACATAATCAGTATAAACATGGCTATCCATCCTAACAAACGGGCCTCCAGATGGCAAGTATGACGTTATTCTCCCTGTCATTGGAAAGGAAAATAGTACTGGGCAATTAATAGACAATATTACAACACAACATTACTTCTGCATTTCTTTGACCTTAAAAATGCATCTGTAGAACAGGACAGTGCATCTGCATAAGAAGACCAATACAATGGGGATAGGAATTCAATAGAATATAGCAGAAAAAAAACAAAAACATTAGACAAAAGGTAGTCTGCAGTAAAGCCTTCAACTAGGCAAAACTAAAAAATAGAATTCATCACCGGGCTTTAACACTTCTAATGTAACAAAGACTTCAGTGAACAGTAACAAGACGGAATGGCAGGCACAGCAAATGAAAAAATATGCAATCCATTCTTCTGTTATCGAGATGTGATTTAATTGATCTTATACGGGAAAATTGACATATCAGCATTCTGAAGATTGCAAGAAAATGAATTGTCCATGATTTAAAATAAAGTCTGACAAAATTTATACCTGGCCCTGGTCTGAATCCCTTAAAAGCATCTTCTGCATTGATACGACATTCAATTGAATGACCTCTGAGCACAATGTCTTCCTGCAAATCAAAACCATTAACAATTCCAGTGCAATTAAGGCATAAAATCAAAGTATCTTTCTTCAACTACCTGTTTGTATCGAAGCTTTTCTCCCATGGCTACACGAATTTGTTCCTCAATCAAATCAACGGATGAAATCATTTCTGTTACAGGATGTTCAACCTGCAATTTTTCTCATATTCTCGTTTGTGTTACCATTACCCTGATGATCTCCAAATATGTGATTAAATGTAAGAATACACATCTTTGTTCACTAAGGCTGACCTGGATTCGAGTGTTCATTTCCATGAAGTAGAAGGAACCCCGTTCATCCAGAAGGAACTCAACAGTACCAACACCAATATACCCTATCGATGCTGCTGCTGCCACTGCTGCATCACCCATGGCTTTGCGCAACTCGGGTGTCAATGCAGGAGATGGCGCTTCTTCTAGCAGTTTCTGGTTACGTCTCTGTACAATCAATATGGAAGTTCTTGTATCAATGTGCTAGCTTCAAAAGGTGAAAAAGAGTGCAATTTCTTCACAGTCTAGTTGTGAGTTAAACTTATGAAAGTGAATCGCCGTTCTCAGTACCTGAATACTGCAGTCACGCTCACCAAAGTGAACAACGTTACCATATTTATCTGCAAGAACCTGTAAAATCACATGATAGTTCCTTAGTAATTAAAGCAGTAAGACCACCAAATCTTATTATTTATAAACTCTCATTTCACAATGGAAAAAATGAAACAAGTAATCAGAACATTTATGGATGAGTAGTAGTAGGCATATAAGAACTCAGCCCAGTAATATTTATCTCAAAGCAAGTTTGTGGGCAATCTCGAACTGCACTACATTAGTTAAAGATATTTAGTGTATGGTCTAATTAACACAATAATTACTCCACAAACACACACATATATATCACAAAAATAGAATATACCATTAATTATTTCATGCAATAAGCTGAATTAAATTGCAACCAAGGAGTTTAGGTTGTAGCCTTAACCCTTCGTAACAATATTTTTGAATTTATTTTATTCCCGCATGTCAACCCTTGAATATTATCTACACATAATGATTACCTGGAACTCAATATGCCTTGGGTTTTGAATGTACTTCTCCAGGTATACTCCATCGTTTCCAAATGCGGCAGCAGCCTCACTTTTAGCTTGCTGAAAATTAATCATATTTGCAAAAGATAGCACATAATATGTTAATACTGACGTATTTCTCAATATGAGCACCACGTGAAGCAACAAACAGCTCATTCTTAATACCTGTAGCAACTTTACAAACTCATCAGGTTCTTTAGCAAGACGCATTCCACGTCCTCCACCACCAGCAGTTGCCTAAAAGGCAAAAGACTGTTGTCAAATAAGCAGTAAAAACTCTTTAATTTTATTTTTCATTTAGCTGAGATTAGTAGGAAATGAGAAAGGATACCACAAGTACTCAAATTCAAACTTGCTATGGGAATTTAAAGCATTACAATCTAATTATTAAGAGCATAACTCTCACCTTGATCATCACAGGAAAACCAATCTCATTGGCAAGCTTTACTGCTTCTTCTGTATTCTGTTATAACATTAAGTATCCAAATAAAATGAAATTAGATCCCATGATCATGGTCCAAGCAAAGTTATGCCAAAAACAATAAGCACTGAGAGGAAAAAAATTAGATCATATTTATAGCACATTCAACCATGTAATTTAACTTGATCTCACTTTATTTGAAATTGAAGTACTCGATAACAAGCAACATACCTGTAATAATCCATCACTTCCTGGCACAGTTGGAACCCCAGCATTCTTCATTGTTTCCCTTGCAGTTGACTTGTCACCCATCACTCGGATACTGTCAGGCTGCCAAAATGAAACAACACATTCATGTCTTCACCAATTGTTTAATTCCAGGAAATAACCACAAGCATGAATTTCCAGAATTAAATGTTCTGAAAGGCATTTTGACTACTACTCTTTATGCAACAAAACCAGCTAAAAATCATTCCGATTCACAACAACTTGTAGAGATTTCTTCTTCCAACAACATATAGAAAAAGAAGAGTCAAAAGAATCAAAAGAAAAATCATCATAATAGTATGCCAAATATCATAAGGAATTAATCTAGGAACTTAAAGACAGAGCTTAGCAACATCTTTTTTCTACAGCTTAATAGGTCGTAATGCTGTGCAAGGAATTTCGCCCTTATCATGATATAAGATATCCTGAAAAATTAACTTTATATTATTATGTAGGCAATAATTCGAGAATTTCCATGTCTAAATACAAGAAAGAGAAGTTTCTAGATGTAAACATAATCACACTCTACAAAACCATAGAGATTTACTGGAAAACAATTTTTATAGATCCCCTAATATTTCCTAGATTTTGACACAATCTTTTGAAATTTAATGTTCTTCAGATAGCAAAAGTGGGGATCTTTCATTCCTTTTACTGTATTGATAAAATATATTGAAGAAAAGATGTATGGTTAAGAAACAAACAGGATTTAGATTCCAACACGAGTTATGTGTTAAATAAACACAAAGGTACTACAAATTTTATTATATGAGAGTTTTACGTAGTTTGACTTACATTAGGGCCAATAAAATTTATTCCATGCTCTCTGCACATTTCAACAAATACAGCATTCTCAGCAAGAAAGCCGTATCCAGGGTGCAGCATGGTGCATCCACGACTAATAGCAGCTGACAAGACATTTGGGATCAATAAGTACCTGTTGAAAAACAGTTCCATATAAGCAGTGTGCTTTTATACCATCTTCTAGTTTCTATTTGGGACATTTGCCAACCAAGTAAATGAAACTAAAACCACTTACGACTGACTGCTTGGTGCTTCACCTATGCAAACTGATTCATCAGCCAATTTCACATGGAGTGCATCCTTATCTATGGTAGAATAGACAGCAACACAGGGTATTCCCAATTCATGGGCAGTTCGTATGACTCGAACGGCAATTTCTCCTCTATTTGCAATGAGTATCTTATCAGAACGACATGTAGCCCCCAGAGCTCCTGCACTCTTATTAGACTTAAAAGTAGCTTGGGCAGCCTGAGCTCTTTGTCTAGGAAAGTTAACTTTGTTTCCCACAATAAAGCTACATTGGGTACTCCTGATTCCTCCAGTTTTTACAAATAAGCCCTAGCATTTAATAAACCATTTCAATGTTGCCAACTGAAGCAAAAAGAAATATTTAGAGCACCATGGGACTTTGGAAAATCAAATATGATCAAAACATATCTTTTGTTAGAAAAATGGCAATGAATAACTTTGCAGGAAATGAAAAAACTGATAGCGAAGTACAACTATTCATTAATTTACATGAACTGCACAATGCTGAACCAAATAGGATGCCGAGGTATCAAGATATGTTAAAGTGCAAGACAGCATATGACAAAGATTAAAATAAAAACTCTTCGATCAACCATAGATACTGAAAACGGAAGTTGCACTGCTTTTCAGCCATGTTTTACTTTCTTATTATTCCTCCTCAAAACTCACTTCTTTGATTAGCTAATGGCCTTCTATTGGCAAGAAAAGTCTCCGAAGTTGAAAAGTTGATAAAGAAAGAACATCATTAGGATAATATATAAACAACACGTTTGGACAAATGATAAGTAAGCGCCTTCAGAAGATCGAAAAGTTAGTCAAAAAATTTACTGCTGAACATTACTAAGTTTCACTCGAAGTTGAAGATATCAGTTCAACAATCGAAAACCGAGTAAGTCACTCTTTCAGTTGCCCAACCCGAACAGTATAGCAAACTACAAAGTACACAAGCTCAAGCTCTAGGATCAATTAGATCAAAATTTCAAGACTAACCCAACTTGTGAAACCACAACAAAGACAAGCGAAAAGAAGCAGAATATTGGGTTAAAAGCGTCAAGATTTGAGATTGACAGAAGAGAACAGAAAGTCCAAACCAGATAAAACCATAAAGAAAGTGATGGAATGTAAATGAAAAGGGAAGGAATCTTACAGGAGTTGGGGTCACAGATTTGCAAGCAGGCAATGTAGCCTCCATAGTGTAGGTTCGTAGAGAGTGGAATTAGAACGACAGAAAGGAATTAGGAGATTTATAAGAAATTAGAGAGAGGAAATGATAGTGGCGATAAGAACGAGGCAAGTGTTAGATTGAATGCTCCGCCTAAAGTTGGTTGCCAAGCAAAGGCGCAAACACAGCTGCTTCTGCTCTTGACTTCTTGTTTCTTTACTCGTATCCAATTGCATCTTGCCATGTTTTTTATTCGGTGAGGTGCGTTCCGTGAAAAGATTGACAATTACTTTTAGGGTTAATTAGAAAAAATTCCAACCTATACTTAATTTTTTAATTATAATTTAAATTTTAAAAATGATAATAAAATATTTAAATTTTTAATTTTTAAATTCTAGTTTAAATTTTAAGAAGTGACAATAAAATGTTAAAATTTATAATTTTTTAATTATAACTTAATGTTAGTGTCTCCGTTAAGTTTATTGACCTAAAACAGATTATGTAGCTCTAACGGCCTCTCGCTTTGATTTCAATTTTTTTTCTTTGTTTTCAGTTTTTTCTTTCTACGCCTTTATTATTCAATTTTTCAATTACGCAGACTAAAAATGAAAAGTTTGTTAATGCAGTACACTGCAATACAACAGTAGTTTGAGACGTCGAAAAAATAAATTGAAAAGAAATGGCTAAAAGTGTCGAGAGAACAAATAGATAACGAAAGTCTGAGGCTACATAAATTGATTTAGAGATTCCATTTTTAACAACTAGGTCGTTTCATTAATCTTAATTTGTTGTATTAATTTTGGTTGATGTGTATTAATAGTTATGGTTTTTTGAACATGTGGCAAGCCTAACAAAATTAAAAAGTTTAAGTATTTTATTGCTACTTTTTGAAGTCTAGGCTAAAATTAAAAAATTTGAAAGTTTAAATAATTTAGTGTCATTTTTTAAATTTCGGATTATAATTGCAAAATTAAACAAAGTTTAGGATTTTTTTATTAACCCTTATTTTTATTTTTATAAAATTATAAATTTTAATCTTTTTAGAGAAATTTTATAATATGTTTTAATAAAATTTTATAATTAATTTAAAATGATGTACTAATTTTTTAAAAAAATTGAAACATTATTAAGTGTGTAATATGAACTCGCATTGTGAGAACCTTTCATATTCTTGGTATAAAAATGTCCAAACTTTATGCATTTAGTAGATATTTAGTTCCTAATTTTATGGTAATTCTTGGTGTGCTTGATAGAGCACATTCATATAAGGCTTTCTTCTCAGATTTTGGGATTCCCTAAGCCTCCTTTCTCTTCTAAAAGACATACATCGTGTTGGGTATTTAAGAGCTTAGAAGATTTTTAAAAACATAACTCTTCAAGCACCAACAATAATGACAGGAGATATTTCGTTTTTTCTACCGCATTTATTTTATATGCTTATTATAATGTTTATTATTTTTGAATATATGTTAGAATATGTTTACATTTAATATCAAAGTATGTTAATCTCGGCATTGTTGAAGTTTTTGGAAATTTTCAAAATTTTAGAATTTTTTTCATATTTAAAAACTTTTAATTTAGAGTTGTTTTTGGATGTTTTTCTTCAATTAAAGGTAGAAATATGCTATTAAGTGATTTGGAAGTGTTTCTACGTATAAAAAGAATACATTGTTGTGGTGCTTTTTAGTCTGATTTTATGGAGCATCTGATGGGTCGGGTTGGTTTGACCTAGAGGCTGAAGAAAACTCATATGTATTAAACTGCGTCGTTTTCATATATGTTTTGAAAACAAAATTGGATGGTAGACTGTGCGTTGTTATGAGATGCTACTGAAGTTGTGCGTTTTTATGGAGATGCTTTAGAAGCAATGCTGTGCGTTTATAAACTAGATGTTGTCGTTTTATGTTGTTTTTAATAACAAAATCAGCTGGATTTTATGCGTTGTTTGATAACAAAATCACGTTATGTAATGTGCGTTTTGTGTCTGGTTCTAACAAGGAAAACTTTCGCTGACGCTCGAACCCGTGCTCTCAAGAGGTGTTTAGCATAAATTTATTTGAATTAAAAATTGAGCCTACAAGCAATTTTTATGTCATTTGATTTATATCTTAAGATATATTTTACATTGATAATACATATATATAATTTGTTAGCCTCAATATATTGATAAGTAGTATGTATGTTTAGTTTATTTAGTTATTCAAACTATTAGTTTCTCAAATACAAGTTATGAAATTCCCGAATTAAGGTGAAAACTATAAGATTTGGAAGGAGATAATTCTTCTTTATTTGGGGTGGATGGACATTGATTATGTTATCTAGAAGGACGAACCACCTAAGGTAATGAAGGTCAACACTACAACTGAAATTGTGCTATATTAATGTTTGGAACAATCTAATTGCTTAAGTGTGATGTTCATTAAAACCAAAATTTCTGCTAGCAGTTCAAGACACCCTTGTTGGGTTTTTTGTTTTTGTTTTGGTTATTGTTGTTTCCTTTATGTCCGTACATCCTTGTTTTTCGTCTGAAGTGCTGTTGTCACTTTTACTTGTAAGTCTGCTTTTACGGTATGATTCGTGTGTGTACCCATCTTCTTTGAAGTTTGCTGCTATGATCAATTTTGTTATCTGCAAAGTTAGGTTGTGGGTGACATTGTTATGGACAAAGCTAGCTGGTGATCATCTGCGAAGCTCTGTATGGGGCTCTTATTCAGCCAGAACCAGCATGTTGGCAGGGGAAGGAGATGATTTGACTACAGGCGCAGTAGTCGAAAACTGTGCTAAAGTTTTCGTACAGCCCATCACCTATCTTCTCCCTTAGATTTCTCAGCCTATTGATAGTTGAACGCAATTCTTCTCCCTTCGATTTATCAAGCTTCTGACATGGCGCTGCTGAGCATTTATTGCTGGATGCACACTAATTCATTAATCTTTTTTATGTGTTAAGTATTTAAAAATGGACATGCTCAGAATTTTGTCAGACAGGTGGGGTCTTTTGGAGCTATTCTTTCATTTCAACCGGAAAATTAGCAGGTATTTATAGGATTGGCCATTATCAGGTATATTTCTTAATTATATCTTATTTATTTATGTATTTCTTATAATTTATTTACATACTTATTTCATGTGGTTAGTTGTTATTTCCTTTTCCTATTGTCCTAAGTACGTGGATGGGCATTGAGTTACCTTCCCATTTCCATTTCTGTCTTTCATGCCTGCATTGTCCCCTAATGTTGAAGATACTATCACTGTTGTCAGATAATAGTTTTTTTTTAACTCTTCTTTTCTATTAGTATTTTTCACTATTATTATTATTGTTATTATTAACCCACTACTTTTATCCTTTTACAATTTTTCGTATTACCTTTTTCGTCTTGTAATGTTATTCTATTTTCTTAATTTTATCTCTCTACATTATTTTTATATTGTTTCATTTGCATGCGGGTCTATCGGAAATAGCCTCTTTACTATATAGAGATAAGGCTGAGTACTATCGGACCTCCCCAGACCCCGCTTCATTGCGAGATTTCGGACTGGGTGATGATGATGATGATGACGATTTGTGATTTCGTAGAATAACATGATAATGTTCGTGCTCTACTGAAGGTTGTTGATGAGCAGTTCAAAACTTCAGACAAAACACTTGTAAGCACCCTAATTATGAGGTTTTCACCTACAAGACTTACCGATGTTTGAGGTGTGCGTGAGCGCATCATGAAGATGAGGGACATTGCGGCTCAATTAATAAAACTAGAGGTTGAAATGTTTGATCTTTTCTTGTGCATTACATTTTGAACACTCTTCCACCACCATGTAGACCCTTTAAAATCTCTTATAATACACATAAGAATAAATGGTCAATAAATGAATTAATGACCATATGTGTCTAAGAGGAAGGGACTGGACATTAATAAAATGTAAAAGATCACTTGCACATATTATGTTTTTTCTTATGAAGGAAGTAGTCGATCTCATAAATTAAGGTATAAAAACACTTAAATAAACGTGTGAGTGCTTGTTAGAGAACAATTTCACTAAGCTAACTCTATATGCGAAATCCATTTGGAGCATTACTTGTTTGTCTATGGAAATTCTTATTGTGATGATGTATAAGTGATCCTTTGACTTGAGATCTCTAAAGTTATCTTATACAGGGATTGTTAGATTTTGATATTACTTATGACCTGTTCTAGTCAAGAATAGTTCAGTCGGTAGTCATTAGATGTAGCATGAACTATATAGAAGTAGTTGAGTGATCAATATAGTATTTATCACCCTAAAATAATTAAGGATAATGTTTTATTGTTCTTGGTTACTATTGATTCAAGAAATCATTGGCTAAGGTGAAAAGATATTTTGTAAATAGTTTAAAAGGTCATTAATTGAATCAAAATAGAGTAGACATTAATTTTATGCTCTATGTTTAATTAGAATATTGTATGATAAAATAATTGAATTATACAAAAAAATCATGCATGAAAGGTTATTCAAAACCACTTTGGTATTCCTAAATATTTAGTTGGTCATTATATGTTACTAGATTTCAATCTTGATCTATAGATATAAATTATTTAATTAGAGAATTAAAGAAAAATTAAAAATTTTGATTTATCTAATCCTAAATATGATCCAATCTTATAATTTTTATCCATTTGAATATATTTAAGAACATAATGGGTCACAAATAAGTAATAAGTTGAAGAGAGAAAAGATATTTTAATCAAGTTGGACTTAATTGTAAAGTTTGAGAAACTCTATGACTAAATATGAGATATTAAATAAATAGGGATCAATATAAGATGTTGGATCTTATTTGGACATAATTGGTATTTAATTTGAATTATTTGTAATTCTAAATAAATTTTAATTGAAATAGAATTTAATTTTAATTAAATTACTAAAATGTCTAAATTCTATTATAAATAGGCTTAAGCTTTAATGAAACTAACACTTCTTACCTAACATGTAACGCCCCAAATTAGGGGTTAGAATATTAAAAAAATTGAGTACGTTTTATGCTTGCTATTCGAATATTTGCTAAATTGTACATAAGTATTTTGGCATGCATTCATGGCA
>JANZLC010000005.1:27098821-27113855 GCA_026413385.1 Erythroxylum gracilipes
ATGGCCAAAGGAGTCTGTTTTTGTATTGTTGAACATGTTTTTTTTAATTAACACTTTTGGGCCTGTAATAACTTTGAATTTCTATTTCTGACAGTATGATGTGATGTATTGTAAGCACTATTTGAGATGTTGTGTGTGAACTAGTCTGATTTGATTGTACTGTCTTGGGTGACATCCATGTATCCTCCCAGAGGGTATTTGGGTGTTACATAACATTCTCTACAATAATTGCAGAGTTCCCTCAACTCATTTTGTGGATACGTTAGAAGTCAAATACTTATGCGACTACGATGGTTGAGATGGATCGATTTTAGAAATAATTTGAGGGATACGATTAAGCTTCAGAATAAGTTACTACTTAAGATTCGTACTCTATTATGAATCATTTTATAGAATTTAAAGTTATATTGGTTTTTAGGAAATAAAATACAAAAAAATTGTAATTATTTCAATATGCACAGGATTGGATCCCGAGCTACTTTTCCAATAGCAGTATCAAAGCCAACTTTTAATTCTATAATTTGATCAAAATTATTTTGATTGTTATTGAATAATTATGGTGTTGATTATGCCAAAGATGTAAACCCTAATCCTCAGATGATATTAGATTTGACTAATGATATGATATCTTCATTTTAAATCCCTCGTGAACCCTAATTCATTAGAATAAATTATATTTGTTTAAATACGAAAAGTTCATATTGAAAGTTTATGAAATCCAAAGTTACTTCAATTACCAGAATTGGAATTAAAGTCAATAGTAATTTTATCGCAAGTGCATAGAGTAGTTGTAGCTAACACAAGCAAGTATGAGTTGATCCCACGAATACGGTAATTACTAATAGTTACCCTTTTTCTATTATTGAATCTAAGAATTGGATTTTTTTATTTTAATTTAAAATAAAGCTAAACAAATAAATTAAGATTAAGATTAAACAATTCTGAACTTAGGATAAATAAAATATGAAGAAAAATCAATATCAAATAGTAATATCTAGGTGATTAATCCCCCTAAGTGTCTTTGAATCATTAACCTTATATTATGCAATCATATTATTGATCATCGGATTGCGAAAATTCCTATGTTAATAAACCTCTCCAAACTATTAACAACTAATTCATTAGTTGATTAACAGAAATCTTTATAGTTAAAACTCCTAGGATTGCATTATCGATTTATAAATTTTGCTATTAGGTTTGACATTAATCTAGAGCATTTATGTCGGCCTATCTCTAAATTTGCATGCAACTCCTTATAATTATAGTAGATCTATTCATACAAGAGAATTTTCCAATCTCAATCATATGAAATCAAATCATGCACTAATATTCCTAATATATTATAACAAGAATTAAAACACATAATTGAAGCATAATAAATCAATCAATATAATTGCTTTTAATAAAAGATTAAAAACATTGTTATCTCAAACTAGGGTTCATGATACCTAGACACCTAAAACGTTTAGTTACTAATTCTAGAAAATGAAATCAAAGATAAATATGAAGAAAAACTAATAGAAATCAAAGATGTTATGATTCTAAATTTCCCTTTCTCTTCTATTGAATCTTCTTGCAAGTTTAAATTTGATGTAGCTATCTATTGGATGTCTTGATGTATCCTTCGTGTTTTTCTTGTCTTTTGATCAAAATCGTTGCCTCTCTAGGTCTTTTATGTCTCGAACCTGTTGCAAAAGTTAGCTCTCATCAATTTGACTCCCTTGCATCCTTGTATAGTAAAATTTCAGATTTCTAGAATATACAAGGCCACTTACATAGGCATGTGAGAGATTGGGTATAGTCAAAAAACACGTGAATTTGTGATTTCACACATCATACAGACTTACACAGGCAATATACACGACCATGTATATCAAGATACACGGGCATACAACTCCTCACCACTAGAACTTAAATTCTTCAATCTTCACATGTTTACAGAGACTTACACCATCACTGTATATAGCTGTGTAGGTTTTTAGTTGCTTCAAATCTTCATTTCATGCAACGATTTCATTCGAATTCATCTCCTTTTGATCCATGGAGGCAAATATAACATAAAATTACACTTAGAGCGAATTAAGTACCAAATATACAATAAAACTATGAAATATCAAGCAAATCATGTTAAATATGAGTGTATAATCATAATCAAATATGCATTTATCAATAGGATTTTTCACTCTAAAGTAAATAGAGA
Source organism: Erythroxylum gracilipes (assembly GCA_026413385.1). Taxonomy (NCBI): domain Eukaryota; kingdom Viridiplantae; phylum Streptophyta; class Magnoliopsida; order Malpighiales; family Erythroxylaceae; genus Erythroxylum; species Erythroxylum gracilipes. The sequence continues at coordinate 27,101,022 of JANZLC010000005.1, forward strand.
TGATGTTTCATTGCTCTGATTAGTGATGATTTAAGAAATTTTCTGGCTAGAGTGAATTGGCATTTGATTTTTTTTAAAATATAAAATATAAAATAATTACTAATTGGCAAAAATGAATATGATTAGATTTAAAGGATTAGACATTGCATCCATACTACATATCCAATTAGAACATTGAATGACAAAATAATTAAATTATATATTAAACCATGCATAGATAGGTTGAGTCAAGTCAGTTTGACATTTCTAATATTTAGGTGATCATGACATATCACTAGACATTAATCTTAATATATGATTATAAAATATTTAATTAAAGAATTAAAGGTAAATTAAAAGTGTAACCTATTAGGTTTCTAATAAATTAAGCTTTAATTTATCTAATTATAATTTTAAATTAGAATTATAATTTATAATCATTGAAAATATATTATGTGCAGTTCATACCTAAAAAACATTTAAAAAGAGAAAATTAATCCAAATTAAATTGGACTCAATTGTGAAGTTTAGGAAATTTTAGTTTATTAAAATTAAATTATAATTATAATTAGAGTTTGACTTTAATTATAATTAGAATATTTAACTTTAATAAAATAAATCCCTAATACTTTTTTTTTCTATTTATAAAAACTAAGCGTAAGGGAGCTAGCACTGATACTTATTTCTCTACTTTGTGAGTAACATTAGAAGCTGGACGTTTGAATAACTCGTAGTTGACACCTAATAAAAAAAGTTCCGAAAGAATCTGAAATCAAATATGATTGAATTGCTTTTGTGATTCATGTTTTTCATATTTTTCAATTATTAAGATCAGATCAAAAATTGTAAAATAATTTAATTTTTTACTATACCCATGATTAGATCATGATTTGTTGTCTAGTAGATGAAGATTTAGTGAAATGACAAAAATAGCATTACTTAACTTAGACGAACGTCCCATTTAATGCTGGAGGATTTGAAGTGAGTAAATCTATAAGCGTGATTAAATTATTGAAAACAAGGCAGAACTATAAATTTTATAAGCTAATTTTATAATTAATTATATGTTAATTTATATAAAAGTTATTAATAAATATTATGAATAAAACCATCACATTTTATTATAAGTAAATTATTAAATAAGTAATAAATTTCTAAAGCAAAATAAAATTTATTTTAGTTTTTTAAATCAATGATATTATCATAAATTAAGTATTTAAATAAATTATTATTTAAAATTTATATATTTGCAAATATTTTACTAAAATGTATTTATTAAATAATTACTAAATTTGAAACATTTCTATTTTCAAACTAAATTTTATTTTAAAATATAAAATAAAATAAATAATTAAATTATATCAATTATACTTTTTGTTATAGTTAATATGAATAATTAAATATTATTTATTTATTTAATAATAAATCATATTATAAAATAAAATAGAAGATTAAATTGTTTCATAAATTATGAACAAGAAAAAAATTATTATTCTTGGACATCATCTCTTGTGGACGAGAGTTTTGCGCTCAATCAGTTCATTTCATACAGTTAAGAGAAAATAGAAACAGAAACTAAAAAGCACGCTCAAAAAATAAAAATAGAATCAGATGCAGTAAAAAAAAAGAAGAAGAAGAGAACAGAACTCAAAAAACACTATTTATTTACATTCACACCCTTGTTCTCTTCTCATTCTCACATCAAACAAAACAAAAGACGCAAAGCAACTGGAGGGGATATCAACAAGAATAGCCCAAATCCTAGTTGCCCCAGGATATTATCTCAAAAAGGGTTCTTTAAAAAAATAGTAGAAAATACTGTTCTTCACAAATTTCACAATTCACAACTAAGTAATAACCATCTCCAGTTCCATCCAATCATCTGGCCTTGCTCAATTTCAGTGATCCATCTTTCATTAATTTTATACTCAAATTGTTGAACCTCTCTCTCGAGTATTGTCTTGATGCTTTCCTCCAGTCGGTACCAGCCTTCATCATTGCAGCAAACTCTTCATAACTTATTCTTCCGTCCTGCAAGTTCAATGAAACGTTTTAGTTTCCAGCATTTAAAAACAACTCACTGTCTAGTTTCATCTTTCCTATGTCCTTGTATCTCCTGATTTAGTCTTCAGCTTGCAACCCATTATGGCAACCTCATTCATTCAATCAATTAACTTTATTTCCTCAAAAGCAAAAAAAATAAAAACGGAAGCATTTTGTGTGGGCAGAAGATATGTTGAGAAGGCTACGAAGAAACCTTGAATAATCCTCAAAAAAACATTTTCTCGAACAATGCACTTGTTTGAAAGCAAATATGCATGCCCATTTGCATACAACTAGCGAGACCCTTCAGGCCAAACTTTAGTTAAAAATGAAGTTTCAGAATAACACTGTTCAAAGGGGCCTGTATATCTGATGCCATATTTAAGTTGGTTTAAACTTCCAGTAAGATTGCATACAAGTGGAATGAATTCTTGAAGATAAAACAAACTGACCTTGTCAGTGTCCACATCACTAATTATAGCACTGATGACTTCTTCACTGTTTGCATCGACATCATTGGCCAAGGCATATCTTAATTCCTCAGCTTCAATATATCCACTTTGGTTTTGATCAAAGAATTCAAAGGCTTTGCGGAGGTGTTCATCGTTGCCCATCTTTCTTAAATGTACAGAAATCATCACAAACTCACCATAATCCAAATGGCCATCCCGGTCTATGTCTCCCTGTAAAAACAGATTATAAGTTGCAGCTTATTGTAAAGTGAACTAGCTGGACTTTATTAGAAATTGATGAATACAGGATCTTTACTCCAAAAAAGCAAACAGAAATAAAGTTTTGCTTTTGAACAACATTTGGCTCAAAAACTAAACTTTTTTCACCCGTTACAACCTATCTTACAGGGAACAAGTAGAATTTTCCAAAAGGTTCAAGTCATAGTCCCGAAAGTGGAACTTTTGCAGCACATGATCCGCTCAATGATGTACAACAAAGAGCACTAACTTTATCTCCCATTCATTGTGACTTGATAGTAACATTTCCAAACTTCTTTCAAAAGCATTTGATAAGAGTATAAACTCTATTTAGAGGAAGCAATCATTATCGGCTTATAAGCCAGCAGATATATGTATGTCCAAGCTCTTAATATCAGCTTAGGACAACGCTCAGAACTTACAGCTTCCATTAGAATTTGAAGATCATCTTCTTGCATCTGATGACCAAGTTTCAGCAACCCATCTCTTAGCTCATCAATGTTGATCTTGCCCTTATTGTTAATATCCATTAGCTGGAAGCCCTCCTTTATGCCAGCCACTTCCTCCACTGACAAATGCTCAGCTACTACCTAAGAGACGAGAACACAAAGAGTGAAAAGTTTATGATAGGCCTTTTATCAAATACCTGACGTTAGAGGCTGGTACAAAACCCACTTAAGCTGAAATGTATTTGACTGAAAAAAGAAATTGAAATTTACCCTAAGAGCTCTTTTCTTAAGCTTGTTCATCGCAGAAAATTGTTTGAGCCTTGCTCTCACGGTTTCACCTAGAGAAATGTTAGGAGCCTGGTCTGCATTTTGCAGCCAAGGATGTTCTGCACACAAAGAACCAAACCCAAATAAATATAAACGTTTCTATGAATTCAAATATTGGATTTATTCCCGAACACATTAGTCAACTCATGAGATACCAATTCATTAAAATCAAATATTACCGAGCACTTGCTGTGCTGTTAGCCTGCGTTTTGGATCAGGATCAAGCATTTTCTTGACAAGGTCCTTCGCATTGTCAGAGACTTTGGGCCAAGGGTCCCTCTTAAAATTTACAACAGACCGGATGATTGCTTGTGCAACCCCCTGCTCAGTTTCTGCAAACAAAAGAAGAAAATTTGAGAAAGAAGAAGCATTGAGATCAACTAAAGGAAAGAAAGATAAAGACTGTGATCATGCAGATGAAATGACTCCTATATTGACATTTTTGTCACACATCTGTAGAAAAAAACACATCTAGTGAAAAATTTTCTTTGCGACCATTTAACTCATCAACTACGGATGAAACAAGTACTATAAGACAGTTTTGCAATATGCATCCATGCACAAAACCACATCTATTTCTTTTTTTTTTTCCGTTCAATTTAACTCGACTAAAACTTCTCCAAAAAATTGGCATGGGCTTCATGATATTCCTGTGCAACGGATTGCTTTTCAATAAAAGCAAACATAACAACCTGCCCAAAAAGGTGGGACACCACAAAGCAAGATGTAAAGTATGACTCCAGCACTCCAGACATCTATTTCTGGGCCATAATTCCTTTTCAACACCTCGGGAGCCATGTAGTATGGACTTCCTACTATCTCATTAAATCTTTCACCTGTAGAAAATAGCATAAATTAATGTTGGTCAGCATGGAACCAGTGCTGCTGCCAATAACAGTTGCAAAACAGAATTAAAGAACAGATAAGCGAGCAAGAGGAACAACCAGGTGTGAAGAACACTGACAATCCAAAATCAATCGCCTTCAAAGGTGCTGCCTCACTTTTGTTCCCAAACAAAAAGTTTTCTGGTTTTAGATCACGATGCATCACTCCGTTCTTGTGACATATCTGCAAGAAAACAAAAAAAGAAACAAAAAATAACTTATATAGCAGAGTGAGTATATTGGAAATTTCAGTGCAAGTTTTCGCCTGTCAGTGTTCTGGATTGTATTAAAAAACTTACAATCGAAATATTTTTTTTTTTAAAAAAGAAGCTAAGTAGGCTCCTCAAGTCCTGAGCAAGATTAAAACAGTTACGGCAAGCAAAGGTAACGAATAAAAAGTAGAATAAAGCAAGGCAGACTTTTTCCTTAACAACTGTAAGTAAGAATCCAACAGATGTGGTAAAAAGTGATGAATCAAGGCATTGATATTAAAGTTTCTTCTAACTAAGCACAAGGAAATCCATGGAGGAGAGAGTAAATGGTTGGGTCAACATACCAAGAAGCCACAAAGCACATATATATATATATATATATATATACTAATCTGAACAAGAAAATAGACAGCATGATCCTGAGGTCATAGACATATAGAAGCATACCTGAACAACCTCCACAATGGTCTTTGTGACAACAGCAGCAGCTCTCTCAGTGTAATGACCTCTAGCCACAATCCTATCAAACAACTCTCCTCCCTCACACAACTCCATCACCAAGTGCACTGCATGATCATCTTCATACGTATCCCTTAAGCTCACAATATTTGGATGCTTAGGCAAATGCTTCATGATCTCCACTTCTCTCCTTACATCCTCAATATCCACAGCGGTCCTTAGTTTTCTTTTCGAAATAGATTTGCATGCAAAATTATCTCCAGTCTCCTTGTTGGTACACAAGTATGTGATTCCAAATTCACCCCTGCCTAGTTCTCGACCAAGCTCATATCTTTGCTCGATTTCTCGTCCCGTAGGCTCCTGTAAGACAACAAACTTATGGCTATTCGCGCCATAATCAATCGAAAACGGATTCTGTTTCTTCTTTTGCTTCTTTTCCCCTTGATCAGCGACTACAGAGGGAGTCGCACAGCAATTTCCCATCGGTCAGATGACAAAAAAGAAAATTTTAAAGGTCTGCAGGAGAAGGATATTCAAGATATGACGTGAATGAATGTTTAAGACGATCAAACTTTGATCCAAATATAATCTTTTCAGCCCACAAAGAACCGGACACCCAATTAAGAAGTGGGAAGAAGGGAAAGGTCACAAACAAGTGGATGAATCGGAATTTCCAAGGAAAACTAAATGAAGAAAGAAAGATCAAAGGAAACGAAAGGATTCTCTAAGTTGGCGTGTGCAGAATTGAAGGGGAGGTGAGGTTGGAAGTTATACGAGGAACCAATGAGAAAGAGGAGACTACCAGGAAACAACCATGGATTCACATGTTTTATGTTGAAATTTGGCTTGGAATGTTTCTTTCAACAAAGGAGAACAGAGAGAAGGAAAAGGGAGGTCAAACCTCCCATCCTCCTAACAACTCCTTCCTGCCCTGCTTTTTCTTTACTCTAGGAAACTTCTTTTTGCCTTTTTCTTAATGTTATTGTTATTCCAGCACAATTCCACCCCTACTTATTCCTGTAATCTCGTGTTTGCCATTTGGTTATGGTCACGATAAATTAAATTATTAGGCACCCATTCATACCACTGTCTAATATTATAAAATTTAAGTGCCAATTCCATCGTGTCAACCAAGTTTTTTTATATGATGAACCGTAACGTTTTTCTTATAAATGCATACCGTTCAAATAACTACATGGAAATTTAAAGTTTGCTACCTTGAATTGGAAGGAAGTGCTGCGGGTGGTTACTTTTCTCTTCAACGATACTATAAGCTGCCAAAACTCCAAGGTTCTGAGAACAACACTTTGACACATACCCTATGCTTTCGGAGCGACACAGTCTCTAGAATCTAAAGTTAACGGATCCTACATTTTCAGCTTTTAAAACACTTTTCTTTAGAAAACGGTTCTGGATTTGGTTGTATATTATTCCGCAGTGCAACAGCGAAGCTTCAACCAGATGTTGAAAAGATAGAAATAGATTCGTTGATGATAAGAGGAGACCGGGAAAGGGTATTTACGTAACATGACTTAAATCCAGTTATACTTGTGAAAAAAGGAAATTGGAAAACAAAAATGATAAACTTATGAGAAAGTTTCTTGGTCAAACCGGACAACTTTGAACAGGAAAGTAACGATTTGGACTTTTTAGGATGCCTTTTATTTATATAAGTAAAAAGAAAAAAGATTTGGATATAATTATGAATATGTAACTAAAATGGAACATTTTAAAAAGTTACTAAGAGGAATGTATCATGCCCATATGTGGAGTTTATTATTATAATAGGCTTTACTGTCTAATCTTCGGTTTTTTTTTTTGGTTACAAAAGGGCAAAAACCAAATTAACGCATCGCTTTAGAATACAAATGTTTTTGTGCATCTCTACGGACAGCTCTTGGACGTTTAAGAGTGGCTCCTGGAAGATATGAAGACTTGGAAGTAGTAGGCCTGTAAGGGTCACCAAGTTGTTAGTGAACTGGTTACCCTCCGGGATGACATGTTAGAGCTGAGTCTCCCAAATTCTATGTAAGAGCTTCCAAATACTTTATCACTACAAAATTAACCCTATTTAACACAATGTGAAAGTTAAAGAGGATGTTAATGACCTCAAAAGACTCCACCTCAATGACCACCCTGCAGTACCCCATTTCTCAGGTCAACATAAGGGCGGAGAGCACACCCTAAATTTCGGCGTTAAAAGCAAGTCTCTTTTGATGTTTTGCTGAAAACCCCCTACACTAGTTCTCATGATATGACATGGTGTAAAGTACAAAGTAAATGAAAAGTGAAAAAACTACGTAAACATAAGGAAATTTCAAAGTTAGGTATATTTTAAGAAAGTTAAACTTCTTTAGACCCACAAATCATTCACTTGTTTGAAGTCCATTAATCAAGTAGGATCCAAAAAATGTTATCATAATCAAATTTATACATTTATTTGATTCAATTTTTAATAAATCCGAATTCAGCCTTTCATCATTTACTCAAAATCCTGACTAAAGTTCACGTGCACGATTTGAAAATGGTACATCTAGATTATTGTACATCAAATGTGTTTGACGTGGAGCTAGTTCATTTGTCTTATGTCACGTTTAACGACATAATTTTATCATATACTTATGCTTTATGAGATCATATTTTGAGAACAAATTATAAAATTTATACAAGGTAAAAATAAAATTTTACCGTTATATCGTGTCACACAAGTATTTGAGCTTAAAATACGACCTTCATTATAAAAATTTATACCAAATGTAGGTCTCCACGAATTATGGAAGATGGCTTGGCCAAAACTCACATAAGAACTAAATCCCTCTTTTTGGGAAATTGAAATGATCCATTTCTCTATGTACAACCCTTACTTGTAGTAGAAGTGATTGAATCATGATTGACAAGAAATACCAACAACCAGCACTTACCTCACTATTTAGCTCAGTTGTCCTTTCCAAATTTAAGGTCTAGAAGAACAAGATCCAGAGAATCCACATTGTGAGTTGATATTGTAATATTGGTGATTCTAGAAGGAAAACGTTTAACCTTGAAAGTCTTTGAATTAAACACAGATCGTGTGTTTTGGCCTGGGGGATCAGTCTTCTATGGCGTGAATGTTGGTCTTATCTTTAAGGTTTTAGTCTACGCCGTAAGGAGGAGAGTTTAGACGTATAGTGTGATTGCTCTGACCATCCTTTCTAGATTTGCATAATTTTCAAAACCATGTATGACTATGACTATTGACTATTCGTTAACACCTATCTGCTTACAAATCCTGGCCTAATCTATTTTCGTTTCCCGTAAGATACCGCATCTCAGTAATTTACCTCTTTTTGTCCATGTCCGAGTAATCATACTCCCAACTTACAGGATGAGTATCTTTCAATCTATGTAGTGTCTTTACAAATTAAAAAAATATTTAACTATTATTAGGATAGAAAGAAGAGTTTCCTCCTCTTCATTTTTCAAGCTTCCTTTAGCTGTGTATAACTTTTTTTAAAAAGCTTGGCTATTATTCGTGGATTAATTCTCAATTTTAAGAAATGAAATTCCATCTCTGTCACATTTTGTTTACATGTTTTGCTAAGGTCACTTGTTGATTATGAAAGTATTAAATAATTGCTTAAAGATTTCGTAAAGTATCAAAAATGGTTTATTAATTAAAATTTTTAATTTTAGTACTTTCTTAGTCATCTTTTACTCTTGTTCCTTCTTTTTCAACTTTTTTTTTATAATTATCATGGAACATTCTTTTACTTTACATAAAATTTTAATGAAAAAAATATCTTTTTGACTTCAATTATTAACTCTTAGAACTTCACTTGACTAATGTATTTTTTTAAATTATAGTAATAATTTAATTTCGTGGTTCACTAAATAAAAAAGGTTTTTATTTTGAAAATAATTAATTTAAATTCCTAAAATTGTCAATCTCTTTGACTTAAGAATATTAACTATTAAATCTTCATTTGACATTTATCTTTTTAATTGTTGTACTAAGGATTTAGTTTCGTAAGTGAGTGAAAAAAATTTAATTATAAAAGTAGTCAATTTTTATCTTCGAGTTTTGAGTTTTTATATTTAACAATGAAAGTATATATTTGATAAGTTTAAATGGTGTGACCTTTCAAATGTTAACTATTAAAGAATAGTTAATGCCATCATCTATAAATAATAGATAATATGATCAATTGAAAGAATGGATTATAATCTTAAATAAACAAATAAAATAAAGATAATTTTGCAGAAAAGAGTTCTTACTAAAAGTCTTCTAAGTAGTGAAATAACAACCAAATAAGTAATTTAATTAATTAATGATGTATGTGTTTAGATATTTTCTTGATATCTGAGTATGTATATGCATATAGAAAAATTACTTTCATTATCTTTTATGTTCTCAAAATTTGAATTGATTTCATTGCCCAGTTATTAGATATTTGTTTAATTATCTTCACTTTGTTGATAAAGTGATTTGATAATGAATAGATTTTGATAATAAACTTCCATAATATTATTGAATTTGTACTATTTGTTATGACCTGCATCTCATATGCTATTTTTTCTAATTCCCCGATAATCCACTTTCTGATTAATTATCGATAAAATATTTATCAATTATTTATTTTTGAACTAGAATAATTCAATTTTTATGAGTTGTGGTTCTCAATTTAGGATAATTGTTTCTAATTAACTTGTAAATTTATGACAAAACGAGATTCACGTTTTGCCTATTCATGTTTCTGTTATGGTTGGTATATTTGAAGATGAATTTTTTGAAAGATGAAAGTAATATATATATTAACTAAAGCTAAGCTTGAAAACAATATTAAGTAATGACTAGGATTCGATTTTACACTTTAAACAATTGATCACCTAATAAGCAGGATTCAACTGCTCCTAATGACTAGCTTCATATATATTCCAAAGAGACTTCATGTATGGACTGATTTTAATATGAGTTCAATAAGTTATGAAAAGTTCTCTGATCCAATAAATAGTTGTATATGCCAAAATATAAGCTTTCATCCCTTTTTCCATATGTAAATAGTAGTTTCTTTCTCTCCAGATTGTATATAATGCACAACAAAAAGCAGTTTTGAGAGCTACTCCATCCTTCTTCATCTTGCTCATCATGCTAATTCCCTATTAAACGATGTTCACCCATTCATCCTGTGGACAATGAATATGCATAATATTATTTGATTCTAGCCCAGATAACTTGTGAGAATCTGCATTGGAAATATAGGTGATTTAAAGTTTCATTCTCCCTTTTGCAGAAAAGACATTTGGTATCCAAGTTATTTGTAAAGCCATACCATCTACTTTTAGTTTTCAGTCTGTCTTTAATAGACAACTAGCAAATAAAAGCTGCTTTGGGGGATAGAGGGTTCTTCCATATTAACTTATACCAGAGGACTTTGGGGTGTAAATCTCTAAATATGTTGGATCCCGTTTTGGAGTCCAACCCTTTCTCTGATACCATATGTGTTGGGACCCTGTTTCCGGAGCCCAACCCCCCCGGAGTCATAAAATGTGAGCGTATTATCTTGTAGAGTTATTTTAATGAACCCTCATTAGCCATCATCAGTTCATCTTCATTCTCATAACATCCCAAAAATTTCCTATCTAATCAATGGATAAACGACAATCCATTCTTGTGTTTATGTCTTCAAATATAACCCTAACATAACACTCATTTGTGTTTTCTCTACTCAGTACATTTCAAGTTCTATTAAAGCCTAAAATGCATTATAACCAGGGTGGCGGACTCACACCAGTCAGTCACAAAAAATCACAATTGAATTTTTTAGAACATTTGTAGCTCTATGTCTTTAGTTTATTTAGAAACAAGAATCATCTCATTCGGAGCTCTATAGATCAAGATATGATTAAAATACCGAAATATGTTCAATAGAATAACCAGTTCATGTTCTTCCAACCGATTCCCTCAATTTCTTTCCATCAATCTTTTTAGAATCCACACCAATGGCTACCAATTTTTATGGAGAGATAGAAAAATGTGTTAGGAATCATTGCTTCAAGAATCACTTTATTTGGAGGTCGGATGAAGTTATGGACAAAAGAATCAAACATGATTATGTCCTCAATCATATTATACCTGTTTTGGAACAATTGGCATAAAAGTCCCTAGAAACGTCAGATTGAGGTCATTTTAGGATGGTTTAAAATAGTATTTTGAGGTCTACAACTTTCATGAAGACCCTGAAGAGAGATTCTGTAACACCTTACTCCCGCAAGACCCAAACCCGATATCGATGGTGATATCCGAGTCTGTGCCCGCAAAGGTGGTGTTCTAGAGCACTCAATCAGTCAAACGTCAGTACAACTTCTTTTTTTTTGTAACAATATAACCATATGCAGAAATCAATTACCAATTGGGCCGCTTCTATTTCATAAATATTCAATCACAGTAATACAATCATCTTAATCTCAATCATAACAATAACAGGATTTCAATAGTCATTTAGGGCCCATTACCGAGATAAAACATCTCAGTTATAAAAGCTTTACATTACAACAAAAATTCATTTGTATACACATGGTGCACAAATTTTGGAATCCATTGCTTATACAAAAAATCGCGGAAAACAAGTTTGTACTAAGTATTCAAATACAGAAATAGTCCTTTGCCTGTTAGTACACCACTAGGGAGAAATGTGGTAATCAGTCGAGTGTATAGAGACTGTGAACTGGTTTTTGAGGGTGCTTGACTGGTAGTAGACCTGTTGCCCCTAGAGCTGAAAGGTTTAGATGTCATACTTGGAATGGATTCCATGGAGAAGTATCATGCAAAGTTAGACTGTAGCCTCAAGGAGGTAGAGTTTGACCTTGACAATGGTGAGAAGGTGATTTTCCAAAGAGATAGGAGATCACCACCACCTAAAATTGTTTCGGCTTTGCTCGCTGAACGGATGATGAAAAGGGTGTGAGGCCTTCTTAGAATATGTTGTGGACACTGAGGTGAATGAAGGGAGGCTAGAAGATTTTCCAGTAGTAAGGAAGTTTCCAGATGTATTCCCAGAGGACTTACCTGGTTTGCCACTGGTGAGGAAAATCGACTTTGCTATTGACTTAATTCCCGGAACTGCCCCTATTTCTATACCACCGTATAGAATGACTCCAGCTGAACTGAAGGAACTTAAGGAACAGTTTGAGGAACTGTTAAAGAAGGGGTACATACGGCCGAGTTCATCACCACGGGGAGCACCAGTTCTGTTTGTTAGGAAGAAGGATGGGACATGGCGCATGTGTATTGATTACTGGAGGCTAACAAGGTGACTGTTAAGAACAAGTACCCTCTGCCCAGGATTGATGATCTGTTTGACCAGTTGCAGGGAGCAAGGGTCTTTTCTAAGATTGATCTCAGGTCAGGCTATCATCAGCTCAGAATCAAGGAGTCTGATGTAAGCAAGACGGTCTTCAGGACACGTTACAGGCATTATGAGTTCTTGGTCATGCCCTTTGGGTTGACCAATGCCCCGGCTGCATTTATAGACCTTATAAATACGGTCTTCAAGGAGTTTTTGGATTAGTTTGTCATAGTGTTCATCAATGACATTCTGGTTTATTCCTAAAGTGAAGGGGAACATGAGGAACATCTCAGGATAGGGTTGTAGACTTTAAGGGAGAAGGAGCTTTATGCCAAATTCAACAAATGTGAATTTTGGCTTTGCGAAATGATTTTCCTTGGACATGTGATTTCTAAAGATGGGGTACATGTTGATCCAAGGAAAATTGAAGCAGTAGTGAATTGGCA
>JANZLC010000005.1:27120232-27133843 GCA_026413385.1 Erythroxylum gracilipes
TTATTCTTCTTCTTCTTCTTCTTCTTCTTCTTCTTCTTCTTCTTCTTCTTCTTCTTCTTCTTCTTCTTCTTTTATTTTAGTATTTTCTTTATTAATTTATATTCATTATATACCTTTCCTACTGTATTCTTTACGTATTTACTCTTTTAACCTGCATCAATCCTATCCTTGTCATATTTGCATGTGGGTCTACTGGAAACAGCCTCTCTACGATGTAGGGGCAAGGCTGCGTACTATCAAGCCCCCCCAGACCTCGCTTTATTGCGGGACTTTGGGGTATGATAATGATGATGATGACACCAAAGTAATAAATCCTTTGTGGAACATTTGTTGCTTTCACTTTTTGCAAACATAGTGTAATACATAAATTTATGAAGTAACAAATGTTCCAGACTCTATATAAAATTATTGGGTGCATTATATAGTTCAAACACATTCAACCCAATCAATTTAGTCCAATACACGAAGCCATGGAAATCAGTATTTTTTCAATAATTTTCGATTTTGGGAAACCAAAAAAAGTTCCATAATAAAATGGTCTATATTACATGGTTGCCCTGTTAATCTAAACCAAAAATTATCTAACTTTGTTTGCCTCATAGCTCAATGAAGTGTAAAATCTAAGGGTTAATTCTTCAAAAACAATATAATCGCAATGAATAAATTTATCCAATGAATGTTAGCACTTAAAGACTATTTTTTTTTTCAAATTCAAATCTTTAAAAATTGAAAAATTAAAATATCTAGTAATATTTTTAAAATGAATTTTGCAAAACCTCTCACCTTCTTCTTAAGAGAAGATTGGGAAAGGAGTGCCAAAATTAGCTGCCAAATTTTGTGCATCACTTCTGGGTACCTTCTTTTTCTCTTTTGGTTTAGACTTGTAGACAAGTTGCTTAACTTTTAGTGCCATCATAGTGAAACCCCACAAAAGAAGCACAAAATTACCAAAAAACACAAGAGAGAGAAAGGCCAGGAAAAGTTCTTGCAAAAACTTCCAAAAATGATATTTTTTTAGTTAAGAAACAGTAGGTTTTAAGGCATGGAATGTTTAAATGGAAGAAAAGTAAAAGAAAAGTGTGAAATCTTTGTGAAAAGTGAGTGAAATTTGAGAGATAATAAGAGAAGAGAGAAAGGGGCTGCTGATATGTACTTAATTGATTGTTTAATTATTTCATAACACTTAGCGATTAATGACATTAAATTGCTTAAGATACTCACTTTGACTCCTATGTGATTTTAGGCACAATTCGAAAGCAAAAAATTTAAAGTGAGTTGAAAGCACAATATTTGGGTCATTTTCTGAAGATTAATTTTCACTTGTCTTTATGGAGCAAGAAGAAGAAAATTAAACTACAAGAAGAAAAAAATACAAAGAAGATTTAAAGTTGGTCATGGCTATGCTAATTAAATACTACTACCCAATTGAATCTAGAGATTAATTAGCTTTCCTGATTCGTAATATTACTACCCAATTGAATCTAAAGATCGTATCCTAGGTTATTCAGTAGTTAGGTTTAATTAACGATCATATCTTGATTAAACACTACTTAAGTGAAAACTCGGGTTAATTATTAATCCATAATTAATAATTGCTAGGAGAGGTAATATGTTTAATTAGGGAGTAGGCCGAGATTAAATCAAAGAACCAAGTTCTTACCAAATTCTCCACTTTTATCATTTTTCGCATGTTTTATTTAATTTGTTTTTATTAGTCTAGTTTCATTTTATTTTCTTATTTCAAAATCCAAAACCCCCCGTTAAACCTAAACATCAGTTACTTTTAGTTCGAAAACTTTACACATACTCTCTGTAAGATCAACCTAGACTCACTACTGCTATAGTAATAAGTCTAGTTATATTATTTTGACTAGTGTTACGACGCGCTGTCAGCTGCTAACATAGAGAGAGAAAGATGTGAGGAGGAGGAAGAAAAGTGGTTTAAATAGGCCAGGGTTTTATATTGGAAGGTTAAAAAGGGAATATGTGATTGTGCAACTCCTTGCATGATCGTACAATTAGGCAAAAACCCTCTGGCAAGATCATGCATAAGTGGTTTAAATAGGCTAGGGTTTTGTAGTGGAGGGTTAAAAAAGGAATATGCAATATAGTGTAACCCTCTGCTATCATACAACTAGATAAACACCCTTTGGCACAATCATGTATGGTTGGGAATAAACTATGCACGATCATGCCAGTGGGTTACTCCTCCAAAATCACAAAATCATGCAACCGCATTATCATACAACTTCAAATTATGAAATTCATCATTCAAGCTCACTCCAAGATAAACATAAAACATAAAAATAATAAAGCACTTTAAAACATGAAATTGAAAAAAACCTAACTAAAAGCATAACATGCTAATTTTAAGTTCCCTAGTTTGACCATTTCAGTACAGTTATTTTAAAGAAAAAGAAAGGAAAGATAGTACCTCCCTTTTATATGAATATGCTCCTCTAAAATATGGTTTGTATCAATGTCTATTCACTTCAAATGTTTCCTTTTTATCATTCTCTAACTTCAAAGCTCCATGTTTGAATACTTGGGTTACTTTGAAGGGACAACTCCATCGCGACTTGAGCTTTCATGGAAAAAATTTCAATCGTGAGTTAAATAATAAAACTTCATCTCTCACTTTAAACTCCTTTCTTTTATATGAGAATCATGAAATTTTTAACTTTTTCCTTATATAACTTGACATTCTTATAGGCATTCAGTTGTGGCTCTTCTAACTCATTTAATTGTAGGAATCTCTTTTCACTAGTTGTCTTCTAATTGAAAGTTAAAGCTTTTTTTCACCCAATATGACCTATGCTCTAACTCCACGAGTAAGTCACAAGCCTTCCCATAAATAAGTCGAAAGGGTGCAATATAAATTAGAGTCTTGAGGTAGTTCGATAAGTCGATAGAGCATCATCAAGCTTCAATGCCCAATCTTTCCTTGAACTATTGACCGTCTTCTCCAAAATTATTTTAAGCTCGTTGTTGACAACCTTCACTTGGACACTTGTTTGCGGATGATATAGCAAAGCCACTTGATGGTAGACTTGTTGAAGTCGCCATTGCTTCAACCCATTTTGATACATAATAGACTCCCATTAAAATATAGGTGTTTCTCATAGAGGATGGGATTGGTTCCATGAAATCTAGTCCCCATACATCGAAAACTTCTACCTCTAAGATCATCTCATCTCTCTTTGAAATGTTCATATTGGCATTTATCATATTGCACCATAAATTCTTGAGCATCCTTGAATAAGTTAGGCTAATAAAATCCACATTCTAATACTCGAGTTGTCATCTTGTTCACTCTATAATGCCCTATATAACTAAAATCAAAACAATGTATTAACATGTCTAACATCTCCTCCTTTGGAACACATATCTTGATCAAACCATTAGCGCAAGTTTTATAAAGAATTGGGTCACCCCATAAGTAGTGAGTGCACTCATACAAGAACCTTTTTCATTATTGATAAGACAAATTGAAAGGAAAGATATTACCTGTGGCATAATTTGCTACATTAGCATACTATGGAACTAATAAGTGTTTTATTATCATCAAAGATGCATCGGGAAATTTCTCATTGATATCTTCACTCTACTGTAACTCCCCTCCTTCAAGATGTCACTGGTGATCAACCACCAAATGTTTTGCTCCCTTTTTGTCTTTAATCTTAATATCAAATTCTTATAGAAGCAGTACCCATCAAATAAGTTTGGATTTTGTGTCTTTCTTGGAAATAAATACCTCATCATTACATGGTCGGTATAGATAATCACTTTAGATCCCAAAAGATAAGAGCGAAACTTATCACACACAAATACAACTGCTAACAACTCCTTCTTAGTGGTGGTGTAATTGAGTTGGGCTTCTACTAATGTCTTGTTTGTATAGTAGATAGCATGCAACTTTTTGTTTCTTTGTTTCCCTAACACACATCCTACTTGTTGATCGCTAACGTCGCACAAGAGTTCAAATGGCATGACCAATCCAATGACATCAGTATAAGTGCTAAAATGAGTGCCTCCTTCATCAAATATAAATGGCATATCTTTAACTAATAAATTAGTTAGAGGTCCACCAATGAGAGAGATGTCCTTTATAAATTGACGATAGAATCTTGCATGTCCTAAAAATGCACAAACACATTTGATATTGTTTGGTGGTGGAAGCTTCTCAATGACCTTCATTTTGACTCTGTACACATTTATACCTTGACACTATATTTTATGTCTCAAAACTATTCCTTTGTACACCATGAAATGCCATTTCTTCCAATTTTAAAAAAAATCAATTTTTCATATCTTTGAAGAATTCCATCTAAATTCATCAAACAGTGATCCAAAGAGTCTCTAAAGATTGAAAAATCATTAATAAAAATTTCCATTATTTCCTCAATCATATCTATAAAAATGGACATCATATACCTTTGAAAAGTTATTGGTGCATAACATAACCCAAACAACATCCATCTATAGGCAAATGTTCCGTAAGGACATGTGAAAATGGTCTTCTTTTAGTCTTTTGGATAGATAAAAATTTGATTGTATCTTGATTATCCGTTAAGGAAACAATAAAGTGCATGGCCAACTACCCTTTCAATCATTTGATCTACTAATGGTAGAGGAAAATGATCCTTCTTAGTTACCATGCTGAGCTTTCTATAATCAATACAAACTCTCTAACATGTGACTGTTTGAGTAGAGATCATCTCTTTCACTCTCTATCACTATTATGTCTCCTTTCTTAGGCACACATTGTACTGGGCTATCCCATTCACTATCCAAAATAGGTTGAATAATACCCACTTCCAATAGCTTCACTACTTCCTTCTTGACCGCTTCTTTTATATGAGGGTTTAGTCTTCTTTGTCTTTCTATGACTACCTTGCTTCTTTCTTCAAGATTAATCCTATGCGTCACCACATTATGAATTAATCCACTTATGTTAGAAATTTTCCATCCTATGGCTCTCATCCTCTTCTTAATAGTCTTTATCATTCTCTTTTCTTGTTCTCTATCCATTTAATTTGAAATTATAATGGTTAAAGTATGACTCTTGCCTAGAAAGGTATACCTAAGATGTGTAGGTAAGGGCTTCAACTCAAAAGTGGGTGGTTTCTCAATGGAGGGTGGCACGGGTGTTTTCGTTCTTACTAAGATCTTTTGCTTTGATTTAACAACCAACTCCTCCTTTCCTAATTCTCCATCATTTTCTACTTCCTCAACACAAATTAATAAGACAGTAGCAAATCGGTCTATGGATGTGAAGGATCAACAATATGTATAAGGAATAACATAAAGGAAGGAAAAAAGAGAAAATAAGAATCCTATCAGGTATTTAATTTATGTTGATGTTAGAGAAACTAATCTTATAGCATATGCCTTAGTAGTAGCTAAAAGTATAGATGGTGAACCAAGGAATTAAGAGAGGTAGTAGACAATAAAAATGCATCAGAGTGGTTGGTAGCCATAAATGACGAGATACAATCTCTAAACGAGAATGAGACATGGGAATTTGTACCTTTACAAAAAGGTGTAAAGCTATTAAGATGTAAATTGGTCTTTCAAAAAAAATGAAGGTATTCCTGGAGCTGAGTCATCTAGGTTCAAGACACGCCTAGTGGCACAGGGCTTCTCACAAAAAAGAGGGAATTGACTACCAAGAGATGTTCTTACTAGTTGTAAAGCATAAGATAATTTACAATCTTTTAGTCATAGTAAGCTTATTTCATTTGGAATTGGAGCAGCTTGATGTTAAAAGTTGCACTCTCATGGCCAGTATATTTTTTAAATTATAAGAAGAAGGACTATGTGTGTTTACTGAAGAAATCCTGTATATATTGAAACAATCACGAAAGACAATGGTACAAAAGCTTTGATGCATTCATATTGTCTCATGAATTTGTTTATAACCAGTTTGACAACTTTGTTTACTATAAGGTGTCAGATGGTTCACAAATATGTTTGCTACTATACATTGAATTTATGTTAATTGTAGTTAAGGATAAGATTGAACTTAATAATATGAAAAGCTTATTGAATAGTGAGTTTGAGATTAAGGATTTGAGTGTAACCAAAAAAATCATGGGGGTGGAGATTTGGAAGGACAGAAGAGCATGCTTGTTATACTTGTAATAATACAAGTGCATTGAAAAGATGTTATAGACTTTTCAAATGAATTAGTAAAACTGGTATGACTCCTTTGGCACCATATTATAAACTTGATACTAGTGTATTACCTAGTTCAAAGCCAAGAAGGATTACATGTAACAAGTTCTTTACTCAAGTATAGTTGGAAGTCTGATGTATGACATGGTACGTATAAGATCATATATGTATATGTAATTAGTGTGGTAAGCATGTTTATAAGTAATCATAGGAAAGCTAGTGGATTATGTGATACTTAATAGGTACTACTAATATTTACTTAGTTTATGATTCTAATGATACCTGAGAGGTACGACTGATATTTACTTGGTTTATGATTTTAGTGTTTCAACTAATAAAATTGTTGGTTATACATATTCTAATTATGGTGAATATCTCTTAAGAAGGAGATCATTGATGTGCTATATCTTTACCATGTTTAAATAGATAATTATGTTGTCTAAAGTAGAATACATGTCATTAACAAAAGGGGTTTAAAAAGGTATATATTTAAGTGGTTTTGTTTATAGTTTAGGTATAGATGTGCATAATTATGTTATTTATTATGATTGTCAGCTAAAAGTCTCATCTATTATGAGAGATCAAATCATATGGATATCAATTTAAACTTTATTCGAGATGTTATTGAGAATTAAGAGTTTTTCTATATAAAAGATAGCCACTAAGAATCCATCATATATGTTAACAAATTCATTTATTACAAAGAAGTTCAAGCGAAACTTGGACTTGGTGAATACTCACATAACAAAAAAACTCTTAAAAACTCGTAAGGCAAGAAGAGTTTTCTTGATCAGACTTTAGAAAATTCAAATCACGGTAAAGAATCATGAAATATGCCCTAAATTCTAATAAAATAAAACTTCAATAACCTTAAGCTTCTAAGTAAAATAAAGTTTAGTGTCATTAAACTTATATGAAAATAAAATTTCAATAACCATTTATGAAAATAAAATATCAATAAATGAAAATAGAATATCAATAATTTAAACATTTTATAATAATAAAATTTCATTTTGATTAAAATTTTTATTGGTAATTGTATAAATGCCTTGCTAATCGTATAAAATTTTAATTGTAGATTCATCATCTTTTTTATAGTAATAAAAAATTGTCCCATTATTCATAGTCAAAAATTACATTAATTGTCCGAAACCATATAAATTATTATATTCTTTTCTTATTCTTTTTATCTATATATTGCAACACTACTCAGTAATTAGGTGATATCATTTTCTATGCTAATTCCACTAGATAAATGTTAATTTGAGAGATTAAAAAAATTATAATCCATAAAAATTCGGAGATATAGGAAAAGATAATTTCATTAATGCAATAATGTTAACATTTTTTCACCGCATCCGAAATTACTTTCGATTAATCAGGTCAAGGCTCTTGAATGTTGAAATAGGTGATCATTAGATTATTATATAAATACAAGATGTTTATACAATACATACTCAAAAACACAATGGTTATAAGTTGATATAAAAATGTAAATCCCTCCATTTCGATCACTTATTAAAGAATTCAGCTTCAATCAACACAAACTATTCTTCCTTTGTTATTTGTCTGCAAACTGCTTTTTTTTTTTTTTTGATAAACACTATTTTGATTACAGCCTCTTCTTTTATATGAAACGGCTTTCGTTCCTTATTTTATAAGTAAAATGGTGGACCTAGGCTTATTAATCCAAGAAAAACACCAACAATCAGCCAAAGTTGGATAAAACAATACTGGCGTGCATACCTAATATCAACAACAACAACAATAATCACTTAAAACAATGTAAAGATGTAGAACGAGAAAGTTGCATACACCAAAAAAGTTTATAGTTAGGAACAACGTCAGAACCCCTTGAAGCACCAGATGGGGTGAAAAACCTCCCATTAAAACTTCCCAAAAACACGAGTGACTGACACTTTCGTTTCCAAAACAGTACCGTCAAAGTAGCTAAGCACAAATTTAAGAAATCCAAATTAGCCATGCGATAAAGAAACTAAGAAGTCAGATAAGACCAGAAGAAACTCTCATCTGCTCCCAAAAGGTAAGTGTACGCCAGAGGCAAAGACAATTATACGTATTTAAATATCAACATATATAAACAAAGGAAATTAAGGTTGCTCCAAAAAATTCACTTAGTTACAATACTCAAAAAGACTCTTTGCTTTTGCTTTTTTCTTTTCCTCTCATTTCCTTATCACGAGAGAAATTGGCTAATAAAATCTCTGTATAAAAATAAATAATAAAGTGAAGAGAACGTTTTAAGTATAAGGGCCTATAAAGAGTAACTAGTTTAAGGTTTAAAGTTACTCTCATACGTAATAGAGTTTCAAAAGAAGGAGCGCTTAACAGGAGGCCTTCCAACAGCTCTCATCAAATTGGCCACCTCAAACACACTAGCAACTTTTGTTCCTCTCTTGGCCTCAGCAGATGCTCTCCTCTCTTGTGCTTTTCTGTGTGCTTTTGCCACCTCATTCTGCATCTTCTCTAGTGCTCTTGCCCTTTTCTCTTCCAGCTTCCTCTATACACAAATTTTACATATGAACCATAGTTGTCTAACAAATCCACTTATCGTACAATTAAAGTTGCAACTATCACTCTCACAAATGCTTGTCCTTGAAAAGGCCGTTCTTCAGTTTTGTTGCTAAATGCGTCTTTGGATCATCTTACTAACAACAAGTAACTTTTGACCACAAATTCAACCAACGAATCCCATATATAATTCTTATAGATGGCGATAACGTATCATCTGGTTTAACTGCTTAAGTAAGTCAACATACTTTTTCTGCATTGGAATGTAAAAGACTCCAAAGGACCACATAAGACAAATTAAACTACCATGAAAGTAAAACAAACCAAGTTAATTCCTACGTACCTCAACTTTCTTCATCCAAGAATTAGCCTTTTGAATTTGCTCACTCTCCCAACCATTAATTACAGCTTCGTCTCTCTTAAACCTATTATTGATCTTCGAAACTTTGGCGTTCTGCCATGCAGATATCTTCGTCTCCACCTCTTCTTTCTTCACTCTCTGCACTGACACCTCACCACCACCACCACTACTGTCTCCGCCGCTATACCCACTACTGACCTGATCAGACACCATCCTTCTTGAACCGGGTTGATCTTGAGCCAAAGGATTATTATCGGGCACAATAGCCAAAGGGTTTGTCTCTTCAGGCACATCGTGATCATTCTCTCCAATCCTAGTCAGAAAGTTGCTCATCCTATTGGTACCATCGTTGTTATCAGAGTAGTTGTTGCTGTTGTTGTTACTGCTCTCTATGGCGGACCCTGCAAGCACGAGCGCGTTGAACTCTCTGCTCATGGAAGTGAAGTTCTCGGTTGAACCACCAGTTTCACTGCCGGTGGACAGGGGCTGTGACCGATTGCTGCCTGTTTCCCAACGGCCTCTTGTTGGTGGTACAGGCACAGGGTGAGGTGGGGTCAAAGCGTGAATATCACGAACATATTCAGTTTCCTCCTGCTGATCAGAGTCGTAGAGGTGACTGGTTTCTCCATTGGTGACGGTGGTGAGATTACTGTTGGGTCTTTGAGCACTTAGCATAGAGACAGGGTATCCGATAACTTGATTAGTGCGGTCGTTAAACAAATGAAAAGGAAAGAGTTATAATGATTCCATAGATAAGGCAACACTGAAGAGATGTTTTCTATGCAATCCTAAACACTAATCGTTAAGGGTCTAGTCTACGTACAATAACCATACTGGTCGGACTATGCAACTTTTCAAAGGGGGAATTATTTTCCCCTAGTGCCTTTCTATGTTTTGTTTATTTACCAAAAAAGAAGAGTCGGCAAGGATTTTTGTTTTTTTTTTTGAAAGCAACGGACCCCACTAGCATTTGGGTGGTGACGTTGAATCAATCACATCCTCCCCACGCGTCCAAGGGTAACAATCAACCTTCTGTTGATGAGGAACACGTGGCAAAAAGAGGCCCCTATAAGCCCCCATCAGCGGAAGCTACGTATGTTGCTTCCATGCAAGTGACTACCTAATGCCATTGGATTGCTGACACGTGTGTGGTCCTTCTTTCACGGTTTCTACTATGTCCACGTCTCACGTGATTGATTATTGCAATGCCCCTCGCATTACGTCCGATTACTCAATTATTAATCTCCCGTTCTTCTGTACTCCAATCCAAACCCAAATGAATGCGTAATCACATCATGGAAAAGAATGATACATAAATTATCTCATATTACCTCTTTTTTGGCTATCCAACCAGAGACCTACAATTGGTCGTCTCCTAAATTTGGAGGCATCCAATGATGTAATGTAAGTATGGAAAAGGACAAGTGGAATGGAATATGTGTCCACTCTTACCTGACAAAAGCTTGTCGTATTTGTTTCTGTGTCGGTAAGGTTTGATTTGTATTACAGTGTTGGGGGGCCGGCCAAGTGAGGTTTGAGAAGTTAACAGTGACCAGTCCTTTCCAGTTTCACCCAATATAACAACCGCTGTGCCATTATTTCACTTAGTTCATCGACTATTTTGAGCGAATTAAGGTTGAATGGAATGGCAAATTCCAGATTAGATTCATTAGTTGTTCCAAACTCTCTGGTAATAATTATTACCAACCAAATGAATTTTCAGTAATGAGCCCACCAATTTTCTTCATGTCATTGCTTTCCTCTTTTATCATGACTGTAGTTGGTGGTCTCATTTATTTAAGGTATATATCTACTAAACTTCATTGCAGCTGACCTCACGGACAGGCAATATTCTCCACCTCATAAGCTAAACTTCGCTTGGAGACCAGGAATATTGGTTCAATCCGATCTATACTCTTTTAAACATTTATCTTGTTCTTATGGTTAATAATTATAAAGTATATTCTCACTCAAACGTTTATAAAATAATAATGATAATGATAATAATGATATTTTCATAAAATAAACTAATTGAATACTTAGAGATCACAAAAATGAAAAAGAAAAAGTATCTTTCAAAGACTAAAGCTATTAGATAGATGCATGATTAAAAATTAAAAATTAAATTGTGTCTTAGACTTTTCTTTTTTTGGAAATAACTATTTAAAAAGTGATGAAAACCCTATTGGAAATAACTTTTTTAGAATTTAAAAGATTAAAAAGTTAGGTTTCACAGTAAGAAGAAGAGAAACTTTAGAGTAAGACCTTTCAGTCATCTTTAAGATCTTTATCCACAGTACAGAATATTAGAAGATTGAGATGTGTGATAAGGACCCTTCTCTTATGATTTGTGTATTTCTTTTATTATTATTTATTATTTTAAAGATTATGTGTGGCTAGATATTTTGAACTCTAGAAAGGAGTAACTCTAGTGATGTTTTTTGTATTGATTGATTTAATTTAATTTATAAGTGTTTTATAATTGTGAAATATCTTTGCTAATCTTAAAGTTGTTTCTATAAATTCTAACAATAAATACCCAATATGAATTCAGCTGATTAATTTACATGTAGTACTATGAAAGAACCTGTTTGTAGATTGACCTATCCATCGATATTAAGAGTTGAATAAAGTGCTAGAAATAAACTTACATAATACTTCTTATATTAGGGTAAAATCTCATATAAGATTTTATGAATCTTAATGCATTCTTATGTGTTTTAATCAAATAGAGATCTCAGACAATCAATTTAGGGATATATGGTTATACCAAAAAAAAAGTGCAATTCATAACTTGATAAATTTCTTCATTCTAAGTTATTCAATCTCTATATAACTGAATCATGAATTCAAGTTGATCATACAAGGAGTTCTTATCTAGATGCTTCATTATATCTATCTTTGCTACATTTTTTTAATTTTTAGGTGAATCTTAATCTACTTTAGTGTAATTTAAGATAAAGTTAAATTGCTTATAATCTTATTATTGACTAGATAATAGTAGGAGACTCAAATGTAGTATTTACTAAATCCTCACGAAAACGATAATTTACTTTTTATTACACTACTATAAGACAATAGGTGCACTTGCTTATAGACAAAAAGGAACATTTGTTATATTTCTATTTAAAATTACCTTGATTTGATATTAAAATTGGTTATATTTCATTTCTTAGATAATTTCAGATATATATTGCTTTGAGTGTGATTTTGGCCAAAGATTGAAGAGTTTTACATGTCAAAGTAAGAAAAAAATCATCTTTGGCTAAATATTGCATCAAACATAGGTATGTTATTGCCCATGTCCCTCTCTGAATATTCAAACACGTCCTCACACAAAATTGTTTTTCAAGTTATGTTCCATACTGAAATTTAGGTTTGAAGACAGTCTCATATATGGGCATATTGCAGCTTATTTATATGAAAAAAAGTTATAGGGAAGGACATGGCCTCGTATATGAGCGTGTTAAAACCTATATTCCTTTATGAATGAAAATTTTGAGTTGCAGTTCTGGGAACGACCTGAAAAATGATGATATCATAGGCCATGTCCATTAAAGGAATAACTATTTGAAAATTAGAGAAAACTCAAACTAGAAGAGTAACTTTTATTAAAATTTTAGTCACAGGAGAGAGAAACCCTAGAGAAAGAACTTATAGGCATCATCAATGAGAAATGAGATCAAATATCAACTTAATGAAGTATAGAACAACGGAAGATTGAGATCACATCAGAAAACCTTCTTTTTTATGATTTTGAAGTTCTTTTATTATTGTTTATTGTTTTAAGGATAATATGTGGCTAAATATATTTTAATAACCAAATAAAAGGGACCCTAGTGTTTTTTTTATATGGATTGATTTTAGTTATTTTATTAAATATTTTTATACTTGTGAAATATCTTTGACAATCTTAAAGATGATTTGATAAAAGATAATTAAATCATATCTTAATTTACATGCAACAGTTCTAAAGAACCTATTTTTAGATTGATCTATGAATTAATATTGAGAGTCTAATAGGGTTATAAAGATAGACTTCTAATAATTCCGCTGATATGAAAGTATATTTTATAAGATTTCACAAATCTTTTTTTTGTTCTTAGAGGTTTTAATTAAATAGAGATATCGGTTAATCAACATAGATAAGATGTCGTATGTCAAATATGTGCAATTTATTAACTTAGGAAATTTTATTGCTCTTAGTCATAAAATCACTAAAATGATTAAATTATGAATACAAGATGATGCTAAAGGAATAATCTAGATGTTTCATTATATATGATTTCTTCTCTTTGATACTACTTGTTTTATTTCTAGGGGAATTTTAATTTGCTTTACTGCAATTGAGGGTTAGGTTAAATCATATCCATTCTTTACTACGTAATAGTAGGAGAGTAGATGTAGTACTTACAAAATCATCGTGGGATTGATACCATATTCATCATTACACTACTATAAAACTGTAGCGCCCCAAATTAGGGGTTAGAATATTAACGAAATTTAGTACGAATTATGTTTATTATGCTTGTTAATTGCTT
>JANZLC010000005.1:27144522-27155904 GCA_026413385.1 Erythroxylum gracilipes
CTTGGCTCCAGTAGTATTCTATCTCATTGTAACGATTTATCATCAATACAAGCAATCTCTATAGAGATTCCTAACAAGAACTGGTAGAAGGCATCCTACTCTTCAAGTAAAATTTATAAGCTGTCAGAATGGGTGTTCCTACGTAGTGTGCTTCTTAAACATTTACGGCATCTGCTTGGCATGTTCACCAAATATACTGTGTAGAGAAGGGGACAATTAGCTAGGAAAGATTATTTATCTGCAGCAAAGCTCAGTCTCATTTATCACCAACATATCTACAATTTGAAACAGCTTTCTTTCATGTCAAAAGAACTGAACAACCACGATCTGTTCATTTTAGAAATCAGTGTGCATATACAGGTTAAATAAGCACCAAAAGTAATCACTTCACCTATGTAATGCAATGTCTTGTGATATGTGTGCACATGTGTTCACAGATCAAAAATCAAGAATAAACATGCTTTGCGTACATTACTATGGTCCTATACACTACTTACTACTGTATATTTCACCCTGAGTCCAAACAAGTACCACACGAGGAACAATAACCACTAATTTATGCGTTTGCATTAGGATAAAAAGCTGCATTCAAATTTTCCCAAAACAAAAGCTGCATTCAATGAATTTATAAACAAAAAGCTCAATAGAAGAAAAGGAGAGAGGCCTTGATGCAGGAGCATTCTAGATTTGCAATTAGTTCTACTAACATGTCCTTACTTATCTTGTGTTGCTTGCTTTCTTGTTAAGTACTATAACAGTTGACGTCTAGGGCTTTTAATTAGGAGCCAGGAGCTGCTGGTCCTGTCATTAGAAGGATCTCTACTAAGAAGATTATAAAAAGGAGTGTCTGCTGGAAAATACAGCATCTTATTATTTCTGGTATTTTAATTCAAGAAGGTTTCTTTAAAACTGTAAGTATTTTATTATCCTAGCCACGATCGTCCTAATTTTCACTGTAATTTTTTTGAAACTTGCAGCCCTAAGTCCCTTCCCTCATCTAATTGATATTAAGGCACAAAAGGGATACAAAGGTGAGGTCCCCTCAGGCCAGTCAACTTTTTTCGGTTCTTTCTTTGCTCGTTAATGAAAATATTTTTTAAAAGGAGAATCTTACAAATCCCCAAATTTTCCTTATCAAACAAAACATAATTCAACATTCTGAGGGTGAAACCGAGAATGAAACCTATGAAAAGATAAGAAATACTTTTATGTAATATTAAATGCTCAGCAAAAAAAATATTACCTGCTCAGCATAATTTTGGGGAAGAGCTTCAATGATGCTGGTACTTAGCTCCATTGCAAGGTCATAGCAACGTAGATTATTGTTTATCTATATAAATTAATAATATTTTAAATAAAAGTAAGTGGTATGTAAAACTTCAAAACTTCGATCAGCTACCAAAGGTTTACCAACAGAACGAACAACTAAAAGATCACAAACCATTGCACATAAGGGTTCCAGACCAATTTCAGAAGCAGGTTCCGCAAGTCTTTTCTTTTCAGCTTCTTGAAAATCTATCATCACCTGTTATAACAAACAGAAAGACAACCCACAAAAAAGTTAAGAGTGGAATATACGTAACCCTAATGAAGAAAATAACAACAAATAACCGCAGAAGCCACATTAGGATAATATCAAAATATGAAAATGACAGCCTAAAAGCACAAGGCTTAGAACCCGCATGGGGATGAATGACACAAAGAACGGTCAATGAGGCAATTTCACAGCACCACTGGGATGCATCCGCATGAGAAATCAGATTGCAGCCATGTGATGCCAACATAATTTTGTGTATCGTTAGTAAAAAGGAGTTGGGTAGAACAACTGTGATGAAAAATATTGACCAAACATGTTTAGAAATCAACAATTTTTTTCGAAGCCACCTATTATTTGTTAGTATCCTTCTCCTCAAGAGTCGCAACTTATCCAGAAAGTGATCACAGTAAAGAGTTTCCTTCAAAAGAGTCAGATATGGGTACCTGGATAATAGCTAAAGCAATCCTGTATAGCATGACATCAGTGCTGTTATCCCTGACAATTTGAACTTGTTCCCCAAGAATCCTGAATAGATCAACAGCAGCTGGAGTGTATAGCTTGCCATCTTCCGTTTTCTTTGGTGGCTGCACCTTATCAGCTTCAAGGATATTTAAGTACCATTTCTATAAAGTTTCAAGAAGAAGAAAATTGCCATTAAAAGACGATTAACATATTCCAATGTAAAAGCATAATGGAAGCCAGGAAGCATATCATTCACCTTTGTTGTAGCTTGCATTCTCTCAACATAAGAGTTCATCAGGGGATCCATGGCCCCACTCTCTGAACAGACTTGAGCCAGAGACTCATCAACACCAAGGCCAATTAAATTTTCTTGGTACTCAACAACCCAACCTGTTACCTAGTTGGAACATTCAGAATTTTAAACAGCTTAATCTACAGATTAAATGTACTCTGGGATAACGATTATTCCAGGTAAGAAGAAACACAAGAATAAAACAAAAAGATTCATAATTGAATTGTATCATTTCAATCACATGCTTTGCATATATGCTTCTACTTGTCTTCTCTAAATATTCAGTCGGAGTTCCTAGAGCTAATGCTCGATTTATAGGATAAAGAATTTTTGAGGATACTGGTGGACACACCCTGCAATTCTGCAACGTGTAATCATTCTCTTGACATTTTAAATCAAAAGGCTAACCAGAATACTTGACAATCAGATTAAAAGATCTAAAAAATGGTAATAGAAAACAGAGGTATATCCAGTCATTTCATTCAGAAAATTTACTTTATACACTACACAACCAAAGAATGATTCTCTAAGATAAAATTAATCAATATAAAAGGTATAACAATTATGAGAATAGTGTCTAACACTAGAAACATCAAATCAAATTTCATATCATATTTTTTTTATATTTCCCATCAGACATGAATTTTTTAATAAGGTTAAAATTGGGAACATACACCCAAGCCAAGGTTTGGTGTAGCAAAAGAGCCAATTGCATTGAAAATAATGTCTTTGAAATCAATCCTATTTTGGAAACAACCAAACCATTTTTTTTTTTTCACATGGTAAGCTCATTCACAATCCAGATATTACAGGTGATATTACAGTGCATTAAAAGCCAGATGAATTACCTTTAAGATCTCAATATTAGATAGTTCATTTCCCCTTTCACTGAGTAACCGAAGCATCTGAGTAAATCTCTCAGTATAAAGATTTACCATAAGTTGGAATATTTCATATCTGCAAAGGACCTCGATTGAAGGGAGCAAACACAAGTGTTGAGTCAACATCACAAGGTCAATTATCGTGAACGACAATGCTAAGAACCATAGAAGATCTTGCAATAGAAAGAAAATTAACCAGTAAGCTACTATATGAATTTTGAAGCACAATCGTTTATCAAACTTGGTCATATTTAAAAAGTATGATTTTTTAACAGGGTAATCCTAAGATGAGACTGGACGGTATCAATACTTATCAAAGTTTACATGGAACAGTCCTGATTTTATTCTAGAATAGAGAACTCAAGGATTAACTGCAGAATGCATACAATGACAGATGTCTAAGTATGAACTTCAATGAAATCATAAAGATCCTAAAAAGCTTACCTTCTATGTACAGTCATTATATTCTAGAACAGAGAACTTAAGGTTTAGCTGCAAAATGCATACAACAACAGATATCTAACTATGAACTTCAATGAAATCATAAAGATCCCAAAATGCTTAGCTTCTATGTACAGTCATCATATTATCCTGAACATTCAGAATTAATTGTACTGGTAAATCCTTGTCCAACAGAAGACTATTCTGAGAATAATGAAATTATGATTTGGGGGTCCTGGGGAGCTAATAGATGACAAGGACAAAATTTCAAACAACTTGAGAGAATCTTATAGTTTAAATCATCTGTCAAAGGCAGCCAACATAATGAATATTTCATATGGGGAAGCTATTGCTGTATAAATGGTACATGATCAATATACGAGCCAGGAATTTGTGGCTGACACATGAAATTGTTTCATCATTAAGGACATATTGATAGCATAAAACTAAATAATTAAAGATCAGCTCAAGTTGGAACCTCAAATTCAGAGATTGAAGGAAACACCAGGATCAAATGTTTAGAAGTCAAGATGAATAGAGAAGAGTTCCTCATAGGACAAACCTTGGAGGAAAGCATGGGGCCACATAATCATAAATATCTCCAAGTTCTTCCCCTATCTAAATGTCAACAGAAAAGAAGATATGAGTGCCATTATAAATATTCTAATAACTGTGATGGGTAAAACAATGTCAGTGTGTATTTTAAACTTTGAATGTAAAAGAAATAAAAAAAAAGTACTCTTGTATTATCAAGAGGGTTAGCCGCTAAAGGTATATATCCAGTACTGGGTCCTTTAAATTCAACGTGACACAATCAAACCTGAATGAACAAAATGTTTATATCATTCCACAACTCTTTTCTTATAATTAGTAATGTCATGATGTTAAAGTACAGACATGGACTGCAACATTTTTCCTAATGGTAGTCTAGCCTATGTGTTATGGCGTTAAGGTATTTTGTTCAGAATATTAGAGTTAAGGATATAGATATTCCTCATTCTTTATAATTTTTAAATATCCTTGAACCTAATACCTCTATGTTCTTAATTGAGTACTCATGGTAAAAATGTGTATTTTGTTCCCACTCTTAAAATTTCCTTCCAAAATATTTTAAGATCTGAAATGATATTCTGTCTTTTTACATTAGTGATTTTATGATTATAGGTTTTGGTATAACCAAATAAATACTAAGCCTTTTTACATTTTCCTATTCTATTCATTATACTTCATTTCTTTTCTCACTTAAAAGAAATTATTTCGTCCTCTCCGAATATCTGTTAAATATATAGCAGGACAATATTTTTCTAAATCCTACATATCACTATTTTCAATTACTGTCATGTGCTTTTACTTTATTGAAACCCTTCTACTATTAGAAGCCTCACAATAAGGACAAAAGACCATATTTTAATAGAGTTAATAAGAACCAATTAATTGGCATACTTTAGCATTAGAAAAACTTCAAAAATTTTAGAGTAAAATGATTGAAATAGGAAAACACAATAAGGACGGGAACAAAAATAATACGCAGGTTCTTTGAAATCTATAGGATATTCTTCCAGTTACTCTTGTTTATATTCAATGGGTGTAAGTGACAACAGTGAATTTCCCAAGTTCTTTTCACATTTATAAGTAGTCATTGAATCACTATAATATACAACAAAATTTTTATTTCTGACCTAATTTATCAGCAATATGATGGTTCCAACTTTTTCTGCTTCACTAGCTCCAACATATAATTTCACATTTCAATCTTAGTTGTTGAATATGCTTAATTCTTATATCTTGTAATACTATTTCACTGAGCCAACATGGAACCCTTTTGAAACTTCAGAAACTTGTCGAACATAACTATTGACAATTGTAAGTATGTGATTCCTTTTTTTTTTTTTTTTGTAAAAGATAGCATACTTAACACAATCATATCTCATATGTTCATTAAAAATATAAAAAAATACATTGTTTTCAATTTTACACACTGAGTGCACTGATTACACCCAAGCTTCATCCATACTTTCTTCACTAACATTTATGCTCATGCTTTTCAAATCATAAACAAAAAACAAATAGTAAGTTGAATGAGACTAAGGCATGACAAAAAATTGGGTAAATAAAAAAATTAACATATTTGATAACATTTATAAATAAGTTGCAAAAGAGTCTGAAAAGGTATCAACCTAGTGTACACATGGAAGAAGTAGGATTTAACATAATCTAATAATGCTACATTATCAAAAAGTCCACATCACTTAATACTAACAAAAATCAACTCAAAAATGTGTTATAAGTCTAAGAGATCTGGAAAAGAACTGAATGTGTAAAAACGTATGGAGGATCAGGACATTTTAGTATTTTTTGTAGCACAATATTAAGATCACAAACAGCCATAACTTTTCAAGCCTCAAGAACACCAAGAACAAGAAAAGCAAATAAAGATGTTACATATATGATGAAATTGTCATGATTTTAAATAAAACTATTAAATGTAAAGATTCCCTTCGGTATTGTAGTTCAACTCATATGCTATTGCAACTTAGCATCTGCTTTTAAATTATTAAAATGATGAGCACAACTACCTTGCAATCCAAAGAATATAGAGAAAAAAAGCAGATGTTAGACAATTGTAGGGATTAAGAATACCATTCGAGCTTCTTCCAGAGCAGCTTTCAGGTCCTCAAAGACAAGCTGACGAAACAGTTGCAAAGGAATTATACATAGATTAGAAATGAACGTCTGCCCTATCAAGGAGATTCAAAAGGAAGAATACCTCTGTTAGCAGCCTATTAAAGCGTGCTTCAACTGCCTTCCTTATTTGCTCATAGCATTTGTCCTTATAACCTTTCCCTTGACCTTTTTGTTTCTGTTGTGTTAAGTTTTTGGATGAGGCAGTTGCAGCAGTAGAGTTTCTGCAATTCATGAATAAGTGGGAATGAAAATTTATTGTAAAGTTCATGAAACAGCAGAACAACTGCAAACAACAAACTAGTATGAGAGGAACAGAACCCCAAATTTCAAGTACAGAGCAAATTTATAAAACAAACTACCATGAGATACTTACTTGGCAGATCGACGAGCATTTGCAATTGCAGCCATTGCACCCTCTCCCTCAGCCTCAGCCGCCTCCTCAGCAAGTTGATGATCAAGGATTTCTTGCATTTCAACAACCCTAGAAGGAGGAAAAGAGAAATTTATTGAAGACTTATGTGGATCAAGTATGTTATAAGTCTTTGACATAGCCTGAAACTATTCATATTCTAGGGACTTAAAACACCAAAGAAGGGTATTCTAGGTATTCCTCATATATTTAGGTCAGTGCATACTTATAGCTGCTTAAAGACCACTTTTCCAAAAGAAAGGATCTTTCTATTATCAATTATTTGTCATTTACAACTAACTATTAATGTTGTTTATAATCTTTTCTTTTGATAGTAGCAAAATGAACTCATCAATAATAATGTGTTGTTCAAAGAATGTTATTAAAAGAAATCCACTTCTCAGCCAGCATGACGAAATCCTCATATTGGTTGGAGATCAAAATAACTGTAATAAGCTTAAGAATAAAACAGAAAACAGCTTTAAAAACAGAAAAGTAATGGCATTCCACAAATATCAAATGATCAAAAATGCAGCAGACATGAGCTTGAGAAGGTACAGCATACCTTATTGCACGAACCAAAGTTTGTGGGCTGCAAGAGTAAAATGCATAAATGTATTAGAGTTAAGAATGGAAAAGATCATCATGCAACAGAGCTTGTGTGTCAAGATCAGACTTGTTAACACATAGTTAGATGAATTAATAATCGCAACAATGCATGGGGTTAATTAGTTTTAATATACCATGCTTACAGAAAACATATTAAATTTCTAATGAAAAATATATGAAAAAGGATCTGAATTTAACCTGAAACATATGGAAAAGCATCAAGAAAAAGTAATCAAGTACTGCATTATTGACTTCGTTCACCCTTCACTTTCTTTACAAATGCAGCACCAACAAAGCAGACCTATGGGTTAAGCCTAGCCAATAACAATTCGATTTTTCTTAAAAGTTGATGAATCACAGACAGGAAATTCTTGAGGGTGAAGACTCCTGAGTAAGCAATGAAAGGTTATGCTTCACTTGTTACATAAAAATATTCTATACTTTTATTTTCCTAAAACATTTTCATTTTCAATTTTTCAATTTAGTAAGAATATGTTTGACATATGAGGAAAAAATGTCCTCCAAAATAAGGTACTGAAAAATCCTTTTAAGGAAGTAAATTAAAAGACCATTACTTTCCTTGTCACCATATTTAATGTGAAAAAAAGAAAACAATAAAAACATGGTTTCTAAAATAAACTAAAAAGCAAAGTATTTGAAAATATTCAAAGCAAATGTATTATATTTTGAACAAACAGCCGTTTCTTAACTATAACTATTTTCCATCA
Organism: Erythroxylum gracilipes; assembly: GCA_026413385.1. Taxonomy (NCBI): domain Eukaryota; kingdom Viridiplantae; phylum Streptophyta; class Magnoliopsida; order Malpighiales; family Erythroxylaceae; genus Erythroxylum; species Erythroxylum gracilipes. Next base: position 27,152,567 of record JANZLC010000005.1, read on the forward strand.
AAACAAAACAAAAAATAGAAAAGCTCTCCGTTATTAAAAAGAAAATCAACTGATATCAATTACTACATGGCATATCTTTTTAACTCCTTCCGATTGCCTTTCATATCATAAATGCCTAAAGGTTTGCAACTAGCTCCATATATATAAGGAGTTCCATCTGCTTTATTAGCATGTTCAAAGTTGGAATCCAAAACATTAAAGGTCTCGATTACTGAAGGCACATTATTGCCTTGGAAATGGACTGGTAACCAACTTCAATCTCCATGATCTTTCATTTTTGGGGGCATGATGTGAAAGGTGTTTGGCTACAGTGAGATCAATCAATAAAAATTACATGTATAATAAAGATCATTAAATATTTGTAATCTAGTGTTGCATAAATTGAATATTACACTGCTCAGATAACTCTGGTCATGGAAATCTTTCCTAAATATGGTGCTGATGACTTTGCCGCTTGTAGATGCATAATGAAAATATTAGGACTTTCAATAGTTACCTCTCTTTTGAAAGTTTATAGAAGTTAGATACATGTCCCCATAATGTCTTCTCAAAAGTCTCCCAGCTTCGATCTACATCTTCAAAATATTCCCTGAGAATCACATAGTTTACATCAGAGCAAAACAATTTAACAAAGCTGTGCAAATCAGGCGAAAGAATGCTCAAGAATACAAATAGAAATTCATCAATTTCCAAGGTTATCGTTGCTCTGTTATTATATTCATTTTCAGAGTTTTTCCTCCACCTTTTTCAACATGATTTGACCCAATAAGTTCTTCACTTAGAAGTCAAGGGACATGCATAACAACTTTACAATCATCTTCCATAGAAATTTGTTTTTCAAGATAATGCTTGACCTAAGTCATCCTTAATATATTTGCATCTACATAAATCAGTAAACAAAGTCACACTGCAAATAAGCCACTATAACAACCGAATTCTATCATCAAATTCCAAGTCCTAGCTCTTGGAATCAATATAACAATGGTAGTGCAGATACATCAAGATTGAAGAATTATGTTTCAAGGTCTCAAGACTGAGAAACAAACTCTGTGGAAAACCAAAGCAGCAATTTTTTTTCCCATTAGTTGCCAAGTCAATAGATACAAGTAAAATGAATATCAGAAGAAGGTAGAGACCTTAATCTGCCAACCTCTTCCTTGTGGGATTGTGCAGCAGCTAATGCAAATCTTCGCTTCCCATCAAGTGCTGTTAACCTCTGCATTAATTAAAGATTAAAACCAGCTAAATACTTGAGAATTATTCAAATGAAAACTGAAGATGATAATCAATTGTACCTCATAAGTATTTACAAGCTCCTTATCATCACTCAAAGAATCCCGAGCCTCAGCTGCCTCTACAGATATAGACATCATGCCCTCAACATCCTAGAAAGAAATCAAGAGGTCCACAAGTATTTCATTGTATTAATCACCTTAAAAGTGAACGGTAGACAGCTATTTAAAAAATGCAAAGTGTTATCAAGTCTTATAAAACTATGTAAATCAATTTGCTTTCTTCTTTATTATCAGGGTTCATTAACTCTCCATTGACATTACTGCAGAAATAGCAATTCATTGTCCAAATTAGGTTGTCAATTGCGTGCCCAAAAAAAGAAAAATCACTTTCAAGGAAGCTAAGGTCAATAGTAAAGTGTACCTTCAGAGTTGTGTTTAGGTTATTCCTTGCATTGCTAAGAAGCTTTATCTGATCATGGTTTTCAATTAAGGTTTGACACTCTTGGCAGAGCCTGATGCATAAAGCAATTATTAATAGACAAAGAAGCTGCACATATTATCATGGCACATGAAAACTTAAAACCAAGGGGGAATCTTGGTAAATCTCACTGGCAACCATACTTTTCAATGGAAACAAAGTTTTCATGGAGCTGGTTTATTATGGTCTGTGATGAGGCAAGTGATTCCAATCCAGCTTGTGCTTGTTCAACCTGCATTATACAACTTAATGCAATGAAGAGATTAAACATAATCTGCGCGTTTATATAATACATATCATCTACCAAGGCATTAGTTGGTCTACACACCTGCTCTGCGACCATGGTACTAAGTTGAGCATCATTTGCCTGAAATCAACACACAGAAGAAATCTACAGTTTTAGTAATTGAGTTGCTAATTTGACTCTCATTCAATTAGGGAACTGGTCAAGCTATTCACTTTTGTTCCCACCATCATATTACATAGTACATGCCATAATCCAATTCCTGCATAAGCATCCTCTCAACAATAACCCAATACACACCACCCTGCTGAATCACGCGGTTATTAATTCTTACGCAATAAAACCATGGAGAAAATTCATAGACGGAAGAAGTGAATAGTCATAAATTCAACTACGTAGAGGAGAAGAAGATCAATACAGAAGCGAATCGAAGGCGTAAATTGTTAATGAAATAGAAATTACTAAGATCCGGCAGAAAAGCATAAGAAAAGGAAACCTGTTGTCGAGTAATGTAATCTGCTTTGATAGAGGCGATAGACTGCAAGAGCTCAGGGAGAGGGAGGAGCTTGGCGACCTCACGCACAGCGGCCTCCTTGGCTTCCACGCCCAGATCCTCAACCATCATTCTTCTTCTTCTTCTTCTTCTTCAAATACACAAAATTGACAACACCAGGTATTCACTAATAAATAAACATAAGGACAGAGAAGGTACGACACGAAAATGACGATGGATTTGTTGAATCAAATTATTTATTACCAGCTTCGTTTTTAGTTAAAAATCGCGTCAAAGCTTGACTACTGCCCTGCGTGAAGTTAAGTAACTATGCCGTTAAAATGAATTTCATGAACCTTACTTCTTTTAAGACTTTGATGTTGATAGAATTCTTCACTCATAGTTTCTTCCTTCGGCTTTTAAGCTAATTAGATATCTCATTACTTGCAGGTAGCTAAATTTTTTTTAAAATAAGAATAAAATTGTAAAAGTTATGTGGTGAATGCCTTACAATTTCCTTTACGAAGAATATATATTCTTGAAATTATAAAATTTGATTACTTTTTGTTGATATAAACACACTTTGACACTTTTTTTATACTCCTTTATGTTGTATTTTGTTACTGTCCCTAGTATGCAGAGACGAAACGAGACAAAAATTTAGAGACAGAACAGAACAAAAATTAAAGACAGTGAGGTACTTGGTTGTTTTGGACAAAACAGATAAAATTGTCTTTATCTTAAGGACAGAAAAGTGTTTAGTTGCAGTTGACAGAACATAAAAATAGTGTCAATGACTAAAACACCCCTGCAGTATAATATGATTAGAAATATGTAATTCATTGATTATTTTAAAACGAATGATTTGTATTAGTAAAAAAGTTAACA
>JANZLC010000005.1:27167012-27179427 GCA_026413385.1 Erythroxylum gracilipes
TTTACCCCTCCTTACAAAGCCTTATGTCCTAATTCCTTAAGTGGTCTTCCTATAATGCCCTTGAACATTTTCTTCTTAAATTCTTACCTACACCACACTATACCCTAATTTAATTTAATTTCTCCAATTAATACATCTTATTCCATTTATTTAAACAAAATCCTCCTACAAACCACAATTCAAACTAAACCTCAAAATAAAATTTGAAAACTCATACTTATTCCATAAAAGAATTCAGGGGCCAACATGTAAAGTATGGAAATTTTGGACCATGGAAAGTGGAGTTATGATTTTTAGAAGTTTCTATTACTGTTTTAGTATGATCATTAGTGGACAGAAACTTTGAAGTGGTTTTTGACTCCCTTAGAAGCCAAATTGATTTAAAGTCCTTCATGAAAGTTGTAGAGCGTTCTTTTATCTTTCCATTGATACCAAGTTTGTAAAATTTGGAGTTCTGAGTCAAAACATATGAGTTTTAGAAGTTAGGACGTCGGGTCGCGAGTTCCTTGCGACGCGGCGCGCGCACACGCCGCAACTTGGTCACTCGCGTACACCGCGACGCAATCGCTCGCGCACGCCGCGAATGCAAGTCGCGACGAGGCCGGGTCATTTTTTGACCTGACCTCCCTCCATTCTTTTGGCCATAACTTTTTCGTCCGACCTCCGATTGACCCAATTTTTGAAGCGTTGGATTTCTTAGACATCCCTCTATCTCTTCACACAAAATTCATACAAATTTGAGTTGATTCTTGTTTCAAATTAAACTAGAGACATGTAGCTACAAATTATCTGAAGGAATCAAATTTCAGTTCAGTTCTTAAGATGTTCAATTTCTGAAGTGAAGTTAGGTGTAAAGTTCAGTCTCAGTTTTGTAATGGCTTAAACGTGTTTTGGCCATAACTTCTTCATTTCTGAACCAGATTGAGTGTTTTTGGTGTCATTAGAAAGATAAGATATAGAGGAACATTTTTCTTGAAGAAAGTTTTGTCAAATTGTTTCATCTACCTGATCAAAATAAGGAGTCAAGTTGTCAGTTTTTAAGGCAAAAAGGAAGGGCATTATTGGAAGTTCACTTAAGGTTTTAAGTTATAAGGCTTTTAAGGAATGGAAAATGGGTCTTTTTGCATTCATTAAAGGGAAAGACATGTGGCTGTATTTTAAGAAGCAAGGGAAGCACGAAATTGAGTTAAACAAAAGAAAAGAAAGAAGAGAGAAGAGAAAAGAGGGAGAGCTTTCGGTGGAAAGAAAGGAGAAGAAGAAAAATAAGCTAGGTTCTGATTTTTATGAAACTTCATTTTCGATTTTGATGTAGATTCAAGGGGGAAAAATGAAGAAGAGCATGGGAGCTTTCCTTCAAGCCAAGAAATTTTGAATTTGGAGAAGATTTGAGGTAAGGGTGGATTTTGATCTTTGAATTTTTAAATTGATTTTGGTTTACATAGCTTGAAAATGTTATGGGTTTGAGTTTTCTAAAGTTAATTTTGGTGATTATGCCTTATGTGAGGTTCAATTTGGGTGCTCATTGGTTAGGGATTTTTGAAATTTATGAAGGAAATTAAGAGAGGCAATGGAGCAAGAGAGGCATTGGACAAGTAATTAAGCATGGATATCAGGTGGGTACCATGTTTATAATTTGAATTATAAGCTAATTATGTGCTTTCGAAAAATCAAGAAAGAAAGTATTTTCGAATTTTATTGTTTTCAAATGATTTTGAAAAATTGTTACGAAGGTTAAATTCATTGTTTTAAATGATTTGATAAATTGATAAAATTTCTGAAATTTATTATTTATGAATGAATTGACAAATTATGAAAATTGTTGCATTCCTTGTTTGTGAATGATTATGCATTTTACTATATGAAATTGTGACTTTATGAATGAATTTGTGTTTGATTATGACATGATTATAAGAATTTAGTTTTTGAAAGATGCCTCCGGGCAGTTTGATTTTCAAGTATGAACATATCTATTATGTGGGTTTGGTTAGGTTCCATAAGATGGTCAAGTACACTTGTCCTGCCTGCTAGCGGCATTGGAGTTCCTTTTAAGGACTCCCATAAGTTCACGGCTACCCTGAACCGCTATGCTGGAAGGTGTATTATGTTCTATTCACGGCTACACAGGACCGCTATGCGAGATTGTGTAGTACGCTCTGTTTCCTGGACCGACCCAAACCATTTCTGATGTGTTATGTGTTTTTGTTTCTGTTAATAAATGTGATGCATTCATGTTCTTAAATTGTTCATGAATTTCTTTGATAAATTGAGAGATTATGAAAAATAAGCATTTGATGAATTTTTCTACTGTGAAATTTTTATAAAATGGCAAAAGTTTTTGAAAAATAATTTTTGCTTATTTTTTGATTTATAAACTTGTTATCCACGAGTTGTAAAGCTCACCCCCTTTCATTCCCATATCCAGGTCATCATGATGGAGATCGGATGAAAGAAAGACAAGACGTTTGTCCGTCATATTTGTGATTGTATTTTTGTTTAAATTGGATTATTGTAAAAAATGACGGTTTAGGCTTATGTTGTGTATTTTGGAGATATTTGTATCTTTGTATTTTAGTTTATGATTGTTGTTGTATCGTGGCTTGAAAATGCCACTTATGTTTGGTGATGGATTTCGTTTGGAGTATGTAAATGAATTATAGATTTGTATATGAATGAGTTTGAATGTGATATGGGTTCTGGATAAGAGGTCTGATGATACTGGTGTTTGAGAAATATTGAAGTGATTTTTGTATATGAATTGATGGTTATGATTAGAATTTGAAGAAATAATTGGATTGAGGAATTGGAATTTTTGATGGACATCAAATGGGACTTAGAAGTGTGTTTGAAACCTTTTGCAGGTTTTTGGGATTCTTAAAATACAGCCGTTGTGCTGCCCAATTTTCTTAAAAAATTTTTTTACACCGATTCGGATTGGTTTAGTCTTAAGGTTTCCAACGCGACGCTTTTCTAAAATATTTGTTCGCGGATGCCGGAAATTTGTTTCAGTTTGATTTGAATTCGATTTGCTTCCGATTCGGTCTTAGAGTTTTCCAACGCTAGTTTTTCTAAGGTATTCGTTTCGGATGTCAGAATTTTGTAAATCCGTTCATTCGATTTCCTAGTCCGTTCTTTTGTTATTCGCTTTGCTTTTGGCCCTTCGATTTCCACTTTGGATTTTGTTTCCTCTTTATGACTTCCGATTCAATTTGTGTTTTCGTTTTCCGTTTTTCCGGTTGGGGTCCGCTTCCAAAATTAGGTCCCAACAAGTTTGACCCATACATGTTAGTTATAGTTATGTTGTGTACTTTAGGTTAAAACAACACACATCATTTACCTTTTATTTTGTATTAATCACCAACATTATGGATCTAGAATTAAGTACTATATTTGACGTGAAGTACTAGCTATATCTACACCATATCCTATTGGTTAAAATAACATACATTAAATTTTAAGCGTCATTCTTTGGGAATTAGGCTTTGTTAATAATGATTTAATTCACAAATTGGTTAGTAGACATATGTTTTCTTTTATTTCATTTTGATTTGCTAAGTTTGCTCTACCTTTTTTTTTTCTCTTTTGCAATTAATATCTTGTAACAAAAAATTAAAAATCTTAAGAATTTTGTTGAATTGGGCCTCAAGGTCGAATGAACTTTACATATATGAAGGAGACTCTAAAGATTGATAGAGGCTAAAGAAGCAAAGATGGCAACAAAAATATAAGGGCTTTGAAAGACTTTGGTATAGTAAGTGCTCAAAGGATTAGTTTAGGCATTGCAAGGCCTAGCATCAGAGCTAGTGACATTGAATTAAAACCTTCTCTCCTCTCCATGGTATAATATAATCAATTTAAAGGTCTTCCCACTAAAGATCCAAATTTACATCTCTTAATATTCTTGGAATATTGTGATACCCTGAAGCTTAATGGTGTCTCATCAAATGTTATCAAGTTAAGGATATTCCATTTTTTACTAAAGGATAAGGCGAGTTCATGGTTACAAAGTTTTCCATAAGAATCCATCATCATTTGTGATTTATTGTTCCACACTTTTCTTCCTATATAGTTCTAGGAAAAATTGCCCATATCATAAATCAAATTACAAAGGTGAATCATTTTATTAAGCTTGGGAGAGTTACAAAGAACTATTAAGGTCATGCCCTATCATAGGCTTGAGAAGTGGATTATTGTTCAAACATTATAAAATGAGATGACCTATAATACTAAGATTTTAGTGGATGTTATTGTCGGTGGTGCTCTCATGAACAAGATTATGGATAAAGTGTACAACTTGATATAGGATATGGATTAAAATAATTATCAGTGGTCAATTGAAAGAGCAGTTTTAAAAACGACTCCATGTGCAGTTTTTAAAACGACTCTATGTAAGTATTATGTTGATTCTTCAAGTCTTCTTATTAATAAGGTTGATTCTTCATCTTAGAAATTTGATCATATGATTGTGAATTATCTGAGAACATCTAATCTTTCATGTGATATTTTTATATCTCTAGGATATTTAGTTTTTGATTATCAATTAGGGAATTCCATTTTTAAAGATTCATCTATTGAATAGGTCGATTATATTAATAACCCCAATCAGAAGAATGACCCTTTTTTTCTAACACCTATAGAAATCATTATAAATTCTCTTATGGGAATAACTTAAACCCTATTATTTAGAACATTAATTAGGGTCCTTTAATCACCCTCCTTGAAAGTACTATTTAGCATTTATAGTTTATAGTATTCTGATGAACCAAGTAAAGAAAAATAAGGGGTTAATTGAGGTAATTACATAGCTCACTTCTAAGGTTGACTTTTTAGCAACCTATAATAAGATGTTAGAAGCCTAAATTACCTAATAAGCCATATCTTATGTTGGAACAACTAGTAAACTTTCTAGCCAACTTGGGAACCTTAGAGAGCATTATAAGGTTGTGACATTGAGGACTGGTAAGCTATTAGAGGACTCTAAGCTAAGAGGGCTTAAGGATGAGGAAAAAAGGGAGAGGTTGAGTTACCTAGTAAGAAAAGTAAGGCCAAAAAGGAGAAAAGAGGCAAAGATGAGGAACCCAAATATATCTCTCCTGCACCATATATGTTGCTTGTGCCATTTCCCATAAAGATTGGCTAAGGCTAAACTTGATAAAAATTAGGGAAATTTTTAGAAGTTCTTTAAAAGTTGTATATAAATATGCCCCTTACAGATGCTTTTATGTTTTAAAAGGATATATTATTTAACAAAAGAATGCTTGAGGATTATGAAAGTATAACTTTGACTGAGGAGTGTCGTTCTCTAATTCAAAATAAATTGCGTTCTAAACTTGAAGATCATGGTAGTTTTTATTCCTTGGTTTTGGTTATATAAACTTTTAATGTGCTTTGTATGATTTAGAGGTAAGTGTAAGTCTCATGCCTTCATTTACTTGTAAGAAGCTCGAGATAGATAATTTGAAACCCACCACCATTTCCTTGTAGTGGGCATATTGTTCCATCTTGGTAGGAATGATAAAGGATGTACTTATAAAGACTGATAAGTTTTTCATTTCTACTAATTTTATTAATTAGAGATAATAGAGGATAATCCAGTCCACATCATTCTTGGAAATCCTTCCATAGTTATGGCTAGAGCTATAATTGATGTGAAAAACGAAAAGCTTTCCTTGAGTGGTTATCCTAAAGGATAAAAATAGGTTGGATAATAATCAAAGAAAATAGGCTAAAACAAAAGGTTACATCTAAGTACTTTTATCATTTTAATGCCTCTAGTTTAACATTGTGGTCTCAATATGAATAATAAAAGTAAGTTCTGGAATCATCCAACTATGCATGATAACAAACATTAAAGAATAAAATAGCATAAAATAGCGATATATTACTTTTGGGCACATAAACTCACAAATAGGATTATGTGCATAAATAATATGCATTTTTTATTTATATTAACTATCTCAATAACTACTAAAAATAAAGCTTATAGAAGAGAGTCTATTATGATTTTCATCTTTTAACAAACTAATTTAATTCAATAATAAATAATAACTAAAGTGTTTCAAACAAATTTTACTAAATTGTCAGTTAATAAGAATAAATAGTAAAGATTATAGTAAGCTTAAGAAATTTGAAATATTTCTTCAAAATTTACATTAACCCTTTCCCTACACTTAAAATTGTACATTATCTCTAATATACATAATAGAAGCATAGAAAAATATCATATCAAAGTGAACCTAAAAAGTGAGAAAGGAATATTTTTGTAATTCCCTGGATAATAATAATTACAAATTTTGAATTCAATAAAGATTCCTTTTGTATTATGTACAGTCATCCTTGCAAAAGAGAAACCAAAGGGGATAAAAATAAATGAAAAGAAAAAGAAAAAATAACAATAAAAATAAAACAAAATGACATTGCAATAATAAAGTTTAGCAAGGTTAGGCCTTGCTAACTATAAGACAAAAAATAATAATAAATAAAAGACAAATGCGTAATATAATAAAAATGAAAAATAAAAGAAATAAAGGAAAACTATAGTCGAGCATCCTAGATTGCCTCTATAGTCATTAGTCATCCGATGTCCTAGGAATGTCTGTGGCTTCTGTGTCCTCGAGTGCTATTGTTGGAGTGAATGTTGATGGCCCAGGTCTGGGTGATGAAGGTGGTATCTCGAGTTCGAGGTGACTTACCATCTTCTTTAGCACCTCCTTCATCTATCGATTATATGCCTCCAACTGTGACACACATGCCATTAGCTCTCATTGGTCTTCTCTTATAGAGGTTTGTCTACCTAAAATCATTCCTATGTACTTCTCCAATCTAGTAATCTTTATATAATCCTAATATGGAGACTCCTAGGTATGCTAGTGCTATCGAATGGTTCATCTTACGACTCTGTTGCTCCTATATATAGCAGTAGTGAGTCATATCTTATTAGTTACTCCAATATATTGGAGCAATCCTTATTTTCTCTTGCATCTACTTGCTCATCCAAGAATTTGATTAATCAGCAGATATCACCTTTTGGTCCCCATCTCCAACGTACTATGTGCATATTCTCATATTGTCCAAGTTAAGGGAGACCATAGTGCCAAGTAGCCTTATTAGTAGTAGCCTCTCGAACACTCTCGTCCTCCTCGCCAGTCATGTCATGTAGGGCCTGATATATATTATCCTCACCTTTTTTTTTCCTCTCTAACATTTGGGCTAAGGCATGCCTTAGGTGTATTGGTATCTTTTCACTCATGCTTCATAAATAAAGCACATCCATTTCTTTGACTAAACCGAAGCTATCACCTAACCTACTCAGTGTATAAATTAAAATCTTATAAATGTACTTGAGTGTGGGATGTCGTAAGGTGGAAGCATTGGATTTGTTCGTGGTCATAATTTGCCTCCATACTAATGTTGTGCTAGAAGTGTCAAGCACCCATCCCATACAAAAAGTCCATGTGAAGATTCATATAGTCCTGCATCTCCACGAAATCCTTATCATAAAACCTTATCATTACAGAGAAGTTTGTATAGTTCATTGTCATCATGTCCCTGAACATTTAAAATTAAATCGTGCTTGGGTAGCTCCAATTGTAACAAACCTTTTCCATAAAGAAAGTGGAGCACACCTCAATTGTGAGTTCCCATTATATGGCTCCGTTATCTCAAAGAACCAGGATCATAAGATCTCGAACCTACTCAGTCAAGTTGACATACTCCCATACCACCCAATCTATACATCTATTGGTATTGAGATTCTCATCATTAAGCCTCTGAAATTGCTCCTTATGGGCCCCGACGTCAAAATGTAACATCTCGTATCACGTTGGTGGATGTGTGACTATCTCTCGAGTCTCTAAAAGACCCTTCACCACTTTATCATTTTCTCGGTGCCTCCTTTCCCCTTCATTGTTGCATTGCCTTTGCTCTTCTTATCATTGTACTAAAATGAAATAAAATTTGAGGAAATAATGATATAAAATATTAAATAACAATTTTCCCCTTGTACACACACTATGTTATGCAATTGCGAAAATGCATATAATTAAAATTCAAATTAAACTAAAAAATAATAGAATTAACAAAATAGTTAGAAAATTAAAATAATGACAATTAATATCACAATCAAAGTTCAATTAATAAACAAAATTAAACTAATTAAATAATTTCTAAATGTAATTCCTAAAATTTAGTGTGAAATTGAACAATTAAACAATTAAACCTATACTATATAAACAATTAAACCCTAAATCACGCAAATATGGAATGGGCATAAAATTAAACTAATAAAGATTAACTAATTGATATAGTAACACCAAATTTTGCCTAATTTAATAAAACTCATAACAATTAATAACATAGTGACTAAAATTAATATTCCCATATTCAAATATCATCCAATCTACAGTGCAGTTAATCAATTTAATCAAATAATTAATAAGGAAATTGATGAAGTTCAACTTATGATTTCAAAACAAGAAGAGAAACATACATTGGATTAGAGCAAATGAGAAACCTAGAAATTTTGGAAAATTGCAAAAACACCCAAAAATCTAAGTGTAATTGATATAAGATGTAAGAAAATTCTAGTGGGAAGTCCTAAATGACCTTGGAAATGATTGGGTGTAAAGGGGCGCACTAGAGAGAAGAGAGGGAAAAGTGACAAAAATGAAGGGTAGAGTTTGAAAAGGGCTTATGGACTTACACGATTAACTACATGACTATATATTTGATTGAGTCACTATAAATGTGTGACATATGAATTGGCGCATGTTCTAGAAAATTAAACATGTAACAGTGTGTGATAATTTCTAAAAATTCCAAGGATGGTCATAGTTGGTCATTGGAAACATATCCATCATAAAGAAATGTAATTTTGCAATCGTCTAAACTTATAAATTCCTGAAAACTTAAAAATTTGCACTCAAACTCAGAATAATTAAATATCATATACCACAAACATAAAAAAATTAGGCAAAATAATAAGGTGCTCCATAATTCTATCATAAAACATATCGAAAATAACTGAAATCCTAAAGTTAAACTCAAAAGAAAACAAAATAAAACAATCAAATTAATTAAAACTATACTAATTCTTAGGTTGCCTCTTAAGTAGCTTGTTTAACATTCTTAGCTAGACATACCTATTCATAATCAAATCAACATGACTTACAAAGTTTAAATTTTTTTTCACTTACTATAGTTTCCTTAATTGCTAAGAAAGTTATCTGCTTTTTCCTGATAGGAAGATATTCATCCTTAATTTTATCTTAAATCGGACACAACTCTGATAAATGATGAGTTATAAATAAAAACGCACTCAAATAATAAGTGTACGGGTTATTATTATACGGTTATCGTTCCTATGAGGATTTATACCAAGCACCAATTAAATTCTTTCAAGATTGTTTAAGTTAATAATAAAAAGATCTAGAAGTTGAAAAAGGATATAAAATAAATCAACTATGTTAAAACTACCACGACAAAACTAATCTATATGGAAAAGGAATTGCTTCTCACGAATTCATAAGATTAAAAGTTCCAAAAATTGTTTCAACTCCTACTAAGTAAATCTGAATTCTTTTATTCTACTCCCCCAAGTCTCTTAAGAAGTAACTCTTCTCTCTCAAGTCTGAATTACCTAATCTGTTTTATCGTAATGCAAATCTCTCAATTTAGATATAAATGAAACAGAGATGAACCGCGTAACTTTCGAGGAATAAAACTTGGACACTAATCTCTCAGCATGCAAGTTAGATTTGTATGATTTTTTCTAAAAGAACTCAATTCTCATTAAGATCTAATAAAAACAATTCATAAGAATAGTAACCATACATAGCAGAAGTTCAGAAAACAAGATTCACCATTGAGGGTGAAACAATCTTTGAATAAGAAACTAGAAAGCACACATCGTAAACAAACTGAAAATAAATTGAAAAGAAAACAAATGTTCATATGCCCTGAATTACAAGCTTCACAGAGGTCCTATCCTTTATCTTCTTCCTACTTTTTTTCTCCCCCTCCTTTCTTCGTACCTCTTCTCTTTTTAATATTGCTTTTTTTTTTTCTGTTCCCTCGTGATTGTCCACTTCTATTGAATTGTAACAGCTCCTCTCACGTTCTCGCACATTGAGGACTTCTTTTGACCGTTCACCCTTCATTTAAACATGTGCCGAAATGTTGGAATCACCCCTGAAGTTGCGAGTTGTAATCGCACCATGACACTTGCGATCGCACTCGAAGCTTAATAGCCTATCTTATAGTCAAAAGCCCTGATTGCGATTGCACCTTTGAGACTTGCGATCGCACCCGAATGCTTTGCTCAAGTCTTCTTCTGTCGCGATCGCAATCGCAACTGTGAACTTGCGATCGCAACTAAAGCTACCTACAAAAGATCATTTGATATTGTGATCGCACCCTGGTAACTTGCAATCGCAACCCGATTACGCTCGCACTAAAGTGACTTGCGATTGCATATTGGTTGCACTCGCATCATTCTCCCTTACGATCGCACCAGATGCATTTTTCCTTGTTTCCTTCAACAACTTCTATCATTTTGCTCCCCTGTTTCTTCACACTCAACAAAACATCAAACTTGCCTAAAAATTAAACTAAACTACTAAACGAAAAACGAAAAATACCACAAACATAACTAAAAATATTAACACTCAATAAGTAGAAACACACACATCAATACTCACTACTATACTTGTGCTTGTCCACAAGCACACACAATGACAAAAGAAAATAATCGCAAGCAATAACTCAGGTAGTTTGACACCAAGAATATTTTATCAACCTTGACATGCTTGTGAACTTCCTACAACCCTTTAATTATCAAAAATGCAGAAAAGCTCCCTCAAATCAAATTGGGAATAGTACGTATACAAGAGCAGGAAATAGCACCAATAACTTCATTATCAGAATCAAGTCACTGTAGAACATATTTGTAATATTATCAATTGTTAAAACTATGCAATGAGGATGAAGAAACTTTATTTCGAACACAACTTAAGAAGCTTGCTTAAGAAATTTTTTTTCAATTAAATGCAACTGAGGAGCATACTCAAATGCACAAAACCTACTTAACTTTCATCATCAAGTGGCTACTAGCACTGCTCATGTACAAGGCTAGTTTCGGGCACCCTTAGCACAACGGAACAAGAATTTAGAGGTTTTTTTTAATTCCTCCTTAACATTCAGAACCTTTTGTCTCATCCTCAAGTTTAACTTCAAGTAAACATCAATCATCATAATTAGTAAGCAAGAACTTAATACTAACAATTCTGCCAAAAGTACCAAAGCTGTTCCAATATACGCACTATCTTCAAATGATCATTAGTTACATTTTCTAGATTTTTAATGACTAAAAAGGCATGTATGAAGTTAACAATATGTCAAGCTTAGTTCAAAATTCTTGGCATGTTATTACCTTAGTCATAAACACATAACCTAGCAAAGAGCAATAAAACAGAAACATCGCAAACACGCAACCAATGTATAAGTGTATTAAAAAATTGAAATTGAAGTTTAAGGACAGGAGAACCTAGTGGTGAATGTGTAGGTGATGGCACCTCCACATTCGACGCAACGAAGAATTTCTTCAACTTCTTTAATTGATACCACTGTTGCTTTTGGATATCCGCTATTGTTCTTTTAATTGCAATTAACCTGTTGTTATTGGCGGCGGAAGTAGCTTCCCAACGATTGAGCATCTCTAAAACTGTATTAGTGTCAGCCATAAGAAATGTAGATTGTGCTTCTTATTGTTGTGAATCGCTGCTTTCTTCTTCTTCTTCGCTGAAGGATGACTCCCTTGTTCCTCAATTTTTAACAACTACTCTCATATTATAGGGCTGCAAACTACATCCCATGAAGCTCATCAGGCCACAAACATGTAAGTACCTTTGGTTGAAAACTTCTGTCGGAATACATTTCATCGTTGTGAGGTCGATACCCACTGATCAAGCTAGTGCTATCAATATGTATCCCAATCCCAACTTGGCGCTTAAAGGTCGTGCCATTTGCGCAAATCCTTTCAACAGTTGTAAGGAGGTACAATAGGGTGTGTTGTTAGAAGCACACCACAGAGCATATAGTTCCTGACTTGATACCTTATTGCTCTCCACCCTACTAAAAATGGATACCGCTATGAATTTGTGAAGAAGGATCAACGAGACATCTTGAATGAGTAAGTTTGGGGCATTATGAGTGACATATTTTGATGTTCCCCTCGTAATTGTTCTCCAGAAATCCCCCGAAGAAAATTCACTAGTTGGGTTAATCGATCCCAATTGTGGCAGCCCAAATAAATTTTCCAACATTGAAGCATCCATCTCCCATTCTTGTCTGCCCAGCCTAAACTTCAATTTTGTGAATTTTGTCCCTTCCACTACCAAGGTGGTATAACATTCGTGTATTA
>JANZLC010000005.1:27179527-27192138 GCA_026413385.1 Erythroxylum gracilipes
GAATGAATCATTTGGAGGGGGAATTTTGTTTCGTATTTTAAGTTTTAACCATTTACTAGGGTAAAGGGGCTAAATGGGTTATGATAATGTTTTAAGTTACCTTTATTGTGAAAATTATAGATTTTGTTCTTCCAAGCTCTAATTGGGTGAAGGTCCTCAAGTTGTCTCGCCTCTTTTATAGCATTTTTGACATATTTTTATCCATTTTTGCTAAGAGCTCTATGGAGAGTATTAAGAAATCCTCCGTTGAGAGGGAAGACTCTCCTTCTTCCATGACCACATGGAGGGCCTTGGGGAAGGCCTTCCCTCTAGGCAGAAGCCTTAACTACTGTACAACTGTTGGGAGGACAAAAGAAGGGTAAGAAGATGGGAACCACTGACGAGGGAAGTAGGTTTCCAAACCTGCAAAAGGAAGGCTAGTTTGGTAAATCAAGAAGAGAGAAGGGAGAGCAAAATCAAAAAGAGGAAAAAAGAGAAAAGGGAGACCAAAATCTTACATTGCTAATAGTTTTTTGTTCTTCTTATGATTGACTTATAACCCTTAATTGGATTACAAGCACTGCCAAGCAACAAATGGATGATGGAGTAATTTATAAAATGACTTTTATAACAATTATTTATGCTCTTTGGAAAGAAAGAAACAAGAGGATTTATAGGGGTGAGGAAGTAAACAAACATTAATTGGTTGAAGAAATCATCAACTAGATTCGAGCCATAATTATTGTAGAATCTTCTTAGTATAGCCTTTCTAATGGAATTAGATGTTAATGATCTTATAATTTTGGAATGTAACTAGCACTTGTTTTAGTTATTTATTCCATTTGTTTTAGTTTCTTGTATTATTTTTTTGTGAACACATTGTATAATGTTGGGATAACTTGGCTATACTTTATTTAAATCCAAACAAAATTACATGATAATGTCACAATACAAAAATAAAATACTCTAAATTCAAATTGTAGAATGGTGGTAATTTCTACCTTCAAACTTCAATAATTACATAACTATCCTTTATGGAGGTGAAATGAAGCATAAAAAAAGTCAAAATATAGAGAACATATATTTTGTTTATCATAATTAGCATACTATCATTGACGTTTCAATATTCTTTATGTACTTTTATCTTATGTGGCACCTGTGGTCATGGTAATATTAAAGATGTGATCCCTTTCTTGGATGTAAAAATAAATCTTCTTTATGGATGGCCTGCAATCTACTTAAATAAAAAGAACTTCTATGAAAAAGCCATTTGAACTAGAGGTGTACGTAAGTTAGAAAATCCTAGTTGGCTCCGAATAGAATTTGTAATTTGTATAGAATGTTTCTGCCAACACTCGAACACTACAGGTCATTTTTCTTTTGACAATTAAGTTTATTCGAAAACTTTTATCAAATAGACCTTTCACATTATATGTTTTGAACAACCAAATCAAAAAAAAGTTGGTAAATGAGGATATGTTATAAATTTAAGCTAATGATATGCTAGAAACTAATGATTCTTACTATTTGGGCCCCTCCCACTAGTTTGGTTCAAAGCTTGTATCATTGGATGCTTATCCGATATTTCTGTCTTAATTACTTGAGGTCTCCAAATAACAGTTTCCTTTGTATGATCTGGCTTTGGAATGCGTAACAACCCTCCGAAATTTAATAGCAGATGTAGTAATGGTAACCATATGAATAGCTCAAAATCAATTGGCAATCTTATTTCTTGAAAGTAATCTAGATTTTAGAGATGCTTGACGACCAGAGGAGACCTCACATTGTGCACACCATCAGACCACATAAACCCTCCGAATGAATATTGGCCAACTGCGTAACCTTTGGTTGCCTGGAAAGTGACTTGAAATGTCTTGCTTTCGCCTATTTTCTTGAACCTCAATATTGAAGGCTTAACTGAAACTTTAATTCCTCTAGGTGACTTGACACGGGCAAAGTAAATGCCAGGAGAACCAACATTTTTAACTGTTCTAGTTGCAGTGATGGTTGTGTTGAGATTAGGGATAGAGAATGAGGGATAGTTGAAATCTGAAAAGCTCAAGGAACTGGGGCATGAGTATGGCTTTGGTGAGAATAACTTGATCTGCGACTCATTGTAACCTCTTGCACATAGAAGGTTCAAGTAGTCACCGGTCTCCAACTCATAAACTAGTCCAGGGTCCAATGCTCGGCTTGGACGAACTTGTCCTGCACCATAATCAAATGGAGATGCAGGTCTTCTGGTGTTGGCATCAATGATTGGATTTCCGTCGTTTGCTCTTGTTTTCGCTGTGGATAGATGATAACATCACACACTTGAGTGAAATGTACATACAGAAAATTGTATACAAGCATTGTTTGTACCCGTAGTAACAAGGGCAGATAAGATTGCAGCAGGACTCCAATCCCGATGGTAAGCTCTGAGAAGACCAACAATTCCAGCAACATGAGGGCACGCCATTGAAGTGCCTGACAACGTGTTGAAAGGAGTCCGACGTTTATCAATTGTTTCGTCAGTTGGACTTGCTACTAAAGTGTAAGCGGCAATTACGTCAACTCCTGGAGCAATTACATCAGGCTACACGAAATAGAATATCAACAAGCCCAGTGGTAAAGGTTAGTTTGATGTTCAAAAGCAATAAATCCAAACCTTGAGAACTGATGGCTCAACAAGACTAGGCCCTCTAGATGAGAAAGCGGCAACTGAAGGAGCTGGTCGTGCTCCCAAAACTGTCTTGGAAGGAGTGAAGAAGGCCATAGGATTCCTGTCATTCATGCAAACGTTATTCTCAAATGTTAGAATGCTAAGGTTTCTTAGTTGGGTTGACGTCAATTTACTTCGTATAATTGATGTAGGCATATATAGCTTGACCATCCTTGAAACTAACATGTGCTGCAGGAAGCAGATGAGGTTCAGCTAGAACATCATCACCATTTGCTTCATCATTGGCCAATATGAATCCAACTGCACCCGCCCCAAGGGCCTGAAGCCCTTTATCTATCCTTCCAGTCTGACCTCGAAGGCAAACTAATATCTTCCCTTTAACCTTTTTGGGATCAAGTGATCCTGGAATGCAAAGTCCACTGATACAAATTTGTGAATCAAAACAAAGAAGATATGATGTTGTTATAGACGTAACTTTTTGGATTCACATATTTGCATTAATGTTTTATATACGTTACTTACGAATCCGAAGCTGAAGCATTCGCAGCATTTGCTGTTTCACCACTGATCAAAGGATAGAACTTTGCAGTTGGCAGTCTTTTAGCAGTAAGACTTGCTGCCTAACAACGAAACGAAAATAGTAGAGCAAAGAGCATTAGCATTCTAATCAACCAAGTGAAAAGTAGTTCTATCATAACTGGTAACTAATCTTGATATTCGTATGAACTGTTAGCAAGTAGAGCATCCAATTATTACATAATAGGTATTTATTAGTTGATATTATCTGTTGTTGAGAAGCTTACTGTTAGGGGGAGAGGGGGAGGAATACCTTGAGGCGCTTCTTGTTTCCAAGTGCAATATAGCTTAAAAACTCTCTATCTAAAGTACTAGCACCAACTGAGACAAACCAAGGTGCTGAATTTCCTACAGTCTCCTTTCCTGGACCTTCATTTCCGGCTGAGGTGACTACAATAATGCCCCTCTGCATGGCATGAAAAGAGCCAATGGCAATGGGATCGGAAAAGAATTCAACTGCAGACCCGCCTACAGATACAGAGAGTACATCAACTTTATCATATATGGCACTGTCAAAGCCTGCCATAATATCTGCATCAAAGCACTCGCCGCCAGCTATTGGTGGCCAGCAGACTTTGTAAGAAGCTACCCTCGCATTTGGTGATCCTCCTTTAACAGTTCCCAAGGCAGCTCCAAAAATACTGGCTTTTGGAACGAAGTTACCAGCTGCAGTTGATAATGTATGTGATCCATGACCCTGAGTGTCACGTCCGGTGCGATATGTTGAATTTAGATAGCCAGCGTATGCACCAATTCCTTTGTTGAAGAACCTTGAACCAATTAGCTTCCTAAGAACAGTAAAAAATGCCAAAATTAGGTCCTTATTTTCTGCAATTGCACTCGTGTCATCCGTAACTACTACATTGGCCCGCAACCACACTGCTATCTACAATCCACAACTCTAAACTTTGGTTGCAAGATTAATTCACAATCAAAGGACAATGATGGGGAAAAAAAAAAGTAGTGGAAGAAATCAAATATATCAGGAACAATTGCTAGAGGGAGTCAAAAAAGTCTTTTTCATGTAAAATGAATGCACCTATTGCAAGGAAACCCTCGTGTATCTTTCTGACATATACCACGCCATTTGGATGGAATCGGACCGAACCCTTCATCACTGAAGCTCTTTAACTCTGGCCAAACACCTGGGCAATCAAATCCAATCAAATGTTGTATGAATGCACATTCATTAAGCAGAAAATAAAAGGATTGTTGATGGTTTACTCTTTTTCATGGAACAGTTTGGTGTTCACCGTAAGAAGATCATTAATCTATGGCATAAATAAGGTTATCTGACAACCTTAGCGCTATTTCCTTAAAGTAGAAAGTGTATGATGAGGCTCGGATATGTTTGACATCAATATTCAGGCAAAAATGGTGCAACTATCCATTACAGTCCCTAAAATTCTAGCTTGAATAAGTTCAACAACCCGAAATGACTAACCGGTGTCAAGGTTAGCAATGATGACATCTTGGCCAAACCTTGTCTTTATCCAAGAAGAACCGTCAGGAATTACTCCTTCATTTTCAAGTCCAAGGAAACTCCATGAATGTGTCGTGTGCAGTTTTCTTCCCCTGTTCAAGAAAACCGATAGCACACTTGGATGCTCTGCAATATTTAGAAATATAAAGCCATTTAAACCAGCTATTATGAAACCTTTTCTATTCATATTAGAGCATAGACGCAAAAGGATTGGAACGGAGCATAAGATAAAGATTCTCATTCGATTCTAAACAAACAAGAATCTAACTTACTGGCAAGTTCTACTGCTTCTTCCTCTTCAAGTATCGCTGCAAAGCCATTAATGTTCTTATTATACGAGTAGAAGATCTTCTCCTTGGCTTTCTCTATGCTGTCAAAAAAAATAGGATCACATGATCAAGAAATGACGATCCTAATACTAGTGCAAAAATAGAGGAATAAGACAAGAAGGAACAACCTTTTGCAGACTGATCCTAATAATTGGTAATGAGAAGTAGTTGCAGTCTTTATATCATTCAAGGTTGGATCACTTCCGTGTGCATGAGAACCTAAATATACAACATAGGACTGCATTGAAAAATGAGAAATTTCTTGTGAAAACCACGAACAAGAAGACAAAGAGAATGAAAAAGAGAATTCATTTCCATTCATGACATAATAAAAACCACAAAAGAAAAAGAAATAACAACATTGAAACAGGAGGACGCCATTCGAATCCAATTGTATGTTTATCACCACAAACTGCAAGACACGGAAAGAAAACAACTTGAAGGTATATCCCACCTTTGGTTTGGAATGAGTTGGGGTCTGCAAAAGAGAAAAGAGGAAACAAGGTAGAAGCAAAGCATTGATAACGGACAACCTCATTGCTGCTGCTATGCATGAGCTCTCGAAGTTTGTAAGATATTTAAAGAAAATTAAAGGGTGGCTCTGTTTTGGAATATCTCTATTCCCCGTTATGGAAACGCCTGTATTCCATATTCATGCAAAAATTTGCTACTGTTTTGGCGAATTTAAGATAGTCGCAGCCTGGTTTATTCATTTTCTGTGAAATAGTTAGTAATCTAGTTACTACAAATTGCCCAACTTAGAAAATGTATAACGAATCAATTAGAAAAATCATTAATATTGATTTATCTTAATTTTACTTAAATGACTTGTCTTTAAATCGTTAGAGGGAAATAAAATATTTACATTAATTTCCAGCCATTTAATGAGATTATGGGAAATTCCCTTCCTTTTAAATGATTTGTCTTTAATCCATTAAGAGGAAATAAAATATTTACATTTATAAAAATGTAACATTATATAAATTTTACTTAATACAATACTATCTTAATATTCATACCCATTCCCATCCCCTTCAACTATTATACCTATATCCATACTCAACTCCGTACTCAATCTAAACACCCCCTAAGTTTATTATCTGTAGGCACTCGCATATCTAGAAATTTCATGTATCATATTATATATATATATATATAAATGTACACTCTTTACGAATTATTATTACTATGCTTAATAAATTGCCAAACATATGCAGCGTAGTAAATTTTATACAACAGAATTGCAAGGTAATTATGTGATAAGATTAATAGCATTGAGTTCTCAGTCTATCCACTATATGCACAGTTTAATTAGCCTTCAATCTCTTAATTTTGAAGGATTTCTCAATATATAACTAAAACTAGGAAGGTTTGTGGATTGTCTTTCTCGTTTCGACATTGTAATGACTTCAAATAGTACACTAAGACTTGGCTTTAGCATGGCAATTGAAATGATCTTGGTCCCTTCATAAAATAGAAGGAATGGATAACGTCAAACTCCTAATTCCCCTAAAGACCAAGGTTAATGTAATAATTGAGAGTGAATCATGAGGCTAAGCTTGGAACATGACGATCCAACAAGATGGAAATGCCATGTCAAGATTTTCACTAATAAATCATATCTTCACCTACTCTTAACAACTTAAACCTTTGGTATTTTGGAGTCAACTTGTTTGGTTTAAGGATAACTCGTCTAAAGTATTATTTATTTTATGGTTAACAATCAAACAAAGGCTTAATACTCAAGATAGGATGAAAAGCATCGATCCCACTAATATCTCATGCAAATTGTGTGGCTTATAGCTTAAAACTTTGAATCATCTCCTTTTTTTTTGCTCTTGCTCAAAATCCTTTTACAGTTGTGTTTACAATCTTTGCATAATCTAATACTTTGAAAATACCTAGTTAATGTCCATAGCTTGTGTAACGAATGACACATTTACATATCATGGTGACTTAATAATGTTTAAATTAGTGATAAGCTATATAACTCATGTGATTTGGAGGGAGAGGTATAAAAGGACCTTTCGGAATGAATTCTAACATCTTTAAGAGTTCAGTCTATTACTTGATGGATTAGGTGGTTAATTATGACTTACAACATTCATCTTAGGATGAGCTTTAATTTAGTCTTGATATAGAACATTTAACTCAAGTTAAGGAGGCTCTTAACTTAAGAGGGTTTACTTCTTTCAACTTCTCTTACTTAGCATGTCGCTAAAGGTTCCAAGCTTCTTACCTCCACGTGTCATTCTGTATTTTGTTTCCTCCTTGTTATGATTGATCTCAATTTGTTACTTATTCTTTTTATTGCTCACTAAGCTTGTTACCTGGTTTTTGGTTTACTAGGTATAAGCTTATTGTGCTTCCTTTTTGCTAAGATAATACTATTTTTAATATTTTGAAAAAAGGAGTTTATTAAGCAATATGAAAACTTGAATTTTTAAGATATAATTTGACCTTACCAAATGCAATGAGTAGAGAAACAAAGTTAAAGCAAATGATTTATCACTCTCAAATGAGAAGGAAGTAGTTGAGGGTCCTTTGCTACCAAACAAATTTTAGAGGCATGGTCTAAATTAAGGGTATTCATAGCTTAATTTTTCAAATTTGTTTATATTTTCCAAAAGATTAGAAAAATCTTGCCCTATCTAAAACATAATTAAGTGATAAGAAGAAATTCATTTTTAAGGAAGCTCACCTTAAAGATAAAACTATTTTTTTATCGCTTACTAATTATTGTTGAACTAAGGGAGGTTCTAATCAAGATTTTGATGATAACAAAACATATGTACCACTAATAAGTTTAATGGTGTTAATAAAAAAAGGAATATGAGAACAAGATATCTCGGTATTGAATGATTATGAAAGAAAAGATGAAGTTGCAATCTTTAATATTAAGATTAAGTCAAGAAGATCCAGATACATCGAGGTTATTTTATGTATTACTTATTATAAGCTCATGTTGATTGTTTTTGATAGTCTAAAATGCTCATCATGCATAAAATTTTCACTTCACTTCATCACGTAAGTCTTTCCTTTCACTAATAGGTATTAAAGCTTTGTTTTAAATATAAAAGTCTTTAAATCTTTCTAATGTTTTAGGGAATATTTTGGGATGGCTAAGTTGGATCATATCGAGGACTTGACCTGCAATAGAAAATTTTGGCATACTAGGATACAGGTAAAGGATCTATCTTAAAGAGGAAATTCACATTTTTGTAGGTTATATTAAACCATGTCTTTTACATTTACTGTGCAGCACTTACCTCCTAGTTAGTTTCCTACTTAGCATAATTAAAGTAGTGACAGGCCTAGTTAGAATTACTCTTGTACAGGTCTTTTCTGGTATGTATTTTTATCTTACCATTTATTGTTAATCATTGACATATTTTGTTCGTACTTTATTTTGTATTGCCTTACATTTTTTTGTTTCTTTTTATTATTTATTGGTATTTTTGTATTGTTTGCATCTCTGTATTTAATTATTTTTAGTACTTTTTTTTGAATTTGTTTGCACTTCCATTTATAATTTTGTAGTATCGTCATAACGCATTGCATAATGGGTCTATCGAAAATAACCTCTCTACTAGATAGGGGTAAGGTTGTATATTATAGGATCTCTCTAGACCCCATACCTTAGCTATCATGCCTCAGCGGGCTTCAACTGGATGTTGATGATGATGATGAAATTCAAAATTGTACTAATCAAATTGGGTTAGAGCATGTGAAGGTGTTAAAATCATATTTTGGGGTGATTAGTTGACCTATATGGGTTATTGGTCGACCAATATAGGTGAAAGTGGTTAATTTTGATATATTATAACGTTTTTGTATCATTGGTTAATACATTGATCTGACTTAGATTGCATCTTATAATCATCCTTAAAATAGTTTGAATATATAATTTTAGAAATTAACTAATTAATTTATATTAATTTAAAATTTCAAGTAAATAATTACCTAATAATAAAAACCTTATCCTTAAATTCTATTACCTATTTCACAGGATCAAATATTCTCAGTTATTCCTAACCATGGAGGGGGATGAAATTTTTTACATCACCACCGAGCTACAAGTTTAGTTTTATAACTTATCAAACATTACTTTTGATTGTTTAATGATTTGAAAGTTTAAAGAGACCACTTACAGTTTGATTTGAACTGGCAATAAGTTAGCAATTGAATACCCATCTAATGGTTTGAAAGCTTCAAAGAGGTTTGCTTTTTTTTTTTTTTTAGTTAAACCACCCGGTATCCGACGTCACAAGGGCAACCGACTAGTCCGGATTCGAGCCGGGTAGGACCCATTTGGGCGGCAAAACTCTCCCTCATGAGTTTTAAAGCGATTCCATTCCTAAGACTCGAACTCGAGACCTTGGTTAAGGGTGGACTAGCCCCAGCCGCTTCACCACAACCCTCGTGGGTTCCAAAGAGGTTTGTTTGACTTTGATTGACTGTAACAAATTTATGAGGTAACGATTTTGTTGTATTTTATTTTAAAAATAGTAAAACTAATTAAAATGTTATTTTTTTTGAAAACAGGTGCAAGTCTTTATAAAGATGAGGAAGTATCTATATAAAAATTGATAGTTAAATTTTAATATAAGAATAATATAAATGAAGAAATTTAGTTTTTAAAGAATACGTACGTTAATAACTATTTGAAAATATTGTTTATAATAAAACAAAAATTATATTTATTAATATTAAATTACTATACTACACTTTTATAAATTATAAGCTGAAAAATTAACAATAATATTAAACAAAGTTTAGAATTTCAAAGTGTAAGACACAAACTTAATATTAACAAATGAATGTTTAGGTAAATGATTTGTGTTCAATAACATAATCACGACAAAATTTCTTAAGAAATCTTGATAATTTTCTTTAAAAGCTAGAATAGGTTTGTTCAGTGAAAGTTTTCAATTAAGTATTTAAAATGAATGCAAAGGAAATGCCTCTAGAAGTCTTGAAATTTTCATTTAAAATTAAAATTATGATTGTTTAATTTGTTAAAATTTTCCAATTTATTATCTAAAACAAAAATTATTAGAAGATGTTTAATGATGATGTCTAAACATCTTCTATGTGCATATGAGTCATAAAAACTTCTTCTTTGTGTAGGCAATTTGAATGCTATCTTTAGATAGTAAAAAGTGCTTGCATACTCTTATATACGAGACATATTTCTTTTAATGTAATGATGTTTGTGTTGAGTGTAACATGTATCCTAAAACTATGCATGATGTAAGGCCTAATGCAACATAAGTCAAATTGCATCTTAGCATTTCTTTTTGTATAGAATTTGTACATATTATTTCCTTGAGATCATTGAATTCTAGGTCTAAATTGTGAATGGTACATGAAAGCATGAAGTTTTCTCTTAATGTGAGCCCTAGTGGATGTGTTAAGTGTGTATATAGATTTGGATGCCCTATATTCATTTTTCATCCTGGGCATTGGTTCCTCACAAAATAAATGCTTATAAGCATTAATATTGCTATATCCAATTCCATACCTATTATTAGAAATATTTTGAGCTCCTAATGTGTTTTCTAATTTCTCGAATTTAGATAATGAGTCCTTGAGAGAATCAACTTCCTTTTTCAAATCTTCATTATCTTGCTTTAAAGTGTTTAGTCATGATTATCCACTACAGCTACACCTTTAAAAGCTTTGATATTATGCAATTCACTCTTCATCTTTTTGTTTTCACTCTTGTATGCATCTAGATTCTTTTGAATTTCTTTGAGTTTGTAAGATTTTTTCTTTTTTCCTACCTATAATTGAAGACTTTCAATAAGTTTATTATGTGTCAAATAAATGTCACTATTATTATATCACATAATCTAGAGTTAGAAAATACTTCATCATCATCTTTTTCTATAAAGCACATGTGAGTTACATCTCCTTCTAAATGTTTGCTTTTAGAGTCACTTGTGTGATCCCAAGTGGTAGCTTTGAGTGCCTTCTTTTTTCCCTTAAACCTCTTCTCTTTCTTGTCATTGCTTCATATTTTCCATTTTTTTTAGAAGAGGACATTGAGGCTTCATGTGTCTAGGTTTCACAAAGTCAAAGAAAATAATGTTATTTGATTTGAAATTTGAATCTATCTTACCCCATTTGTAGTCCTTTCTTTTTTAGGGGTTATACTTCAAAATGTTCTTGAATCTTCTAATAACTAATGAAATATCTTATTCATCACTTTCACTTGATAAGGTCTCTTCCTTTTTATTAGATTACTCCTTTAAGACTTTGAATGCTAAATTCTTTCTCTTTATATGTGTTGTTTCTTCTTGCATCTCTTGGAACCTCATTTTATGTAAGAAGAGATCCAATAAGCTCTTTTAATAGTAGAGTTGTTAAATCTTTAGCTTCTTATATGGTTTTCACTTTATCTTCTCATGTTTTCGGCAGTGATATAAGCAACTTCCTTACTGTTTCAACATTAGTATAGGTCTTTTCAAGACCTTTGAAAGCATTAATAATATCAATAGATCTAATATATATGCTAGAAATACTTTCAACATGGTCTATTTGGAACGATTCATATTGATGAGTTAGCATGCTAACTTTGTTTTCTTTAACTTGATTTGTTCCTTTATGAGTAACTTCTAGAGCAAACCAAATTTCGTGATCTATTTTACACATAGAAACTCTATTGAGTTCATTTCTTCCTAATACATAAAACAAAATTTAGATGACTTGAAACAAAATTTGGATGACTTTAGTATTTAAGGAGATTAATCTTTTGTCTTAAGGAACCACCCATTCCTCTTTCAATTTGGGAAATTTTCTATCATCTATAATTTTAGTAGGAATGTATAGGTCACTTGAGACAATTTCCCATAAGATGAAATTTTTGGCAATCAAGGAGCCAAACCCTTTAGATACTTTCAATATAATGATTACAAACCCAAAAATTAGCTTACAAACCAAACTTGCTCACTTGGATATTTTGATAATCATAAAAAGGTTCACACACTCAAAATGAGACAATGAATACATAAATAATTGAAAAAAACTAGAAAAGTGTGTAACGGACACTCAATTACTTCTTGATGTTAAAACTAATGAGAAAATACCTACTTATAGTGTTTGGGACTCCAAATAATTATTAGAGTCAAAAACTAGTCGTTACAATGACTATCTATAGAACAATGGTTGACTAGTATGTATTAAAAGTTTTAAATTCATTAGCCATTGGAACATTGGTCAACCAATAGGCATATTAGTTGATCAATGTATTAACCAATGATACAAAAACCTTATAATACATCAAAATTAACCACTTTCACCTATATTGGTCGACCAATAACCCATATAGGTCAACTAATCACCCCAAAATATGTTGGACCCCAAACCTGTTTTATTTATTTTGAGGCATGTTTTAAATTTTTGTGGTCTTATTAGATAAATTAATTGGAGATGGATTATGCTAAGGCTAGTAGTAATTCAAGTTTGATTAAGATATTAATTTTGGCCTCAAGTGTGATTAATTGGATTAAATGAACCAAGGGTAAATTTGGACAACTACTTAAGCTCAAGAGTTGTAGGCTTAAGTGGAGGGGTA
>JANZLC010000005.1:27210716-27225127 GCA_026413385.1 Erythroxylum gracilipes
TTCTTCCAACAAGCCCTTCTTTAAAAACCTAACTTTAATTTCCAATCTCACTTGCTAATTCCAAGACTCAATAAATAAATATATATATATACACATAATTAGAACAATTAAGGCGAAAAAAAAGAAAAAAAAGAAAAAAAATAATTAAAGTAGACAAATAAATAAATAAATCAAGAATAAATAATAAATAAATAAATAAAAATTTCAGGGCCCAACAGGTCTTATCAAGGATCTGAAATTTTATGCTATCTTTGGTTCCTAGCTTTTGTATAGTTGCTAACTAGAAAATGAATGAATGAGTCGTAGCTATTCCTGAACCCCATATTAGTTTGTGAAGGGGAAAACGGGTAAGTGGACCACGCAACAACTTTTTTTCATGAAAGAGCATTAAACTTGTGTGAGATATGTAACTCTCATCTGACTTCATCCTCTAGCCTCTGATCTGGTAAATAATCTGGTGTATAATATGCAATTGGACTAATTCCCCTATCTATGTGAAATGGCCAATTTTAATTGTCATTTTTGAATACGTTTGTGCATCTTGGTATTTTCAGGGCCTAAGAGTAGTGAAGTATTGTGCGTAGCATAAAGCCCCAAGTGTATGGAATATACTCATTCTCTGGACATCTTATAGATATGTGTCCGACATTGAGCAAGACTCCCTTCAAGAAACTAATGCAAAAGGGGGCTTTCCTGCCTAACCTCAAAAAAATATAACCCTTACTCCAATCACTATAATCCAGGATGAAGGAACCATCCAAACTTGAGCTATGGAAATCAAGGAGGGAAATAATGATATCAACCTAACAATTTTAAACAACATCAAGCCCTTACATATGCTCAACCTCAATCTTCAAATCCAAGTACATCTTTAGATGAAATTGTTAAGGCACTTGCTGCTAACAACCAACAATTTCAATAGGAAACAAGAGCAAGCCTTCAGAACTTAGGAAATTAGATCACTAAATTAGTCACCTCTGTAAGTAAATTGGAAATGCAAGCATCAAGAAAATTACCTTCCCAAACGATGGTGAATCCTAAGGAGAATGTGTGTGCAATGACTTTGAGAAATTGTAAGGAAATTCAATCTAGAACTTCTTTACCAATAGAGGTAGAAAAGGACGATGATGGAGAAAAAAGAAAAAACTTAGAACTCAAGAATAAAAAAGGTAAAAAAAACGATTTATCTTCATTGATATCAATTAATGCACATGTATCTCCCTTTCCTAGCAGGTTGGTTAAACCAAAAGAAGACAAACAAAAAAGAGACATCCTAGAAACCTTTTAAAAGGTGGAAATCAATATACCACTTCTTGAAGCCATCAAGCAAGTTCTGTAATATGAAAAATTCTTGAAAGAGTTGTGCACAAATAAAAGGAAGTTGAAGAAAAAGAATAGAATAATTTTGGGTAAGAATGTATCAGCCATGATAAATAGAAATTTACCAGAAAAATGCAAAGATTCAGGTATGTTTACACTTTCGTGTGTTACTAATAATAAGAAAATTAAGTGTTCCATGCTAGACTTAGGTGCATCTATTAATGTCGTGCTATACTTAAATTTACCGAGGTTTAAATTTGAATTCTTTGCAAGAAACTAATGTGATTATTCAACTAGTTGATCATTCATATGTACGTCTTATTGGAGTTATTGAGAATGTTTTAGTCCAAGTTAATGGTTTGGTATGTCCAGTAGATTTTTGCATTGTGAAAATGGATGAGATAATGTTGAACATTCAGCTTCGATTTTGTTAGGTAGGCCATTTATGAAGACAACCAAGACAAAAACTGATGTGGATGAGGGTACCCTTTTTGTAGAGTTTGATGGAGAGATAGTAAATTCAATATTTTCAAAGCAATGAAATACCCTAATGATTTCCAATTTGTCTATCATATGGATATTATGGATTCACTTATGTAGGATATATTTAATGAAGATAATGTTGAAGATGAGATAAAGCTTAAGGATAAATTGGAAGTGAACAAGCAAGTTAATGAAACTTGTGAAGTTATAGAATCATTGTCAACAATGCTAATAGATTCAAAAACTTTGAATGCTGAACTTACTATAAATCATAAGAAAATACCACCTTTTATTTTGAAGGCTCCAAAGATAGAATTGAAGGCCTTACCTTATCACCTAAAATATGTCTATTTGGGCAATGGAGAGTCATTATCTATGATCATTTCAAAGGGGTTAACTAAAGGGCAAGAGGAAAAATTAGCAACACTACTTAAAGAATACAAAACTGTAATCAGTTGGAATTTAGTGGACAGTGATATGACAGTGATACAAAACTAATATGACAGTGATACAAAACTAGAATGATGAGTTTGTATCAATGAGGGTACAGAATGGGTGGTGAATGTGCATAGAGTTTAGAAAGATTAACTTAGCTACCAGTAAGGAACATTTCCCATTACCCTTTGTGGATCAAATGTTAAAAAGACTTACTAGTAAATCATGTTTTTTCTTTTTGTATGGTTTTTTAGGTTACTTCAAATAGTAATTGCCTAAGAGGATTAAGAAAAGACTACATTTGTATGCCCTTTGGAACTTATGCCTTTAAGCAAATGCCATTCGGTCTCTATAATGCTTCAGGTACCTTCCAAAGATGCATGATGAGTATATTTTCTGAGTATATTAAGAATTGCATTGAAGTATTCATGAATGATTCACTATTTATGGAGATTCATTTGATGATTGTTTAAATCATTTATCTAATGTTCTTAAACGATCTATTGGAATGAATTTGGTTTTAAATTATGAGAATGTCAAGGCATTGTTTTAGGACAAGTGATTTCATTTAGGGGCATAAAGGTTGATAAAGTTAAAGTAGATTTAATTGTGAACTTATCTTACCCTACAAACGTTAGGAAAGTTCAATCTTTTTTGGACATGCAAGATTTTACCACAAGTTTATTAAAGATTTTTCCAAGATTGCAATACCTTTATCGAAGTTGCTACAAAAAGACATTCCATTTGACTTAGGGAAGGACTGTAAGGAATTTTTTATAAAATCAAGGAACTATTAACAAGTATGCTTATTATTTAGCCACCAAATTTGGATCTTCCATTTAAGATCATATCTGATGCTAACAATTATGCAGTGGGGGCTATTTTAGGCCAAAGGATTGAGAAACAAAGTCATGTTATCTTCTGTGCTTCGGGAACATTGGATGCTACACAGTGTAATTATTCTACAGCTAAGAAAGAGCTTTTAACAATTTTTTTTTGCTTTAGATATATTTAGATCTTATTTGCTTGGTTTAAAAGTTATTGTGTAATCTAACCATGCAACATTGAAATATCTTTTGTCAAAGAAGGAGTCTAAATCAAGGTTGATACGATGGATTCTGCTACTTCAAGAGTTTGATTTGATGATAAAGGATCGAAAAGGCAGAGAAAATTTAGTAACAGACCATTTGAGTAGGTTGGTATGAAATCAAGATATTTTACCTATTTTTGAAACTTTTCCTAATGAACAATTGTTACAAATGAAAGGCATTTCCATGGTGTGCTGAACTTATTAATTATTTAGTTACTGGAACTTTACCTTATTACATTAGTAAGTCTAGGAAGGAAAAGATAAGAAATGAGGCAAAATATTATCTGCGAGATGAACCTTACTTATGAAAGTTCTACTCTGATCAAATTATAAGGTGTTGTGTGCTAGAAAATAGACAACATTATGTCTTAGCTTTTTGTAACAAATATGCATGTGGTGGTCACTTTGGTTCTAAATGAACTACTAGAAAAGTTTTGGATAATGGACTATATTAGGAGACTTTTTTTAAAGATGCTTATTTGTTTTGTAAAAGTTTTGATATATATCAAAGGATAGGTACCTTATCTCATCGAAATGAAATGCCTCAAACCTCAATTCTTATAATTGAAATTTTGATGTATGGGGTATTAATTTTATAGGGAATTTTCCTTCATCTTGTGGTTTTTCTTATATACTTTTAGTTATTGATTACATTTCCAAGTGGGTGATAGCAAAAGCCATCAGAAGTGATGATTCTGCAGCTACTGTAGGATTTATAAAGACTAACATTTTTAATACATTTGGATTCCTATGTGCCATTATTGGTGATCAAAGAAGTCATTTTTTCAATAAAGCCATGACAACATAGTTTTAAAAATATAGAGTGCATCATTGAGTAGTTACCTCCTACCATCCCCAAACAAATGGACAAGCAAAAGTAACGAATAGAGACGTGAAATCTATTTTGGAAAAGAATGTGAATCCTGGTTAAAAAGATTGGAATTACGACTAGACAATGCTCTTTTGGTGTACCGTACAGCTTATAAGACATCGATAGGAATGTCTCTTTATCGATTAGTTTTTGGTAAAGCTTGTCATTTATTGGTAGAGATTGAACACAAAGCTTATTAGGTAGTGCAACGTTGCAACATGGATTTGGCTAAAGTTGGGGAGGAAAGGAAGTTGCAATTACAAAAGCTAGAGAATATAAGGTTGGATGCTTACGAGAATTAAAAAATATACAAAGAAAAAACCAAATTGTTCCACGATAATATGATCTTGAGGAAACAATTCAAGGTGGGACAGAAAGTGTAATTGTACAATTCTCGATTAAAGCTTATGCCAGGTAAGTTATGTTCTAGATGGCTTGGCTAGTTTGTTGTCTCTAATATATTTTCTCATGGTGCAGTGGAAATAAAAAGTTTAGAGATCGGAAAGATTTTTAAGGTTAATAGACAAAGGCTGAAATCATTTTATGAGGAGATGACGGTTTCCAGTATGGTGAATATTAATTTAAAAATTCCATCATAAGAAAAAGTTTGAGAAAAACTGGCTCCGTCGAGCATAACAATGTTAAACAATTGCGCTTTTTGAGAGGCAACTCAAAATATGATAGTTTTTATTGATTTTGTTTTACTTATATATAGTTTTCATTTGCTTATTTTTTTAAACATACATTTATTGACTTAAAGGGAAAAGGGGTCTTAAAATTCAAGAATGCCAAATCTCATAAGGTGAGATCACACCTTATGAAATTTAGTGTTCTGGAGTGAAGACCTTAAAATTCCAGAATACTAAATCACATAAGGCAATCCAGAATACTAAACCTCATAAGGCAAGATCTCGCCTTATGTAATTTAGTGTTCTAGAATGGAACCCTAAAGTCCTCTTATAAATTAATATTTTAATTTTCTTAAAAATTAAAAATTAAATAAATAATTTCTCATTCAATTATTAAATTCTTTATTTATTTAAAATTTTCAATTATTTAATTTATTTAATAAAAAAACCTAATATGATTGTTTCCTCTTTGTTGGAAATTAAAAGCAAAATAACTGCAATGCCCATACAGACTCCTAACCACAACGTCCACTAATTAAAACCTAATGCTTATTTCTTCTTTGCAAACAATTAAAAGAAAAATCACAATAGAAACTCCATTCAAAGGTAGCAACAATGCCAAAATAAAGAAGACAATAGCAGCCAGACGCCTAAAGCAACATTCACAACCCACGCAAATCACAAACAAATAGACGCCCAGTGTAGCTCCAACGCATCAGCAACAGCTCCAATGCACTTGGAGTGTTTCCACAACAAAATCACCACAATGACCACTAACACAAAAGCTCCATCAACCCAGCCGTAGCGCACTTACTGCAGCCAATATGGCCACCAATATTGCACCCAACACAGCACAACAAATCGCTCAACCAAACCAATAGACGCCCCCACGCTAAAGAACACAATAGTAACACCACTCCAAATACCTACGCACCACTAACAATTATTATTATTATTTTACAGTTCATTTTAATTTAATTTTTTTTACTTATTTATTTTTATTGCATTCTTATTAATTAATTTTAGTTAATTTTCCTCTTAGTTTAATTTTAATTATTTAAGTTGCTTTTTGAATTTTTTTTCGAAGTAGTCTACAGTTAACAATAGTCAGGATTATGGGACGTTCTAAAGCTAACACCAAGACCACAACAAAAGGAAAGTCGTCAGTAAATGCCACTTCACATCATTAATCTGCTGCAAGCTTTGATATCGGTACTAATGGAAGCATGCGCAGATCATGAAAAATGCTTCTGTTTTATCACCAACTGAGTCAGACTTACAAGGATGTCTCACTTTCAACACCAAAGAGAAAAAACAACGATACGCTATTATTAAATCTCGAAATAAGTATGTACACTACCACTGCTTAGAACATTTGGAAATTAAAGACAAATTTGATGACCTGCTAATTGATATGAGTGGAAGTACTTTGCATTGATTCGTTGTCCTATTTTTATTGAAATAACTAGGGAGTTTTATACTCCCTTTAATTTTGAAAAATTGGAAAATTTTACTTTAAATAGTCCCAATGTGATACAATACAAATTAATGAGAGTCAATTTCAAATAGAATGTCACTAGCTTTAAATTTTCCTTAGGGTTAATAGATGAAGATTATGTTAATCGGACTTAGTATAAAGAATTTGTAGTGGACTATGTTGAATTTAACTATTTTCAAGCATGGAAGTCAATGTCTTCTAACATGTTTGCTTAACATCTAAGTCAATTTAAGGGTAGTTATCTCAATAAGATGGAGTGGATTTATATGCATCTTTTCTTAGCTTTTAGTTATTCAGGCTGGAAGGCTAATGCTTGTACTTGTACTTGTACTAAAGCGGAGTTGTTTTTTTATTTAGTGTATGGTGAACAAAGTACGAGTCAATATAGGTGCTTGGTTAGCAATGCAATTCAACATGTTCCATCTTCTAACAAAAATTTATGCCTTGGATCTCTTATCACTCATTTGGCTATTAAACTGAATTTGCTTGATCTGACTAACACTGATATGCATATAGCCTATGAGATAGAACCTTTAGATAGGACTTGTTTAAGTAGGATGGGGGTAATAAATAAACAAAGGAAAAAATTTTGCTTTACACTGTGTGATCGCACTGAGAGAGGCTCATCAATAAAACAAGAGAATAGTGACATTTGGCCAACTTTGTATCTTCTAGCTCCACCAATTCGACAGGACTATCATTCTCGGCTGGACTGATTGGAATGTAAAATTTCAAAAATTAAGAAGAATTTAAAAGCTCTATTTCAATTCACAGGGGTCATACCTCCATGTCCTCTGACACCATATTACACATCCTTTTTGATGCACACCTCAAGGGAGTCCTCTATTCTTTATTTCTCTGATTACTTTTGTTGAAATATAAGTATCTAATGCATACATTAGGGAAAATGTATGATTTAGATGTGGGGGAGTGAGTGTTTATATTATGATGAATGTTGTGATTTTTGCTTGGACTCATGATACTATGATTCATATATTGATTATTCATTATGATAGCTTCATAATTTTATGATTGTTGTTTATGAATAATCATTAAGTTAGGATACATTTTAGTTTTAAGATCTAACACATGAGAGAGACAAGCATAATTAGTGTTTTCATTAAATTCTTTCAAGTATCTCATTAGTTTTGTTAAATGAAAGTGTGCAAGACTTTATGCTTTTTTTTACACCTACATGAGCTTTAAGCCTAAGAGCATTCATCACATTTATGCTCATATATATCTTTTTGTTGTGTGTTATCAAACATAGATTGTTTATGCTAGAACTTGTTTTTGAATACATGTTGAGACCACATTTTTGATAAATTTGTGTATAAAGATGATGAGGGTATTTAGGATAACCATTTTTAACTGAAACAAGCCTACCTTACTTTTTATCCCTAGAAAACAATTTAAGCCTTACCCTTTCTTTTCTTGCATTATAACTTATTACAAGCCAAATTTACCCTTTTTGTTGATGATATCCTTAATGATTTTGAACCTTTAAATTGAAGGAATTGTATCGAGCTTAGTTGCATAAGATTTTAACTATTTCTATGAAAAGTAAATTAGATGATTCGAGTTGCACTTTTTTGATTTTTTATAGAATGGGGAGAAGTATAAAAAAACAAAACAAAATCCCCTCTTTGATATTTTTGTTTAAAAAAAGAAAGAAAGAAAAGAGAAAAAATAAAAGAGAAAAAAAAAGTGATCAAAAGAGATGTTATTTTAATCCAGTGAATTTTGGAATGACTTCAGTTGAAACTTGTGTGGATAAGTTTGTATGATTTCCTTCAATTTATTTAGCCAAAAAGCTTTGTTTTGTCATATCTTACCTAAGCCAAGTTACAACCTTTATAAATTTCCTTTGATTTATTCATTAGGTTCATTTTTGTTTAGTGGTGGAGATATGATTCTTAAGCAAGCTTATGAAAATAACTCGCTATGTTTTGATTTGAGAGCTTAATGAACCCTTAACACTTTGAATGTATAGAATGAAATCCTTGAGAGGGTGTTAAGTTTTATTTCATTTGATTTTGATGGAATTGATGAGATGATATGTTTTAACATTGTGTCTTATGAGTGCTTATTCTCTCAATTGCTATTTTATCTTAACCCTTCAACGTGAATTAGCTTTTGGATATTTTTGGATACCATGAAAGGAGATGAGAGGTTGTTATGATGATAATTGATGTATTGAATTGATATATGCTTGAGGACAAGCATGAGTCCAGTGTTGTCATGATAACATGTTATCTTGATATATTATTTGATATTATCTCCTTTGTTTTGAATTTATTTTGGTGCTTAAATATGAAAATTAATGCTTGTTTTATTTTAGGAGATGAAAAGTGAAGATTGCATCTAATTGGGACATTATCAGTGATTACCATGAATTTTGGATAAAGAGAAAAGATGACTCAATGGATAAAAGGAGATAAAGCTAAATGTCAAATTTACTTGAAGGGATTAGGATTTGTTTTAGATAAACATCTTTGCAAGATATGATAAGATTAGGATTAAAGTAGGAAAACCTTATAAAAGGGACGTTCCTTACAAATCATTCTCTTCTTACTTTTCTCTCAATTATTTGTCTTTCTTCTTTTTTTGTTATTGGAGCAAAAGTCATGTAGGGTTAAACTCAATTATTCTAATTCAAGGGCATTCGATATTCTAGTTGTAACTTTGTGAGGTTTTGTGTTCTAAACCTTTTATTCATGTTTTAATTCAAGCATTTATTGTTTTGAGTTGTTATATTTCATGAATAATTAATACTGATTAATTTGACAATTTGATTTAATGTTGATTATTCTATCGTTATCCATGAATTCAATGATCTGTAATTTTCATGAAGGATTGTTACAAGTAGTAAATAAGTTCTTTATGAAATTGCATATTTAACTTATGATAAACAAGAAAACTAAGTTGAATAGCAATTATCTCGATTATTTAATTTAAGGTTTAGTCTTTTTCACTAAGCTTATTGCTATCATTTATTTGACATGAAATGCTATCACACCCAGTCAATGGATGGTAAGTTTTGGTTTGAATGCTAGGTTTGAACCAATTAATTTAGAAATTTTTGACAATTATTACGACTATCCTAATATGTTTCAGACTAACTACTTAAATTATCGAAATAGCCTCTTTACTAGGTAAGGGTACTATCAGACCTACCTAAACCTTGCGCGTTAGTGGGATTTTAATTAGGTGTTGATGATGATGGTGATGACTAATTACTTAAATTGCGACACTTATTCTTTTTAGACCAATGATCAATGTTACAATTATATGAGATCTTTCCCTTAAATCAGAGTACAGTAATCTTTAATTTCTCCCTTTTATATTCACTTAGTTTATTTTGATTCCTTGTTAATTTTAGTTAATTAGTCAACTAATCGAAACCCCCCACTTTATTTTATTAGTTAAAATTAAGAAGCTAGTATTTAGTTCTTTTGGGATTCGACCTAGTTCTATCACCATTACAAAAAGATGGAGAATTGGAATTGTTTTGAGGGCTTCAAGAACCCGATCATCTAGATACTTCTTGGAATCTCTGTAAAGAAGATAAGATTATCTTAATTGAAGAAATTTCATTAGCACATAACATGAGTAGATCATTTGCAAAAGAAAGCTGAGTGATATTGAGCTCTCTACAATGATAATGATATCTAAAATCTGAGCTTTAATCAATACACATCTGTGTCATTCTTTAAAGAACTTCGATAATGATGGTAAAAAGGTAGGGACATAGTGGATCTCCCTACCTTATACCTCTAACTGCTTGGTATAGTTAAGTCAATTCCCCATTCATTAAAATTGAGAAAGATACTATTGATATGCAATTATGAATCCAGTTAATGAACTACTAGGGTAACCAAAAGCATGGAGAGAATAAAATCCTATTCCATAGTATCATAAGCTTTAATGAAGTCAATTTTGAGAGCACAACTGCTAACATGTTCTTTATGGTTGTAGTCTTTAAACAATTCTTGAGCAAACATAATGTTGTCTCTCATACTTCTACTTGGACCATATGCACCTTGACTGGGATTAATAATACAAGGTAGAGTAATCTTCAATTTGTTAGTAAGAATCTTAGATATTATCTTGTACAACACATTGCAACAGGCAATAAATCTGTAGTCATTCAATTTCTTAGGCCTAGAAACTTTAGTCACTAATGTAAGGAAAGTTTTTTTAACTTCAGAGAGTAACATGTCACTTCCTAGAGAATTCCTGAACGGTATTGAACCACTAGTGCTTGCTAAAGGTTTCATTTCTCTTAAAAGAATCTAGCATTAAATCCATCTGGTCTAGGAGAATTATCTAGACAAAATGAGAACAAGACCTCCATTATCTCTTCACTTGTGACTTCTTTGATTGGAGCAGCTTCTTGTATTTAATTCATTTAACCAACCATTCGACTAACTAGACAACTAGGAAGACGTGCAGTGTGTGTAGAGATATCATTTATTATTTGAAAGCGACCTTTAGCCATTCTTTTCATCTCTTGGTTATCATTTATGTTCTTACCATCCTCATTCTCAAAACGAACAATCTTGCTTCTATTTCTCCTAGCTTGGATCACACTAAAAAAGTATTTAGTGTTGCTATCTCCTTATTGCATCAACGAAATTATAGATTTCTGTTTCAATTGTTCTTTGTATTATTTAATGGATTGCAGATATCTATATATATATGATTTTTCTTTATCCAAGAGTAAGGCATTGGTAGGATCCTTAGCCAATTGCTTTTGAGTTACGGATAAATTCTCAAGAGTCTGCACTTTATTGAATTTTAGAGGGTGTAAGTTGCTTGACGAGCTTAACACATTCAGCTTTAATAAATTTGAGCCTTTGAACACACTAAAATGTTTTAGCCTTTGAACACACTAAAATTTTAACACATTCTTCTCTTGATTGATATGTCTTTGATATACACCTTAATAGGTGTGTGATTTGAGAGCAAAGGTTCCTCAAAATTCTCGTAGCTTTCTATCAATAATGACAACCATCTGTTGTTCACCAAGAATCAAGCCAGCTTTCTCTTAATTCGTTTACAATCCTTCTGGTGATTACTCCATTTTAATGTAGGTCCTTGAAACCTAAGATCAACAAGTCTAAAATAAGCAAATAATGCAATTAGTTCTTTAATTTTAGCATGAGATACTTTCCTTGCCCTTAATAGTTCAGATGGAGAAACTAGATAGTTGAAATCCTAGCCACCATCCAAGGCATGACATATTTGAATCAATAACCTGCAAGTCTTTCCATAAGTTTTCTCTTTGAATTTCCTAATTAGCCGTATAAACAACAATTATTGCTATTGATATGTTGAGACATCTTAAAACAACTTCACAATGTAGCAATTGGTCAATATAATACCACTTAGAGATGGATAAATGAGTAAGATCTATTGCAACCATAACCCTTCCATTAGGGTGTTTGAATGATTGCTAAGGGTTATCCAATCTGAAGGTATAAACTTCAAACCATTCTGAAAAATTCTTCCTTGGTCTTGGTTTCCACCAAACCAATAAAACAAGATTGACTAGCTTGAAAATAATACTTTTAAGCTAGTCACTTATTGGGACAATTAAGTCACCTAACATTCCATTCCTCATATTGCTAATTAGTTTCATTGCTACCTACATTATTCCCCAGGGTAACAACCATTGAAGTAGCTAATCTTTCGTCTTCTATTACTTTTGCTTCCTCACAAATGGATAGTGAAGAGTTCTCCATATTCATAACTTCTTCAGCATTATTCTATTGATTATCAGATATAGTTATTTGCTACAATTGGGTGACTCCATGATGATTCGAATTAGCAACCTATTTTAAGGTATCAAGTGTAAAAACATTTAGCTTGATTCCAGTTTCTTCATTATCTCTAAGAATGTCAATTTTGGCCCGAACTGGCCTAATTTTGACCCGAGTTGACTAGGTCACAGGCGAGCCACGGGTAAAAATTGTTTGGGGCCTATCGAAATGTCAAAAATGAAGTTGTTTTTAATTTTTTAAATATATATATAAGGTTGGGTCAGACTAGCCTGGCTCATTGACATCCTTAAGTATCTCCATGCTTATCATTAGTAACTTCAATTTGATTATGTACATTCAAATCCAAGTTAGCCTCAACTAATTCTACATGGTTGTTAATTGTCTTTCCTAAGCTAACAGGTTGTGTAACTTGTGGGATATGCTTTTAAGTGCTAACACTTACTCCATTAGCTTGTATAGTTTCAGGATTCTCTAATTGTTGTTTTTCCACCTTGCCTTCTTCATTAATATTTTTTTGGGATCTACATTTTAGTGATAGATTTTGTATACAACTTCCATGGATATGATAGTAGAATCTTATGTTCAACTAGTTCTCCACCCAATCTGAACTTCATTATAGGAATATTGTCTGGCATAATCTTCTTGTAAATAACTTCAATACAAACTCTGGCAAAGCCTACTCTTTTGATATTAGTAGCATTTTCATCCAAAGCAAGTGGGGTTCTAAGATAACTAGCTAAGTGACTCAAACCTTTAGATGACCCGTATTCAAGTGGGATTTTATGCATATTCACCTATATTATGATAAATTTGATTTCATTTCTATCAAGCTTGAATATCATTTCCCATTTCCTTAAAAACAAAGGCTTACCTTGTATATGCCATGACACCATTTCCATAAAGTTGCCGGCCATTTCCTCTGAAGAGAACCTAAAGATGAAAAGACCATCTTTAGTGATTGGTGTCGACTAAAGACCACATTTCTTTCAATTTGTGTCAGCCCAATGCTTCACCACAAGGAAGACTATTCTCTTGTCTAGAAAGTATACAACTAAAGAAGATTTCCACTTGTTTGCACCTTGAAAAAGCACTTCAATTGGAGGGGTGACAGGACCATCTTTAGAACCTGCTACAAAATGAACAGGACCATCTTTAGAACCTACTACAAAATGAAGCTTTCCAAATAAATATGGATCTCCCACTACACGGCTCCAAGTCTATTTCTCCCACTTCTGAGATGAAAGAGTTTGCTAGGAAGTGAGAGGAGGAAAGTCCTTACTCTCCAACCAAAGATCTGGGGATGAAGTGGATCCGAGAGTCATTTATCAATAACAATAAACTATTAGGACCTGCTATCCCGATCATGATTTTCCTACCTCTAGAGGGAAAGGTTTTTGGGGGTTAAGGCGAGCTTCTAAAATAGGAAAAAAAAAACCGATCCAAACAAGAAAGAAGAGAGGTTCAAAAGGAGGTGTTTTTGAGAGAGAGGGGGAGAAATAAGGTAAAAACCACAAAGAATCATAGAATGCCAGAGCACTTATTAAATATATATTATTTAATATATTGATATATTAATTTTAAATAAGAATTATGAATAATTTAATTTAATATTATATATTTAATTAATTAAAATTAATTATGAATAAGAATTATGAATAATTCAATTGCACTTAATAATTTAATTTAAATTTTCCAATTAAATCAAATAATTATTAATAAATATAAACATATTTAAAATATCTTCAAAATATATTAATTTCAAATAAAATTTTATTTGATAATTAAAATCTATTTAAAATATATAAAATAAAATAAAATAATTTTATCAATAATTTGTTAATAAATATTATATAAGAGATTAAAATAAATTTATTCAATTAAAAAATTATTTTAAAGTTTTATCTAATATATAATTATTATCAATGATAAAAATATAACTACATTGATATTAACAACTAAACAATTTTTTTATTTGAAAGAAAACAAAAACTAAAAACTAAACTAAAACTAAAAATCACAGCAGAAAAACAAAAGTAGAATCAAACGACCCCTAAATTTATTTGAGGGTTCTCTTTAACTTTTCGGACTAGAGTGGTAAAATAATGATCCGCAATTTTTATCTTCTCCACCGACCTTAAAGCATTGACCGCGCGTCGTAACTCTAATCAAAATTAAATAACTAAACTACTACTGTAGCAGTGGTGAGTCTAGGTCGATCCCACAGAGAGTGCGTGTAAAGTTTTGGAAATAAAATAACCGGTGTTTACAAAAAGGGGGGTTTTTGATTTTTGAAATAAGA
>JANZLC010000005.1:27225227-27243446 GCA_026413385.1 Erythroxylum gracilipes
CTGGTGGGTAAGTTGGTCTTGCTCCTACATACTGCTTTGCTTGCTTCATGAACAGATCTGCCATTGTTGATCTTTTATTGTTCTTCAGGAGGCTTTTTGGTAGATATTTGCATTTATTGATTCTCTTTTATATAGATAGGTTTTAGGAATCGCATTTAGAAAAGTTGCACAGATTCAGCTTACAAATTAAAGGAAAGGTGTAAGCGGTGAAAGCACCAAATGGTGTTGCCTATTTTGACCAATATAGCATATAGTATCTGTCAAGACTAGATTATATAGATTTTTTATTGATGTTATCGAATTATTTATTACTTTAATTCTTTTTTAGTTTTATGGAAATTATTACATTGAAGCAATTAATGTTTGTAATTAAACAGAAACTATTAGTATGGTAAGTTATATTGAGTGAAGTTTCAGCTTCTATAACTTCATTAAATGTCATAATAATAATAATAAAGTTGCGGAAAAGGGTTACTCAACCTAGGAGTTAAAAGAACTCTCCACATGAATTTAAATTATAGAATAAAGTTAGCTAAAAAATAATTTATTTTTATTCATATTAATGATATTACAAATAATATATATTAGATTGCTTTTTAATTAAAGATCACTTAACAAAATTTGTGAACTGTTTGAATATTATTTGACAATGAGTTATTTATATTGATATAAATATATCAATATAAATTAATGATATTATTAATTTAAAATTATTATTTAAAATTAATGAACTTGTTTCTTAAATGTTCTCAGACGATTTTCAACACATGAAAGATGAACTTGGATCAAAAAGATGCAAGAAAAGTAAAGA
This sequence comes from Erythroxylum gracilipes, assembly GCA_026413385.1. Lineage (NCBI taxonomy): Eukaryota > Viridiplantae > Streptophyta > Magnoliopsida > Malpighiales > Erythroxylaceae > Erythroxylum > Erythroxylum gracilipes. The sequence goes on from JANZLC010000005.1 coordinate 27,226,039, forward strand.
CAATTCGAATTCTCATTTGGCAGAAAAATGATTGACTATACATAGAACTGTGTAAGGAAAAAGATTATCTGCAAAGCCTGATTTGAAATTAAATTCGATCCGTCTAAGATCTTCATGATCTTGAGAATCAAGTTGTTGCCTTACTGATGTGGATCGACGACTTGAATATGGCAGGAGTGTATCTGCTGAAGGTTACGACAGGAGGGAAGAGAAAGGACATGGAAAATCATTAAAGAAGACATTCATTGTTCACGTTAGGCATTAGCAATTTTTACGTTTCTGCTAGTTTTTTATTTTTGGAGAATTTTCACATTTTTTGAAAAAAGACCAGTAATTGAGACTTTGTATCTTGCTATTCTTCTGTTGGTTTTTAATATTATTATGAGTAGCTAAATCTTTCTTTTTTGTTGAAGGGAATCGTATTATTATCTAGTATGAGTGAGATTTCTAAATAAAGTTTATTTCATTGATGAATATTAAGTATCTTCCGACTTGCTTTTTATGATTGAATTGATTGATTTCTAGGGTGCATAACTAGGAATTGATTTGTTTAAATTATAGCCATATTAGTAGGATTTGACGTTCAATTTTGCTAATCCAAAGTGGCAATTAGGATTACCATCTTGACGTTAGAGTTTGGAAATTCTAAGAAGATGCTTATCTTGATTAAATGCATATCGCACGTATGTTGTCTTGTTCATTGGTTTCTTAGTTCTTAAAGCTATTAATCAATTAAACTTAAGATCGTATCTAAGTTTTTTTTTGGCCAATTATCTAAGTTGTTGATTAATAAAAATGTTTAGAATACATATTTCTATTCATTTAATCTTAAAAGAAAATATCACCCAATGAATGTTTGTTAATGGATTGAATTTTATATCGAGGATCCATATTAGTTTAATGATGTTGGTGACCCAAAACCAAGGTTTGTTTATTGAATTTTCATATTTTATTATTTTTGATAATTTTTGATTTATGTCTTTTTCATTTTAATTTCTTAAATTTACATTAATTAAAACCCCCATTTGTTTTAGTTTTAAAATCATATAACCTTTTTCGTTAATTTTTTTTGTGGGAACGATCTCGACTCTTCACTAACTATATTTTTCATTATTAGAGTTGGTATTAATTTGGTTGCAGGCGACAATAATACTAAATTTTGGCGCCGTTTCTAGGGAATTTCTTGACGATATATGTATGTTACACGAGTAGACAAGACAACTCAGCTGCTATTTGATTCAGAGATCAAGAAGACAAACAAAAGGTTACGAAAACAAACAAAACAATAACATCAAGAGCAGAAAACATAAAGGATGGCTGCGAATCACACTCTTCATGAACTAGCCCCACTCTCGGATGATCAACAACACCATTGCATCAACTTTCCAAACTTGGGGGGAAAAATATTTTTGAATTAAAATCTAGGCTGATCCATTTATTACCTATTTTCAAAGGTATAGAGGATCCTTACAAACATTTGAAGGAGTTTGACGTGGTTTATATGGGTATGAAGCCAACAAATGTGACGGAAGAGTAAATCAAACTAAGAGCCTTCCTATTTTCTCTTAAAGATGATATTCAAGATTGGTTGTACTATTTAACTGGTGAAAACGTACAAACATGGGCTGAAAATGAAGAAACTCTTCTTTGAGAAATACTTTCCAACATTAAGAGCTACCAACATTCAAAAGAAAAATTGTGGCATTCGACAATACACGGGGGAGACACTTTCCGAATATTGGGAAAGATTTAAGAAACTTTGTTCTAGCTGACCCCGTCACCAAATAACTGATTAGTTATTGATTTAATACTTCTATGAAGGTCTTTTGCTCACAAATAGGAGTATGATTAATGCTGCAAGTGGTGGAGCTTTAGTTGACAAAACACTGACAACCATAAGGGATTTGATATGTGCTGGGCATGGTTCAAAACACATAAATGAGGTGAATGTGACAACATTGAAGTAAAGATTGGATGACTTGACATCTTGGTGCGACAAATTGCAGCTACAAAGAAAGAAGAAGCAAAGGTATGTGGAATATGTTTAATGTTAGGACACTCCACTGATGTATGTCCAATTTTACAGGAAGAAAACACAGAACAAGTTAATGCCATAGGGGGTTTTGTTGGACCAAATAAGAGAAAATATGACCCATTCTCCAACACCTATAATTTGGGTTAGTGTGACCATCTGAATTTACGTTATGGGAACTCTCAAAGACAGTAAGTTACTACAAATTTTTAGCAATTTAGATAACCATATGTACCTAGACAACATCAACAAATGACATCCAATTCTGAAGGTAAGTCTTCTTTGGAAGATACAATTCAATCTTTGGCCACTAATACCTTAACATTTCAGTGAGATACTCAAGCTAATCTTCGAAATCTTGAAAATCAAGTGAGTAAGATGACAACCTCCATTAGCCGATTGGAGGCACAAAGTTCTGAAAGTTTTCCAGCTCAACTAGAAATCAACCCCATATAAAGTGCTAACGCTATCATGTTATAGAGTGGTAAGGAATTGAAGGAACTACCTCCAAAAATATCCAAAAGAGAAGTCAAAGAAGAAGCAACGAAGGAGGCACCTTATCAATTAGAAAAGACGCAGACATCTCTGCAGAATCTGGTAGTGCAGCCCCATTTTCCTATTCGATTCGCCAAGGCAAGGAAGGAGGAGCAAAAGAAGGAAATATGAGAGACTTTCAGGAAAGTCTAGGTAAACGGATCTTTACTTGATGCCATAAAACAGATCCCACATTATGCAAATTCCTTAAGGAATTATACTCTTCCAAACAGAAATTGAAATTTGATGAGAAAGTCTAATTGGGGGAGAATGTCTCAGCCATTTTACAAAAGAAAAAGATTTCGCCTAAATGTCAAGACCAAGTTATGTTCACTATCCTATGTCAAATTGGTGATTTGAGAATTGAAAAAGCTATGTTAGATTTGGGTGCATCCATAAATGTCATGCCTTATGATGTTTATAAGTCTTTAAACGTGGGACCTCTCAAGGAAACTAATGTAGCGATCCAGTTAGCGGATCGTTCAAATGCTTATCCAAAGGGCGTGTTATAGGACATTTTAGTTCAAGTGGGAGATGTGTTATTTTCAGCTAATTTTTATATTTTGCAGATGGGGAGTGATGATGTATCTTCTTCAACCCCGATTTTATTCGAAAGGCTAATCTTAAAAACCACTAGAACAAAAATTGATGCTCATGATGGGTCATTGACTATGGAATTTGATGGTGAATTAATTAAATTCAATATACACAATGCCATGAAATTTCTGGATGATGAACAACCTGTTATTTCTGTAGATTTTATTAACACGTGGGTGCAGGAAAATTCATTATTGAGTGGAAGAGATGAACTTGAAACAATCTTGGAGATAGGAGATGCATCACAGTGGCAAGCCATCAAGGAATCGTTACTACCCTACAACGAATTGGAGGTGTTGTTTTCAATTGGAGAAATCCAATCAGTTGGAGAAAGAGCTATCGTATGTGGAGCTGTCACGCAATAGCTCAAAGCTCCTACCGTTTTTGATCTAGCCACCAACATTGGAGTTGAAGAGTTTGCCTAGCCATTTAAAATACATCTTTTTGGGTGAGCAAGATACGTTACTCGTCATAATTTCTAATAAACTTACTCTTTTGTAGAAAAATCAACTGATTCAAGTGCTAAGGGAGAATAAGGAGGCTTTCGGTTGGACAATGCCAGATTTAAAGGGTATTAGTCCCACCATTTGTATGCACCGAATAATGATGGAAGATGAAGCCAAGGAGGTGAGGCAACCCCAACGTCGTTTAAACCCACCCATGATGGAAGTAGTGAAAAAGGAAATCTTGAAGCTTCTTGACACTAAAATCATTTATCTAATTTCGGATAACAACTTCGTAAGTCCGATCTAGGTAGTTCCAAAGAAAACTGGGGTAACTGTGATAGAAAAAGTAATGGTGAGTTAATACCCACTCATGTTTAAAATGGTTAGAGAGTTTGCATAGATTATAGGAAGCTAAATTCGGTTACTAGAAAAGATCATTTTTCGCTTCCGTTTATTGATCAAATGCTTGAAAGACTTGCAGGAAAATCTCATTATTACTATTTAGATGGTTATTCAGGGTATCACCAGATTTTGGTTGCACCTAAAAACCAAAACAACCTTCACATGTCCATTCAGCACCTTTGCTTACCGAAGAATGCCATTTGGGTTGTGTAACGCACTAGCGACATTTCAAAGGTGTATGGTAAATATTTTCTCTACCCTTATAGAGAATTGTATGGAAGTTTTATGGATGATTTCACAGTTTATGGAGAGTCTTTTGAAACATGCATTATCAGCCTTGAAAAAGTGCTTAAACGTTGCATTGAAACTAATTAATTTGGTTTTAAATTATGAAAAGTGTCATTTCATGGTTATCAAGGTATAATTTTGGGTTATACAATCTCTTCTAATGGAATTGAAGTCGATAAGGCTAAGATAGATGTTATTCGATCTTTATCTTACCCCACGACGGTGCAGGAAGTTCGCTCTTTTCTTAGTCATGTAGGATTCTATCGTCGATTTATCAAGGGTTTCAAAGATTTTGCAACCTATGTGTAGACTACTCCAAAAAGACGTGAAGTTTGATTTTGATGAACCATGCAAGATTGCATTTGATAAACTCAAGGAACAACTTACTATAGCTTCGATGATTCAACCACTGAAATGGGACATTCCATTCGAGCTAATGTGTAATGCTTCGGATTATGCAGTTAGAGTAGTGCTGGGCCAAAAAGTGTACAAGCTACATCATATAATTTACTATGCTTCCATGACACTTAACGATGCTCAGAAGAATTATTCCATGACAGAGAAAGAGTTTTTAGGTTGGAGAAGTTTCGATCCTACTTATTGGGCACGAAGGTGATCATTTATTCCAACCATACAACTCTAAAATATTTGGTGACTAAGAAAGAAGCAAAGCCAAGATTGATTCGATGGATTTTACTCCTCTAAGAATTTGATTTGGAAATACGCGACAAGAAAAGAACTGAAAATTTGGTGGCTAATCATCTCAGCAAGATCATTCCAACCAATGCATCTGATGTTCTTCAAGACAAATTTTCGGATGAAAGTCTATTCGCAATTCAACTTGTAATTCCATGGTATGCTGACATAGTAAACTTTTTGGTCACTAAGTCTTTACCTAGTGATTTATCTAGAGCTGAAAACGATAAAATTAAACGAGAGGTTAAATATTACATTTGGGATAAACCTCATCTTGGGAAATTTTGTGATGATTAGATTGTTAGAAGTTGTTTTACAGATGATGAAATTCCTTCCATATTAAAATTATATTAATTAAACTTAATTATACCTTGATTGAGTTTCGAGCCAGCCAAGTCCGATTTACTTCTGAGTTTAGAATTGATCAAGATTCAAGCCAAGCTCAAGCCTGATTTAACCTATTGCCATCTTTGAAATGAAGTTACTTATTCAATGCTATGATAACTAGCATTGCGTTTGTACCGTCATAAAAAATTAATATTTTGTTCGAAATATGAATTTTAGTAAAAAAAACCTCTAATATACTTAAAAAACGCCAACCGAAAAAACCTTTCTTGCTCATACTCACAAAAGTTGACCCTAACTAATCTCTCTAGCTCTCTCTTATTCTCTAGCTAGCCAAAACTTTTAAGATTGAGGATGATTTGACATATTTATACCAACACTATTGTGACTTTTTCTAGAGGTAAGGGTTTAAGTTCCCAAGTGTTATTGTCTTGTAGAACTTTTAATTATGCTTGCATTGCATTTTTCCATTCCGGATATTGGATTGCTTGCTTATAGGTAGTGGGTTCTTTTAGTGAGGAGAGTCTAGCTAAAAAAACACGATGCTGAGGAGATAGGTTGCCATAAGATAGAACAAAAGAGAGGGTGTGAGGAGAGGTATGTAAAATGGTAGGGCAGTGATAATCTTTAAGATGTGATGGAGGCTTGGATTGTCTTGTAGAGCGACGAAGTAATGGATTTGAGTCAGGTTGAGTTGGAGAAGTAGGTGAAGAGATAGGTTGTGTAAGTAAAGGTTGCTGGTTTGTAGAAACTGATGGAATGAAGTCATCAGAGGGTGAATTTGAATGAATGGGTAGTATAGGAGAAAGTAGGTTTGAGATGATGGGTGAGGTAAGGTAGGGAAACATACTTTCATAGAATTGTACGTATCTGGTCAATAGGTATTGGTTGGAGCTGAGGTCAGAAACCTTGTATCCTTTAGTGCATGTAGAAAAACCAAGAAAGACACATTTCTTTGCGCTTACATCAAATTTCCCTCTTTTATAAAACCTACCTCCTCTTCAACCAATGTTACGAATACTGTACCAGACTTAGTACCAAATTGGGTTCTGGTACGATATTGTACCTGGTTAATACCGAATACAGCTTCGGGTAATTTTTTAAATTTATGAAATAATCCTTAATTTTTTTAAAAAATTACAAAATAGTCCATTGTCATATTATATAGTTGTACTGTATGTTTTTAACTTCGTCTCAAAAAAATCATAATAATAAATAATAACACAATTTTAATTTGATTTTAATTTAATAATTATTAATAAATATAATTAAATTTAAAAATATTTTTAAAATATATAAATTTCAAATAAATTTTGATTTAACAATTAAAAATATATAAAATAAATATTAGTTTATAAATAATAATTCTTAAATTATTTATTTTAAAAATAAAATATTGTTATTAATACTTTATTAATAAATATTATATAAAATATTAAAATAAATTTAAATTTAAATAATTTATTTTTAAATTTTATTTTATTTATAATTATTATTAGTAATAAAAATATTTATTTTTATTTTTAAAAAATTAAAAATTCACGATAATTATAAAAATTGAAGTAAATAAAATAACTAATTAAAAAACTTTGAAAAAAAAAGAGAGGGAAGGAGAAGCGAGAGGAAAAGAGGGAGGGTTTAAATTTTTTTAAAAATTTTACAAAAAAATTTCTTATTTCTTAAAATTTTTAGTACCAGTCAATATTTAACTGATATTTTGAATACCGATTGTTACCATCCGAAACTAACCAGTATCAACTGCTATTTATATCCGATACAATCAACTCTCTATTTTGTATCAGTTTTGGTACAATATAGTACATATCAAAAGGTACAAAACAGTATCTTAAACCGTGATTTTACCCCGCTTACATTTAAGGGATGAAGATCTTTTAGCAATGAAACAATTTATAACACGTGATTGACTACTTATTTGCACTAGCTTTCAAAATTTTAACTTAGAGAGAGATAATGATGCATATGCAATTGAAGTTAACGCGGATAGACCAAAAGTTTTTTGAGAGTGCTCTCCTCTAAACGAACATTTGTGTGATTAGTTATTTTTAATAGAGTAAACTTGTTATTTTATCCTTATTAACTTATGGCTATTTGTTTCTATTTTTATTTTTAGATTTATTTTTAAATTAAAAAAATTGTTTGTTTAAATTTTTTGTTTTTATTTCTTCCAGTTTTAAAAAATTATAAAAGTCATAGAAAGTGACTTTTGTTTTTTGTTTTTATTTTTTATAATCTAATTTACTATCAAATAAATACATATATTTAATTATTTAATATATTAGTTTCTATTAAGAATTATGATTAATTGAATTAAATATTACATATTTAATTAATTAAAATTAATTATTAATAAGAATTATGAATAATTTAATTTTACTTAATTTTTTATTAAAATTTTGTAATAAATTAAATTAAATAATTATTAATACATATAATTATATTCAAAATATATTTAAAATATATGAATTTTAAAATTTTTAATTTAATAGTTAAAATATATTTAAAATAAATATTAATTTATAAATAAATATTAATTTTTAATTATTTATTTTAAAAATAAAATAATTTTATTAATAATTTGTTAATAAATATTATATAAGATATTAAAATAAATTTATTTAATTAAAAATAATTTATCTTCAAGTATTATATAATATGTAATTATCATTAGTGATATATTGACATTAACAACAAAAACTGAAAACCACAACAGAAAAATAAAAGTGGAACCAAACGACCTCTTAGTTTAAGTTTGATTCAAGGAGATGACTTAACTTTTACTCATTCTAGAAAAAAATATTCACCAAGACAAATAGTAACAAAAGAACCTTCACCTCTTTGTTCACCATACAATTAAAAATTATATGCACCATATGAAATAATCTAAACAAAACTCAAGTAAATACAATATATAATAGTTGCATTTCACAAGAAAATATGATATTTTATTTCACTTAAAAGTGAGTGTAAAAATTCGCTAAATTTTCTTATAAATTACACTCTAGTCACGTAAGTGTTTTATATATTGTGTTTTGCTTAAGTTTTTCTTATACACATGCACTACCATAGAATTGCTGATACACCAAACCTCCTTTACATAGAATTTTATGCACGTACGAATTGATTGAATCAGGATATTTATACACTTGAGGGTTTTGTTTTCCGATGCTCCTCCACTAGTAGCCTCTATCATACTTCTTTTTATTGACAGTAGCCCTTCATAGAAGTATTAAATTAGCAGCTACTTATTAATGCGAGCTGCTTACATAAAGTTTCTTAAACTACTCCAAATATTGATAAAGTATCTCTTCATTATATTGCCTTAAGCAGCATAATATATAGCATAAGATGTAGGGAAATATTTCTCTAAAAATAGACACATCATCTTATACCATGAATTAATTGAACCTGATGGTTGGTAGCTAGTATAATCTATCTTAGTCGATTCTCCCAAAGAAATGGGAAAGGCTCTAATCTTAATATGTTTTTTCATTTTTCCTCAAGTTTTATGCTGAAGTATATTATATGAAACTTATTCAAATACTTAATATGGGTCTTTAATTATGCGCATGACCATGAAAACTAGGAGATAGGTAATGTTGCTATTTGTTATATGTAGCTTGGACTTATTCCTATTTTTGGATTAAGTAATGAAATTATTTAAATTCTTAAAGAATTAATTTAAAAATAGTATACCAAACTTAATCAGTTCAAATTCTAACATATTATTGGTCGTCCCAATCAGAATCCATTTATGCCAGATACACAAGGCACATAAGAATTATCATAATTTGCCTTAAGCAGCAGATCCCCGCCCTTGTTAATACCTTAAATCATGTGATGACGTCTTAACAAATCCAGCATAGAACATTTTTGTAGATATTAGATTTGGACTGCCCAATCACTCGAATTAAGAGCATGATACAAATAATAACAAATTCCAAGGCCCCTGGGAAAGTTTTGCTAAAAGACCATTTGAACATGTACTTTGGACAGCGATTCTGCCCAAAGAATAAGTTGCTCATCCAATGCTTTATGGACAGCAATTTAGTCTTCAGAACAAGAGCTGAAAATCTTAGCCGCGAGAACGAAACCCACTATAGTTAGCATCTGGATGTATACCTTGGCTTCCACTTCCTCCTATTCGATTTCACTCTTTCTGATAATCTTTTCATGTTCCACTCTTTAAGATTTAATGATACTTCATACTAGTTACTAAAATTTTGTGAGAAGTTTTTATTCCTACAAACCATATAAATAATCTAAACTGAACATTAAAGTATCATATACAACATCACACTTTTGAACCAACAGTAGCGTTCTCCCCATTGTCATTTCATAAAATCACACCTGTAAGTAATCACTCAACTATCCTCGGTCTTGTGTGTTTGTGAAAAAATGAAAAAACAAAACAGATAAAAGGATCAACTAGTTGAAACATTCCATGTCAATGAACATTTACCAGTCATCTCCTTTTCAATAATATACAAACGTCAAATTGGTTATGAGTATCAATTGTAGCAAACATCCAAATCAGCTCAAGGAATGGTAATCCCATGGATTCTTTTCTATGAGCTTCATGAGGAACCAAACATGACCAGTGCCAATTTGTACTCTTTATCATGCAAATTGCTTCAAGAACTCTGTAGCAACCAGCCTCCCACGTGTATTTACTGACATTTTCAGATCACTAATCTCCTTATCAATATCCTGCACTTCAAAACAAACAAATGATCAAGAAAGCCTGCAAATAGCTCTGTCAAAAGACATTCTCAATCCAAAACTATACTAAACAGCAGCACATGGATGAAAAATTAAGTTAGTAGATAAAAGAATATGTAAAATAAAAATTCCTTATTGTTTGTGATCATAGATAAGAATCAATGCCCCCAACTCAAGTATTAACATTATAAATCAACATGACACCTGAGTGTCGTAATCACCCTCCTGAAGAATCTCATGTCAGGATAAAGGGGCAGATGCGCTGAATAAAATCACTGGTGGCAGCAAGGTGTGTAAAACTCCAAAAATATACATAACACAAACCGAATGAACATAGTGAGAAATTGGGATTGGTGATGCATATCAAATTTTTTAGTCCATTTCAATACCAAATGATGTTACCACATTGAGAAGTTAAAATCAGGGATATCTAATGGTCAGGGTTGTTTTATGTTTAATAAGAAGAATATTGCCAATTCAAAAACCCCTCCAATGCACAATTATTTCCAATATACTAGTATTATATAGCCAAATGCAGCAGCAATACATCTTTGTATTAAGACAAATGGTGGTAACTATGCACCAAAATAATAATGGTAATTTGTGAAGCAGACATTTTGTGATCATTGTGGTCGAGGTCTTCAAAAGGTCAAAACCAATGGCAAAAGGCTTAAATCGGCCCTTAAAGTTTAGCAGGTAGTAAAGTTCGGAATCCAACAGCATTAAAGCTTGAATTAAGCCCTTAAAGCTGACAAAATCAAACAATTTGACACTTAAGGTAGAATGTTAACTGGCATGCACAACACAAGGAAGTTTTATTTCTAAAAAAAAAAACTCAAGTTTTAAATTTAAATGAAGGGACAGATATACAAATAATAAATCTTGATGATGACATAGCTTCAGTTGAACCTATGCAGTGTCAATTTTTAAGTTGTAATACATAGGTTCCAGTGAAATCATATCATCTTCAAGTCATTCGAAAGGGACCTACAATCATTTGATATATGATATGCCATTTAAATCAAAATTTAACCATGCATGTGCTTTTTGAACACTTTAGTTAACTTTGTACTAATAAAAACATTAAATTATTCAATTTAACAAATGTTAGGGGTAAAATTTAATCATTAAATGCAAAATTATTTGAAGGTAGAAAGAAGTAGTAGTTTATTTGACCGTTTTGCTGGGAACAAAGGTTTTGACTTGATAAGGGCTGATTTGAAGCTTGTTCATCTATATAAATAAATAAGATTATTTTAAGGCTTGTTTAGTGATCAAGTCTGAGCGTTAGCAAAAGTGAGTTTGATTTGTTTAAGCTTAAACAGCTTTCCTCATAGATTCTTTATAAAATGTATTAACAACCAATATGAAGCCCTGATTTAGAAGTGCATTTAGAAGTGAAAATTTCTTTATTTTAACACATAAAACTAATTCAAAAAGAGATTTCAAAATTCAAGTCGGAGTTTCTGTTCGGATTAATTAAAAGGTAAAAAATATGTCATAGGAACTGAACTATGTTAGAGGAACTGCCATTAAATTTTAATGGAAGCACTACACAATTATTAAGACTAATTTCTTGCATTATCACTCTTCAACTTACCCTAAGACAAGGCATTAGCAAGATTGAAGCACACTCAGTGGACTATCATACCACTTGAATACATATTTGCTTTGGGTACAAAACACCCAATCTTTAGGATAAACAGGAATGTAACAAAGAAAGAACCAGTTCAAAAGATAAGAATATCAGAAATTCATAAGCCTATAATTGAGATGACCCTGAACAAAGAATAGCATAACAAGCAGAAGCAAAAACACTTGGACTAACAGAGAATCCCACTGACTCCTTTTGATCAATATGCTTGAAGTCTCAAGTGGCAGGAAATTTTGATAAAGATGTTTTTTTTTTTCATTTTGGACAACTAAGAGCAAATTATGTAAAGGTTTCCTCCTCTCCTGAAATTACAAAGTTCATATGGAAGAGAATGACACAATTGACTTTCATGGAGACATGTATTTACAGGTAATTGAAAAATATCTATCAAATAAAGTATATGAGAGATACATTATCAGGCTGATAAATTACTTACTTCCATGAACTGAATGATAAAATCTATGAGCTTCTGTTTCTGCATGTCCTCACTGTGGTAGTTTGTGACAAGAAAGCTAATGTCATAACCCTGTCATGTACGGCATCAGAAAAATGGTCATTATCATGCTTGAAATGTTTTATACATTTCTGGAAATTAATCATTACCGACTACAGACATTTTATCCAAGATGCAAGGTAAGGAATATAAAAAGAGTGGGACAAGAAGTCAAGCAAGAATTCAGTCATAATAAGAATAAAAACATCACCAAATTAAGGCAAATATCTCTATTCATCAGTAATTGATCACTTTTTAGAAAACATCAATATATATTAGGGATCAAGGGAATACTACGGTGATTTGGATTTGCATTCCCCTTTGAAGATCAGTAGGCCCTTAGTTTAAATCCTCACATGGGTGGGTAGGGTTTAGGGATTAAGAGGTTGTTGGGTAACCCAAATTGGCCCAAGGTGTCCCTCATAGATCGAAAGAAGAAACAATAAATAAATAAACACCCTATTAGATATTCATCAAGAATACAACATAGTGGCCTCCAAGAAAGAAAACCTTTCACTGCTGACTAATGCTTATAGATAATCAAATGCATCCATGAAATCAAGAATTCAAGTTACTTTGAGAGGAACACCACAAACTATCGATACCACTAATGCAGCAAGAGCAAATTAAACTAAAATAACAGTCTGCAACTGCAAAATCAATGGTCCTGTGTCTAGAAGAAGGTTTATTGCAATAATGTTAGGTAACTCAATAGAGATTGTATAGCTGTTAGTATATTGATAGTAATGTAGGAAATAACAACTGGAGCAAGCTCCCCCTCTTGGATTATCCAGGCCAATCTTTCCCTAACAACGATGATAGTAAAATCCTTATTCCCTCTGTTCTCATTCGACAGCTCTATATTCCCCTCCCTCATTCTCTCTCCATAACAGATTTCTAACAACTTGCCTACATGGCAGTCACTCCCCTCCTTCCTAGTTTGTTTCTACGAGTATAAGTGTTGATGGGCCTAGCTAGTATGGGCTGGGGAGAGGGTGGATTGTTATCAATTCCCTCCTCCTCAACAGATCCCTTGTCCTCAAGGGGAAAGGAAGTGAGTTGTCTCTTGATGAAGTCTGAATTCCCCCAGGTAGTTTCCTCACGATTGATCATTTGTTGTAGAGCGTATGGAATAGGGTCCTTCATATTAATTCCTTGCAGAGTAATTTCTGCACCCATATGGTCAAAGGACATAAACATTCTCTTCCAATCTACCTCGACCACCCCTAGCGTCTCCAGCCATGCAACACCTAATATCAGATCGGGTCTCCCAGTGTTGAACACATAAGCATCCATGCTAAATTCTGCTCCGTTCACTTCTAGCTGCGTTTCTTTACAAATACCTTGTGAGAACGATCGGTGCCCATCACCCAGTCTAACTCCAAAGGTTCAAGTATGAGTAGTAGGAATTCCCATGACCTCAACCAATTTACTCGACACAAAATTATGACTAGCTCCATCATCTACTATAATTAAAATAGGCACTTCCTTAAGCTTTCCCATTATAGCCATTGATCTCATTGGTGAGGAATTTTCCATTCCCATTTCTTGGTACTCCGTCAAATTACAAACCAACTCCCAATCCTCTGGAGGCTCCTTTGCCTTCATCACTGCAATGTCTCCTATTGTTTCATCTTCTACATGTCCCTCCCAAACAATCAGCTTGAGCTCTTTGTCTGGGCATTGATGGAGTGGACAGTAGATTTGACCACATTTAAAGCATAACCCCTTTGCTCTTCTCTCCATTAATTGCTCATAAGACAAATTCTGAGTTCCCTTCCACCTTGGACCATTTTGTCGACTATCAGCAGTCATCACATTTCCGGACCTGTTGGGTAACTCCTCCTCCTCCCCTTTCACGTTGGCAGATGTATTTTCTGCTTGACCCAGGCGTTAAGGATTGGACATGTGTTAGGATCTTAGGGGAAGAGAGAGAGGTTTATTCTAGAAGAAAGAAGAGGGGCAGGAGGGTAGGTAGTTATGCTGAGGTGGCAAAGTAGTTAGGGGACAGAATGTACCTGGGGAGGGAATATTATGTACTGGGGTGAGAGAAGAGGGAGGTAGGCAGAAGAAAGATAGAAAATATAGGCAGAGAGAATTCGATTCTCCCTGAGGAGCATTACTTGCTCTGGTATAGAAGGTGATCTACGGATTCACCTTGTAATTTCAGTGTTGAACAATGACTATTATCAATAATATACAAATCTATAGCCTATTGGTTTAGAGGTTCCTAACATTGGTCTGACCTGCCGGATACAAAGAGAGGAGAGGATCAGCTTTAGGAGGAGAATTCAGAGTAACATACCTTGATGCCACCTAAGATGTCCGATAGAGTAGAAGCGTTGGAATCCCGCATGGCTAACTTGGAGGCTGGGGTGGAGGAAATTCAAGCATCTATGCGAATGGCAATGGGGGAAATGCAACTATCCTTGCTGCTGGAAATGAGTAAAATGCTAGGGAAGAGGCCGGAGGAAGGACAGGGGAGTGGAGATGCGTCAGGAAGGGGGCCGAATACTGGTGGGGTGAGGAACCCAGGCCAGGGGCAAACACATCCGGTGGAGCACTCCGATGATACCATGGACGAATACAGGATGTCTGTCCGCAAGGTAGAGTTACCCATGTTTGATGGGTCAGACCCTATGGGGTGGATCACGAGAGCCGAAGTATATTTTGAAGTACATAATACTTCGGACCCGATTAAGATGAAGCTAGCTCTACTGAGCATGGAAGGTTCCACCATACATTGGTTTAACCTTCTTCGGGAGACAGAGGGAGAGTTGGACTGGGAAAGGTTTAAATGAGCCCTTACCGATCGTTATGGGGGAAGAAGGTTTGATAACTCTTTCAAGGAGTTGTCGGACTTGAAGTAGACAGATTCGGTGGAGGAATATATTGGGGCTTTCGAATTCATCTCGTCGCAAGTAGGTCGTTTACCAGAGGAGCAGTTCATGGGGTACTTCATGAGTGGGTTGAGAGCTGACATACGCAGGAGGGTACGTACGCTGGGACCTGTCAACAGGTACCAGCTGATGAAGATGGCTAGGGCGGTGGAGGATGAAGTGAACGGCGAGCTCGGGGGCGTCGAAGGCACAGGACCTCTCATGCGATTGTGGTCGCCGCACAGAAGAAGTCCTTTTAAGGGCACCCTCCGGGTCAACCCGACCCATCGGGACCCGGAGCCTCCAGACCCGACGGGTCAAGGGAGATTTGAGGGGGACACCGGATCAGGGAGAGGTCGCGACCTCTCTGGGGCTCCATCGCAGCTTCTAGCGCAACGGAGGACGGTTGCTCCATCCTTGGCGACTCCCACCCGACGAACAGAGAGTGACAGACGGGGACCGACGGAGAGCAACAGAGGGGTGCGGCATTTGTCGTACTAGGAACTCATGGACAGGAAAGAAAAAGGGCTATGTTTCCGATGTGGGGAGCGGTACCATCCCCTTCATCAATGTCCAGAGAAACAGTTGAGGCTGTCAATTTTGGATGACAATGAGACCTTGGAAGAAAATGGAGGAATTGTTGCCCTAGAAGCCGAAGTTGAGCAAGGGGCTGAAATGGTTTTAGAATGCAGAACAATGGGGGTGAAGGAGGCAGTGATGCCAGACGCAAAAACCATGAGGTTGGTCGGGCAATTACAGGGGGTTCCAATTATGACCTTAGTAGACAGTGGGGCAAGTCATAATTTTATTTCCCCAGAACTAGTGAGTGGGTTGGGACTGATGGTGGAGACAAGCAAGGTGTTGGGAACTAAGCTAGGAGATGGCCATAGGGTCACTACTCAAGGAAGGTGTGTGGGAGTACCTATTCGAATGGGAGAAATGGAGTGGAAAATTGATGCCTATGTCTTGGACTTAACAGGAATGGATGTGATATTAGGGATGGCTTGGTTGCAAACCTTAGGAAAGGTCAAGGTTGATTGGAAGGAGATGACCATGCAATTCCAACATGAGGGGCAAAAGGTGCAACTTAGTGGGGAAGCAGTGGGCAACTACACAGCTGAAGCAAACTTGCTAGAAGGTATGGAGGTCGAAGTGGAGGATAGGGTGGAACCAGATTCTGTCCTAGCCAGCAGAGTTATCTTCAAGGAGGGACACTCAATTGGGCAGTGGTTGGTTCAGTGGCAGGGCAAGCCTATAGGGAATGCTACTTGGGAAGATGAAAGTGTTATTCAGAGCCAATTCCCTCATTTCAGCCTTGAGGACAAGGCTGATCTTCTAGGAGGGGGCAATGTTAGGACCCATGATAGCAATTAGCAATAATATTAAGCCTAGGATAGAGAGAGTATATTCACGTAGGAAGAAAGAGGGGGCTGCAGGGAATGATGTCAGAGTTAGTTAGAATGGGGAGGGCTGATGTGCTGATGTGGCACAGGGAATAACCGAATGTACTAGGGACAGCTAGGGGTAGAAAAAGGGTGGGCAGAGGAGAGAGGGGGCATTCAGAAAGTGAGAAGAATATTGTGACAAAGAAAGAAGATATTCTTTCCCTGAGGAGCAGCCATTGCTCTGGTTAGGGAGTGATCCTTGGATCCTCTTATAATAGCAGTGTAATCACTGGTTTACTATCAATAATATACTAGTCTCTAGCTTATTAAGCTAGAGGTTCTTAACATCTAACTCATATTATCAGCATGTTTGCCAGATAATGCACATCTCATGTCTCCAAAACGTGCACTGGTCCAAACACCACGGTGCAGCCTATGATGAGCAACCTTTGCAGATGCAAGATGAAAGCCACTGCAACAAAACGACAGCTAATATTGAACGTGAGCAACAACAAACAAACACCCTTCCGCAAGGTTTCTGCTCTTTGTCGAGGGAATAAAAGGGCAGAAACGACAAAGAGCAGAAAAGGATAGGCCATACAACAGAGAATGCATTTGCAGACAGTACCTCTTTTTTTTCCAAAAAAAGACACAATTAGCTGCACGTGCTGCCCTTAAGAATAAACTCTTACTCAGATCAATTTGAAAAGCTCAGAAAGCCTCCTTCAAATTTCTTAATATCTGTAATATCAGGATTTGGAAAATATTAAAAGAAAGAGTAGAATTCAAACCAGGATTGAACAAAAAATGACATGAATATGTCGATTGTACAAGCCAAACTGATTTAATAAAGAAAACATGGCTAAAGAAGTCAATCCAACAAGATTTATCTGCAGCAGCATTGATATGTTGATTTA
>JANZLC010000005.1:27243546-27254760 GCA_026413385.1 Erythroxylum gracilipes
CGTGCTTGGTTTCATCGCCCTAGTCAAAAACTTCATAAACTTCACTTTGTCTCCACTAAATCTGACACATCAGTTTTCGTTCATAATACCTCCTCCAATACTACCTTTCTTTTAGTATATGTTGATGATATCTTGATTACAGGTTCTTCACCATCATTCATCACCACCCTTATTCAAGATCTTAGCACTTCCTTTTCCATCAAAGAGTTAGGCCCAATTCATTATTTTCTTGGTATTGAAGCTACCCACACAAATGGCCTTATCATCTTGTAATTTCAGTGTCGAACACTGACTATTATCAATAATATACAAATCTATAGCCTATTGGTTTAGAGGTTCCTAACAACATGCCAATCCGAGACGCATACCCAGTAGTGGAGGCCCCAAATTTGTATTTCGTTTCATTGGGTCGGAGTACTCCTTCACCGACCAGCTCTCTTTCCACCTTACTTATTTCTTCACACAGTCCTCCCAAAAGCAGCTCATGAACCACTCTTGGAGTAAATGAGTGATTTGTGAAGTCACTCTCTCATACTCTTCGATATACTCATCCAATGACTTATTTTGAACTAGCAATTTCAGCTGCTCTATCGGATTTCCCTCATCTTTTTCCCCATATCTGTCAAACAAGGATCGCTTGAAGCGTTCCCACGTCAAGCACGGTTCTAGCCCACGTATGGATTTAAACCAGTATAATGTGGTCCCTTCCATACAAATATGCACCATCGGCAACCTCAACTCGGCAGGAATCTCATGAATCGAGAAATAGGATTCAGCACGTACGACCCAGGCAAATGGGTCCTCTCCGCGAAATGAAGGAAGATCGACTCTCCGTGCCGCGTTTCTGTATTCCTCCCATGCTTGTTCTGTAACCGCCGGAAGAGTGCGACTCTCCTGTCGGTAGGGCTCTGATCGGTGGGCTGGTTTTTCTCCACCCGAAGAAGAAGATGCGAGATGGGTCAGTGTAGGGGTACCTTCTCCTCCGTCTCTCATACTCTGCTTTTTTTGAGTTTCTAGCTTTAAGAGTTAGAAAACCTTCTCTCATTTCTGTCTGTAGTTGGCCTTGGGACTTTGCTAAGGTTTCGACGCTAGCCATCAACGTGCTCAGCTGCGTCCTAAGATCCTTCAGCGTGGCTTAATGCGACTTCACCATTGCTTCTTAGGCCAACAATGATGACTCTTGTCTCCTGAGAGACGCCTCCACAACAGACATTCTAGCCTCCATACGTGTTTGCATACAACCTCTACCCCCTTCGCCTCTCAATGAAAGCACCAATTGTTAGGTAACTCGATAGAGATTGTATAGCTGTTAGTATATTGATAGTAATGTAGGAAATAACAACTGGAGCAAGCTCCCCCTCCTGGATTATCCAGGCCAATCTTTCCCTAACAAAGATGATAGTAAAATCCTTATTCCCTCTGTTCTCATTCGACAGATCTATATTCCCCTCCCTCATTCTCTCTCCATAACAGATTTCTAACAACTTGCCTACATGGCAGTCACTCCCCTCCTTCCTAGTTTGTTTCTACGAGTATAAGTGTTGATGGGCCTAGCTAGTATGGGCTGGGGAGAGGGTGGATTGTTATCAAATAACTTCCTAGAGACAAATGTTTCTACACAGGATCATCCAGTATATTGTTTAATTGTTATTTTTAAAGCAGCCACCAAATGAAACCTTTGTTAATTTTACAGGTAAAAAGCAAATGATCATCACTGTATTAGAAATGAAACGTCGATGAATTTCAATAGTACTAGGCTATCATTTAACTGTGTCAACCAAAACTGAGAAATGGAAAAGTAGATTCTCATATCAGCATATTGTCACAAGATCATTGTACCTGTACAGGCTTTCGCCTTAACACTTGAAATGCTTCTGCCCTCATAGACAAAAATCTAAGGAACTTTTTGGTTAAAATGTTTTCAAGTTCATCAGCCTGTTTCACCTATTCAAAAAGACAAGTACACCATGAATAAGAGAAAATGGAAGAAATATTTTGGTTTTGTTCTTCTTTTGTTATCTGTGTGCATCAATTCTTGTCATGCAGAAATGAAAGTGGACATGCAGGTAACTGTTGTTATTCTTAGAATGAGAATTCCATATAAGTTTTGCATAAAAATGCCAAACCTGAACAAATGGAATAAAACTATGGTAGGTGAAAGACTAAGTATATTTTAAGTTTTTCTTTTATTATTAGGTATTACCAAGACTTGTGCTAAATTTCAGTTTGGGATGAGAACATGGAGATTAAGTATAAGAAAATAAGGGCAAGCACGCAATCATATTGAAGAGTTTTCCAAGTTGAAGGTTAAGGGTAACAAATTGTACTCCATCCTATTTCATTACCTATGACAAACAACATTATCAAAACTCTCCAAATCTGGAAGCAAGGTAGGGAAAGAAGATTTAGGTAAGAATTCTAGATATAACAACACCATTTTCCTAATTTGTTTGTCATCTATTTCCTTTTTACATGCCAAGAAATCAAGTTATATATGTAACTCTATCATGAATATTCTCTCCTTCCTCTTACCTATAGCATAGAGAGAGAAACTATAACAACTTGGGACTTGTTCACTAGTGAAATGCTTTTCAATTTTCATATTCCAATCCCAAGTTTTCTTTCTGATGTATCCTTCGTGATGGAAAAATCATAATAAAACAAAGAAAATGATCCTTCTTTAATAGAATAGGAAAGTAGTTTGTAATTGAGAATAATATAACTGCTAAACCTTTTCCTTCTAAAAGAATATTTCCAGATCTAAAGGCTAAAGATAAGAATATGTTAGAACAAACAACTTATTAAATAATTAGCACAAGATGGACCATATGAAAAGAGAAGAATGCCTTAATGATCATATGTTTTTGTTTTACATTTCTTTGTCAATTAGTATATTTAATTGATCTTTTGTCCTGGCACTTGTTTAGAGTTTCTTTCAGTTGTCACAACTTTCGTAAATTTAAAATCAATAGACTTTAAAATTTTTCAAAAACTTCTGCTTTCTTGCTACATTTACAATTTAGCATAGAGTTAGTGCCTCTTTAATCAATTGGCCTATATAATACTGTCTAAATAGTCACAATATTCATAATAGCATTGCATTACAACAACAATTTTCTTGTTATCAACCAATAAAGTATGTTGATTAAACAGTAAATTGGCACAATACTGCAACCTGTCTGGTAATTAATTATCCATTCTCAAAGAAAATTAAGAACCAATTAATATAAACTTTTTTGGTATTAATAGGAACTTAGGAAGGTTCAAATGATGTATAATTGAGATATTATTTATGAAAATCATTTTACCTAAGAGCTACAAGTTTCACATAACTAAATACTTTATCTTTCAAACATCCAAAGAAAGTAAAGTTATCACCAAAGCTGCAGTTTGTCCCTTCTCATTCTTTATAAATTCCTCTCTTACTTCCTCTCATATCTTCCACGAAATAAAGGATAAGAAAATTGGCAAATATGAAAGGAAAAAACTTATACTTACAAATTTAGCAATGCAAATTATAGGCATGTACAACGATGTATGAAGCCATGAGTTCATCAATCATACATCTGACTGCTTAACTGGTATGATGAATGGAGAACTTGTTTTGCCATGCATTGAAATGATAGCTATGAATATAACATCTATCTAAAGATTTCTTTTCTTACCTTTAGACTAATACGTAGCGAATTGATTGATGTCTCTATTAAGCATCTTTCAGCCTCATTTCGACATATCAAAACCTGTAGTAGCATTACTCACAACTTATAAACAGTCAAGGCAGTAATGAAGCATTCATATAGTGAAAAATGAATATCTATACTTGCAACTAGTTAAAACATTGATAAAGATATAGCTCTTTCGAAACTAGTGCCCTTAACATGCAAAGGATCCACAAAAAATCATCAACAAAAAATCCGACCACTGGAAAGTCACAGATCCCCCAAAAAAGAACATCATTCAATAGTTTTCAAAAAATAGCAAGTTTGCTATATCAAACTTAGAAATCCAGGAGGCAACTAGTTTATCTTAATGGGTTTTGTATTTGCGAATCTTCCAACCATCCAAGAGGAATTTAACAATTGAGAGCGTGTTAAGCATAACTTAGATATACTATATCCTAACAACAAGGAAAAGCTATTAGTGGTTGTTTCCTTGGCCTAATGTCATTCCACTTTCAGCATGGCTCTTCTATAGATCTCTCTTAGCCTGATAAGGGCTTTAAGGATTAGCTTTTAAGAAAAACATTATGTTGTATTAAATTCTCAATATTAGTGTCAACTGAGATTTGTTTCCCCTCTAGCACTTTCACCATGTCATTTCTATTGCCTTAATTAAAGATCTAATAACAACTAATGTATATCCCAATCCTTATAGATTTCAATCAAAAGCTAATTCATCTGTTGCTTCAAACTATGAAGCTTGATTTGAACAATTTCCTGATAGATGAGAAACACAGAGGAAAAATTCATACAGATTTTTAAAATGCCATGTCATCATTAGGTGGGACCACAACAACTATCTCCCTGTGGTGGAATACTATCTGCCACCTAATTCGCACCTTCTATTTTCACCATGTCATTTCTATCTCATTAATTAATGATCTAATAACCACTAATGTATATCCCAATCCTTGTAGATTTCAAAAGTTGCCTCATTTGTTGCCTCAAACTATGAAGCATGCCTAGAACAATTTCATGGTAGACGAGAAAGACAAAGGTAAGATTCACACAGGTTGAAAAAATGCCATGTCATTAATAGGTGGGATAACAACAGCTATCTCCTTGTGGTGGAATACCATACTTCTAATGAAAATTTCAAATGATGAGGTTACCCTAAGTTATCATAAATTCAATGTTTAAACTTCAATCATTGCCATCTAAAAGAGCGGGTTACATGTATATTCATAAAATAGACTCAAATTTAATCTAAACAACCAAACACCTAATACCATACTTCTAATGAAAATTTCAATGATGAGGTTACCCTAAGTTATCAAAAATTCAATGTTTAAACTTCAATCATTGCCATCTAAAAGAGCGAGTTACATGTATATTCATAAAATAAACTCAAATTTTATCTAAACAACCAAACACCTTACATCAAAAGAAATAAGGTCTTAAATATCCTCTGGCATTATACCCATCTAGTTAGTGCACAGAAGTGAAATCCTTATTCAGAAACACATGTCCTTGTGTTGTGCATAGAGTTTCTCTCTGGAAAAATTATAAGAAGAAAGAAGCTGGAAGACAAATCTTACAGGATTTAGCAGAAGTTCTGGGCTTGTCCTACAAAAATATAAAGAAAATATTACAATCTCTATGCAGCAATTATCCGTACATCAATTCAATAAGCAAAAAGAAGAATGAAAGGAAAAGAAGACCGTAAAAGAATAGTTTTGTTGTCATATATCCCCTAAAGGTCCTAAGTGACTCTAACGACAAAACAAACTAGTTTATGTATCCCCTAAAGATACTAAGTTAAGTTCCTTTAAGTATATTGGAAAACTTGGTTTACAAAACTAACAATGACAATTTTAATGTTTAATAAAAAGTTTTGAAGGCTTAAAAATCACTCAACCTTAGGACATAATGGTCCAATAAGATAACTAGCCCTTCACGGTAACATTGATGCATGAAACTTTTGCAGTGGAATGTAGCCACTTGGCATCGAAAAGTATGTTATATAGCAGTTGTAGTTATAACTTACATTCATTATTAAAACAAAAAACAAAATTTGTATTTCTTTTCCATCCCTTCCAGCCAAGAAGTAATGAGAGTGATTCAATCTCAGCCATTGCTGTGCAGATGAGTGGCTGGTAGATATCAAGGAGCTATTACACCGTTCGTGTCAATCCCCAATTTCAAAAGGAAGTGTCCATTAATCTTTGTTTATGTCAAACATAGAAGTCACTTTCTCCCAATATGATCATTCTCCTATAACAGGTAATGGCTTATAAGTGTTATGCAGTTCTCTGTTATCAATTTACACGAGCCTATAGACATCCAAATAAACATAACCACTCCACAACACTACTACTAGCATTTTCTTGCCATCATAAAACTGCTCTGGGGCTTATGAAAGTAAGAAGTAACCACTAGAAGGAAATGATGGAAAAGGATTCGGCACCAGATAGATAAAATATAATTTGGCACAAAAGCAAAATCCCAACCTGGGTACACCATACAGATGAATATTCTATTTCAGCATCACAAAAATTGAAAAGAAAATAAGAATCCTGCAGTCGTTGCAAATTTACAACAAAGTAAAACGCAATTTTAAAACCATACATTGAACATACTTTAGTTCAACCTCTGGCTTGTTATGCCTTTCAACCTCTTGACAAGGGAAGTTCTGCGAGGAGCATATCCATATGAGAAGTCAGAGCAAAAATGCACCGGCAATATCAGCATGAAGATGTAAAAGGAAACTACATATCCAAACCCATTGTTCGATGGCAATGGAGAAGCGCAGAACACTTTTAGTACCTGCAGACACATAGCTGCCTCTAAAGTGTTCCTTATGCATGTCAAGTAAAGCCGCAATGAACTAGCCTGTAGATATCAATATAAATTACAAACTCAAAACTTATCCTTTCAAACAATGAAAAACATCAAGCTTAAGAGAAAATAATTAGCTATTTTCAATATATGATCGTAACAATGTCGTCGTTTCCTAAATATCTCCCAACAACAAAGTGAAGTTGTTCGGATCAAAAGAGAGGCAAATTGTTGGACTTATCATTGATTCTTCCTTGTCGGTGGCTAAAGTTGAATTTCTTCCAGGCTTAATTAGAGAAGCACAACCTGAAACCCAGATCTAAAGTTGTCGTTCAAAAACTAGACCTCCCATGTTTACACTCAAACATACGAATTCTGAATCTGATGCAGCCGAAGCTGATGATGTACCTCACCTGCTTTACAGTAATAAATGATCTTCGGCGTTTATTTTAAGGTTTGGGGTTGTCTCTTGGAAATTGTTTGGTGGGTGTTAAGTCTCGCTGTAACGGGCCAGCTGCCATTAAAAGAACCCACTCTGATCTGATTCTCGTACGTCATTAGGTCAACAGCAGTGATACAAATTTCATAAAAGGGCCCAAAAAGGTCAAAAGAAAGAATATCAAATGCAGGCGAGTAAGGTTTTGCAACTTGGATCAGACATCGAACCGGAGGTTTTACTGATTATTGGTTTGATTGGTTCGACCGATCAGGTAAGGTTTTGAAACTCGAACTAGACATCGAACTGGAAGCTTTATTGGTCATCGATAAACCGGTTGAACTGGTGTGATGTCATAATTATGCAATAATTATATTTAATTATATATAATATTAGTAATATTAAAAAAATACAAAAATATACCAAATAATATTTAAAAATTATTAAAAATAAAAAATAAAAAAATTCATTGAACTAATGATTGAACCGGTCGAACCGGACCAGTTCGACCAGTCAATTAACCGGTTCTCACTGGTTCATTTAGAGACTAGTTTTTGGGAGTGAACCGGACCGAATAGCTGACCGGTCACTAGTCGAACCGACCGGTCCGGTCCGGTTTTCAAAACAATGCAAGCGAGTCATCAGTGACATTGGACTTGATTTCCATGTCGCAAGTTTATAAATTTAATTGACTGGATCGTTTCATTCCTTAGATCCAGCCAATAAGCTAACTTGCTCTATTCACTGAAACTGAAAAAGAAATAGGAAGGGGAAAGAACAATAAGCTTATACAACTTGTCTTCAAGAAATTTGGAAAGAGTGAAACAATAGAAGGTTTCCAGGGAAATCTAGAAGCCTAAATTCTCTCATTAAGCTTACAGTAGCCAATATCAGAGAACAACTGATTATCAATCAGTTGGGAACGCATTGTAGCAGAAGAATGACTCTCTCTTGGAGATTATCGAGTTTTGTTTAAAAAGCTAATAGTTTTTACGAAGATATCACTGATCAACAGTTCATGAACCTTCATCAATGTGGTACAATCGGAGCAACAGTAACAGGTAACAGAGAAACGGTATAAACATGCAATGAGTCTGATTCCTAAGCAACCCTAGCAGATTTTCGACATAATAAAGTTAAGAAGGGTGTGACAGGCAATATAAGTACGAAAGGTGACTCACCTGTGAGCTCATCGACGGAAGCTTCCCCAACCTCCACCTTCAGATCCTAGTATTCAACGGGAAGTTAGTAACTTAGAGATGATTTACAGTAGACTCAATGAGATTTGTCGCTTACCTTGACTGAATGAGCTCCTGTTTGATTAGAGTTGTAACGGTTCCTTGGATCTCCAATAGTGTCGTGCAGCCTACGAAGAAGATAACCCCAATTGCGTAATCTTTCGAAGACTCCAAAAAAGTAGTGCGGGGATTTACCTAAGTCGTGTATGTCATGGTTCAAAAGTTGTCGTTTTCTTGTCCATTAATATGTGTAAACTACGTCGTTTGACTACCATTAAGCCTACTACCCAGCCCCAATTTTTAAAAAAATTTTCCAACTTTTTTTTTAGGGGTTGAGTTAAGGCAATAAAAGGAAATTTTGCTTTTCTGAAATATCTTATCCTAATTAGCACTTCCAAAAGTTATTACAACTTGCGGATACTTCTTATTTTACATGATTTCGAGCTGCTAGTGTTATTATTTAAATGTATTTGGCTAGTTTATCTCCAATACTAGTAGTAGTTTTATCCTCACTCAATTAAAGTATGAAAGAGTATAGTGATATAATTTAACTTTATTGAATAAGGTTTTAATATCATTTCATTAAAATATTGAAATGATCTTTTTATATTAATTGTAGTTATAATTTATATATGAAATATTTGAAATTAGTGTTGATAAATTTAAAAATTTAGGGACTATTTTATAAATTTAAAAATTGTCTAAAACAGTACTGGTACAATATTGTACCAGAACCCAATCAAGTATTACGGTCGGTACAGTATTCATAACATTGGCTGACAGTCCTTGGTATGTTCAAGGTGAAGTTCATGGGCCCATATCAATAATTACCTATTTCTTTCTTTTTCATTTTAGAATGATGGGATAATAAATGTTTCATCGTAGTTTTCCTACTTGTACAAATTACTATTTTCTTGAATTAAATTGATAATTGGTACATTACTGTCAAATAACAAACAAACAAGAAGAATAAGGAAGGAAGAAGAGAAGAGATATGTCGATTTCAAAGAATATTCGGAGGGAGAGAAAGAGAGAGAACACTGCCAATTATGTTATATTCCTTGTACTATCCGTTTCTATAATGGTTTAAATGTACATAAGGAAAAGACTATAATAAGGTGGGTTCATGGCTAACAACGTTGGGGTTTTTTTTTCAAATGATAAGTAATAACCAAAATGTTGTTGTTTCTCCTAGTTTCTTCAACCTTTTGAACCTATCACGTTTTCATCGTCTTCTTCATAATTTCCTACAACCCCCTCCCCCTCAATTCCTTTGTTCACCAAGTAATCTTCTGGGAACAGTCTTTGAAAATCGAAAAGATATTCCCATAAAGAGTTCTCTTTTTGGTTGTCAAACCAATAAATCAATAATTGTGTTGTTGAGCAATTATTACTCTTAACCATTCTTCTCTCCATTATTGCCATCAAAACATGTTATGTTGTAGTGAGTTCCTCCGTTAAAGACAAGGACGTTTGGTCAGATCCCATATAAGCCTTCTTAAGTTGTGTTACATGGAAAACTATGTGGATTAATGTCCCAAGGGGTAATTCCAACTTATATACCACATTATTGACACCCTCCAAAATTTTTAAAGGGTTGTAATATAATAGGGACAGTTTTTGATTAATTCTTCTCTTAAAAGAATGTTGCTTATAGGGTTGTAACTTTAATAAGACTAATTCCCCCACCTCGAACATTCATTTTGATCTTTTTGAATACACTTGTTGTCTCATCCTATTTTGCGCCCTCTAGAGATGAAATTTTATTATTTTTAACGCTGCCTCACATTCCTTAAGAGCATGATCGACCTCTAATATTTTGGAGTCCCCTACAAAGTATGGCATATAGATAAGTGGAGGATATCCATATAAAACTTCAAATGACGTTGTATTTATTATCGAGTGGTACTTTATGTTATACCACCATTTAGTTAAGGGAATCTGTTCACTCCATTTTTTTGGTGTCTCTCCACAAAAACATCTTAGATAACTCTCCAGAATTTTACTAATTGGCTCCGTCTGTCCATTAGTTTGAGGGTGATAGGTTGTCAAATATTTAAGACCAACTCCTTGAAGGATGAATAGTTCTTGCAAGAATTTGCTTAAGAATGTTGGATTCCTATCACCGAAATGACCTCTAGCATTCCATGCAATTTTAAAATAGTTGCCTCTAAAGTGTTCCTTATGTATGTCAAGTAAAACCGCAATGAACTAGCATATAGATATCAATATAAATTACAAAATCAAAACTTATCATTTTAAACAATTAAAAACATCAAGCTTAAGAGAAAATGATTAGCTATTTTAAATATATGATCATAATAAAGAAGAACAAGTAGGACATTTAATTATAGTTAAGCATTCTAATGTAATTGTTTCCTAAATATCTCACAACAACAAAGTTAAGTTGTTAGGATCAAAAAGGAGGCAAAATGTTAGACTTACTATTGATTCTTCCTTGTGGGTGGCTAAAGTTGAATTCCTTCCAATGGGGTTATAGTCTTAGACTTGAAAACTTAAGAGAACATCAACGGTGGCTTCCTTAGAAAACCACAACTTGAAACCCAGATCTTAAATTGTCATTCAGAAACTAAAACTCCCATGTTTACATTCAAACATCCGAATTTTGAATCTATTGCAACCAATTTGAAGATGATGATGTACCTCACCTACTTCATAGTAATAAATGATCTTTAGCGTTTGTTTTAACTTTTGTTGTTATCTCCCAGAAAATGTTTGTCCACTTCAATCTGATTCTCTTATGTCATTAGGCCGACAATCTTCAGTATGTTCAAGGTAGAGTTCATGGGCCCATATCAATAATTACTCCTTTCTTTCTTTTTCATTTTAGAATGACGGTGTTGGATCCCATTTTCGAAACCTAACCCTCTTGATAAACATGCCATCGTACTTGTGCGTATAAATACTTGCCATGCCCGTGAATATAATCTACTAAAATTTCGACACTAACAGTCTCATTCTCATGCATACACAATTCTTATATCCGATCACTCTCATAACATACATATTTCATAATTCATGA
>JANZLC010000005.1:27275774-27287545 GCA_026413385.1 Erythroxylum gracilipes
TTGTAAGCAATTAATTCATGAGGTGTATGATTTGTGAAGAATTAAGAAATTGTGTATGGATTTGAGATATGGATGATACTGATTATGATTGGAAAATTATTGAAGTATTTAGGTTTAGATTTATGTTTGTTCGTGTTGGGTTTTCGGACAGGAAGTCCGATGGATTTGTATGGTTTGGTTTAGTGTATAAAAGTGTGTTTAAACCAATTGCAGGTTTTGGGTTTCTTAAAATGCAGTCGTTATGTTGCCCGATTTTCGATAGATTTGGTTTTATGGAAAAGATAAGAATAAGAATAAATATTTGTTAAAGATGAGATTGAGATATGCTTGATTAAGAAGAACTTTTAGAATTGAGTTTTGATAGAGGATGAATTCCTAAATGGGAAATTATATTGTTTTGATGTGTATGAAAGTGCATAAGATTGAATAAGAATGAAAGGAATCGTAAGAAAAAGAAAAGAAAAAAATTATACCGATTTCGGATTGTTTTTTGTCTTAGGGTTTCCAGCGCGACGTGACGTTTGTCTAAAAAGTTTTTGTTCCCGGATGTCGAATTTTTTATTCAATTCGATTAAATTCATTTTCCTTCGTTTTCGTTTTGCTTCCAATTTGTTTCGAAGAAATACGTTCCTTCGATTCTTCCGCTTTCGCTTTTGTTTCTGCATTTTGTTATCCATTCTTTCAGTTCATCTTCTGTTTTGTTTGATTGTTTCGTTCGTATTCGCTTCCGCCTCTTCGTCTTTCCTTTCTGTTCTCCGTCTTTCTGGTTGTGGTCCAATCATCGAGATCGGGTCCTAACATAGATGGTATCAGAGCCCAGTAATAGGATCTTACTTGGGCTATATGATTGTTAAGATTGAATTTGTGAGAATGTGATGAACATGGAAATGTATTGTCATACATTATGTGAAGAACCAAAGTGATTGTTTGATTAAGGTTAAGAAATATGATTGATGTTAGGTTTATGATTATGAAATTGAGATATACATTTGTGAGATGAAATGAGGAATGTTTGAAAGATGAGATAAAGGATAGAAATATATGTATGGAAGATCAATAGGTTGATTTTGAATGATGATTGGTCCATATGGGGTTCCTTAAGAAATGGGACCATTGACTTGTGAAAATGTGTTAAGAAATATTTGATTTGTGGATATAATGTTTGGATATGATATTTGATACAAGAAGTGAAAAAACCATTATGAATATGTGTGATAAGAATTTTGATAAGAAAGTGAGTGACTAAGATTATTGGAAGAAATTAGTTACGAGAATGCGTTATTTGATGATTTCTTAAGTTAGAATTTCGAGGACGAAATTCTTTTAAGAGGGGGAGAAATGTTAGACCCCGATCTTTTAGTGAAATTTAGAAATATTAAAATGAAATAAAATGAGTGTTTTTGTATATGAATTGTATTATAGATGTATTTGTGCCTTAATGAATTTATCCATAAAGAATAAAACCAAAATTCTCTCAATATTTAAGACTTTAGCTTATAAATATGTTGCAACAAATAGTTGTAATAGTAGTAAGATATATATTTGTATGAAAAAAAAGATTATGATATATCATATTATAAAATAAAAGTTAAAACATGTTTAAAATTTTCTTTAAAATTAAATAATTTATAACCATATTCTTTGAAATCTATATTTTTATAATCTATATCTCTTTTATTCATATCTTCTCTTTTAAGTTAGACGTACCATAATTTAACTTACTGATTAACTCTAAAATTGTTGAAAATGGTCATTGAGAATAACTTTTAAGGAATTGTTTTATATTATAAGTTGAAAATATGAAAACTTCAATTTTAAATTTTTTTTCAATGATGATATTTTTTTTCAATATGATTATCAAACTCTTTAATTGTTTGGTCATTTATCTAATTTTCATTTTTTTCTAAAATTTTCATATGTATGATTTATGCATAAAAAGAAAATATTAATTTTTTATTTTCCTAATTATTTTATAATTATTAAATTAATGTAGTCAAGAATAATCGTTATTAAATTAATTTGATTGTTCATTTGAAGATAGTCTTTATTAGGTTCTACTCGAGATTGTATACTTGCTTTCATTATTATTATTTGTACTAAATTTAACGTATCCTTGCATTTTATTATTATTATTATTATTAAATTCATTTAAGTTAAATTCGATTTAATGTGCTAGATTTTCATGTTTTCATATTTGAATTCCGTAAATCAACATGTCAGTTTTCTAAACGTCCCACATTATTAATGACGTAGATAATCAGTTTATTAAAATATGTAGCTATCAACCCCCATTCAAAAACAAAAAAAAATGTAGCTATCAACCCATTACTGTACAAATTGGGACCTATACGATAAATAGTAAATGCGATAAATAAAAGCTTTTCTAAAGGAACTCGAAATAAAAACACAAAATAATAAACTTGCTACGAAATGAATCGACCACGAAACGAGTGAATACTGGCGGCAGAACCGACACAACTGGGAAGTTAACGGACTGTTCGTGTTCTTGTTGTTGTTCGTGTTCTCGTGAAGTGAAGTGAAAGAGACCCCTCTTAGCCTCTTGCATCCATTGCCCCATAGACTAAATGTCGGTTGGAGACAAAGAGGTTATGGGCATCGCTGCAAATTCTTCCAAGACCAAGACCACCACCACCATCACTACCACTGCCAACGGCAGCGAAAACTGGGGCATGGGTTTTTTTCTTGTTTTCTTCCCCGACGAACACAGCTCTAATTCCTTCTCTTCCTCATCATCTTCATCTAGTATAAAAAGAAGCAATTCTAACAACCGCATCCTCACCAAAGCTCAATCGACTTTGTCAATTTGCGTTCTTTTTCTCTTCCTCTCTCTTATCCTCTTTACTCTCTCCACCTTCGAGCCCACTGTCCCCAACCCTGTTGTTGTTAGTAATAAACATGCAAGAAGATTCTTGTCGGAAAAGCGCATTACCAACCTCAAAACGAAGACCAACTTCTCCTGGTTCGCAAAGGTTTTGGAAGAAGGAGAACAGCCCAGAAGATTTACCGAGTTGCTCTCTTCTTCTGCTCTTCAAGGTATGGGCAAGCTTTACTTGCGTGGCACGAGAGCTATGAGCGACCTTTTGGTTGGCCATATCGTGGATGACACCAGTGAAGATGACATGAGGTTGTTCTTGAGAGTCTTGCACAGGTCGGGTCTCACTGCGAAAGCTGACACTGTCTTCATTTATGGGTCTTCATCGTTTGCTTCAAAGTTTGAGGCTTTGATTCAAGAAGAGAACAACTCGTTCTTGAAACTCGTTGCTCACTACCACCAAGAATTGAACAATTCGAGTCGAGAATTGGCGGATCCGAGTTTTGATCTGAGTCAGTTTTTGAGGCGTGGAAACAAGGAAATGGCAGATTCGCTGTGGGGTAAGGGATTGCGAGTCCACAACGACAGTGATTCGGGAGTTGCGGAAGATGAATCGATTCCGTTGAGTTATGGGTCAGTGGTGGGTTTCGAAGCGAGTGAGCTTGACCCAGAGAACTCGTTAGCAGGGTTTGTAGAGCGTGTTCCTATGAGTCTGAGAAGATGGGCATGTTATCCGATGCTACTCGGTCGGGTTAGGAGAAATTTTAAGCATGTTTTATTAGCCGACGTTAAAAACTTGGTGCTGTTCGGTGATCCACTTGGCCGAGTTAGGAACAAGAGGCCTGAATCAGTTTACGTTTCAATGACCAAGTACAGTAGAAGGAACGCTGAGAAGGGTGAAGCTAATTTTCAAGTAAACTCGGCGATTTTGATGGGCGGAGCTCGGGGAATTCGCAGATTATCAAATGTAATGTTAACCGAAATTGTCCGAAGCAGCATGCAACACAAAAGGAAAAACCAGGTGAGTGAATCGGGAATATTGAGTCAACTCGTTGGCAAAGGTCGCTTGGTGAAGAACATTGATTTGATGACGTCAACCGAGTCAATCCCGGAAGCGGGTTGGGTGGTGGGCTTAAAGCCATTCCGGTGGGGTACATACAAAATGATCCAACGTGATAATAACAATAGTAAAAGTAGTGAAGATTTTAACGTGTTTATTATGAGGCAAATATGTTCAAGTGAAGTTGATTCGTTTGTTTATAGGGATTGTTAGGCATGCATAGCAATTTGAGATGTTTTTCTTTTAGTTTTGACTTTACGTGTATATCATGTCCTTAATAAATCGATCATGAGAAATTTGAAATGGGAAACTAATTTGGAAGATTGGACAGGTTTGTTATATTTTAAAGTTTTATACTTACTAACTGAGCAGGAAGAATGATTGACGAAATGCTGAATAGGAAGCCAAAAGAGGCAGTGAGTTGGAAAGTAAAGTCATGCTCAATAATTTATTAGAAAAGTGAAAGCACCCCAGTGTAAAGTTTCCTCCAAAAAAGAAACACTCTGGAGAAGCATTTAATGGCAAAGAAGGCCATGTGCCTGTGATCTTCCTCTCCGCGTTATGTTTATCAGCTTTTTCATAGAAAATTACTACTATTCAAGCGCCTTTTCAAATTTCCAGGCTTGGCTGCCCAATCACTGGTAAATGGACTCACATGACCTTTCCTTTATACGTATTTAATAGTGTTTTCTCTTCTTGAAGGCTGTGGCGTTGCCGAGAAGAAGACAGTTTCAAGGTACTTTATGTTATGACCAAAATTAATTAATAAAACAGATGTGGAATTTCTTTTTTTTTTTAGGGAAAGAACAATAGCAGAGGGAGTCAGTGAGAAATGGAAATGTGGCGAGCAGACGAGTTGGTACCAATGCTCGTCTTTTAGTTAAAGAGCCTTTGCTTGCTGTCCACTAATCTCTTCGTTAATTTATAGATACCTTACAGAGGATGAGACAGTTGGCTAAGGATTTAATTTGCTGTTGTTACTTTGATCCTAGCGTCTTATTTAATACAATTCGACTCTTGCTGACCCATGACACGTGAACTCTTAACTTCATACCACCTCTTCATTCCGTAATATTTATTATTAACCTTCCAGTCAACGTATGATGTAGATATACAACTTCAACAAATACCCTTTTCTTTGTTTTTCCCTTTAACTGGTTTTTAGTTCATGTTCTTTCTAAATTATATTACTATACTGTACCGAGCCTTTAGCAAAATGAAGCATATTGATCAGTTACCTTAACTATAATTAAATTAGCCAAAGCGACAAATATTTCTCTCTTATAGAAGAATGCATATTTTGGTTTCTTATGGTTTAGTAATCAAAAGAGTTCTTTTGTTTTTCCTTTCATGTATCCATTTGAGGCATATTCAATGTTGTTGGTGAATATATAAAATCAATTAAATTAGCTTCACATAATAGTTTAAATTATTGTAATGAAACAGTTACTTAACATGGTATTAGAGCCTTTATGATCAAGTGGTCGTAAGTTTAAATCCTACCACTCACCTATTATTTAACACAAAATAGAATGAGTTTGTGCAATAAACTATTATGATAAAACAATCACTTAACAAATATGGAAGAAGAAAAGGTAAATGCTACCCTCCCTTCATTCCTTTATTATATTGGCGGCTTCCTAACTTTTACTATTTCTGCTGAACATAATTAATTAAAGTATAGATAAGTTCAAATATGCACACTTTCCATAAGCAAAAGGGAAGGAAACACGACATATATAACTTGAACAACATTTTATATGAAAGACAAAAAGATAATTTTAAATAAATAAGTTGATTTTCTTTTGTAAAAGTAGAAAAAAGTAAAGAGAAGCGAGTTAATTGCTTGATCATTTCAAAAATTTCTCTTCCAATTTTTCTTCGGATCAAAACATGTAATCTTATCTATTCTTTGTCGCTTCATTTTAGTCTTGTGTGTCCACCAACTTTTAATGCTAACATCCAAAACATAGGTGAAGATGTATGCAGAATGCCAAAATATTCTGCTGATTAAACAAGTTTATTAGAAAAATATACAAGTTAAAAGCTTCAAAAATAAAACAAAAGGTCGAAAAGATTGCGCATTTGCATCAACAAATCACGATGCGTGTCGTTAAATAGAATTCATGTCCAAATCAAGGAAAGTTCTCCTAATTAACTATTTTTGTAAATAAAGGATCGATATTGAATTTTAATTAACTCTAATATTATATATGTCAACAAGTAAATTATAATTTTGATTAATTATATTACAGAAAAATCTGTATTGGACCAAAATATTTGCTACAAATTTTTATAGAATGAATAAATGAAAAATAAGTTGGTAAAGGAGAGGAACGTGCGGGCTTGTTGAAAGACATTGGTGTACAAGTAAGTACAAAAAATACGGTGACCGTGGATGCTTATCACCACCAGTTGGGTGTTCATCCAGTCACACAAAAGCCAACCCACCGACACTAAAAATGATACCTACATCATTCCTCACAAGTCCTTTGATTGGATATTGGGAGGGTAGGTGGGCCACGAGCGCACATGAGAATAAGTTCGATTCAACGATATATGGAGGACAACAAAATCTAGGCCCTAGAGGAATTAGGACATGTTTTTTAATACCGCGGAAGATATACAGGACAGCAGGATGATGGAGGCCTCTTGAGTCTTGAGTGGACTGGAAAAGAGTTGTATTTGTATCGGATGAGGATTGAGTGAAAGTGAAGAAAATCCCAAGCTGTTTGCATTTGTCGTTACGAACACAGGCATTGGACTTAGGCTCCACCTCTCTCACACAGAGTTGGAAGATCTCTAAACAATTGTCCCGTCGCTCTTTATTATATCGTCATTACCATATATAAGAAATTTCAATTTCTCAAACTCATGTTTTTACGGTACAAACGAACCCTTTTTCCTTGGAATTACAATTGCCTTGTACTGAAATTCAGTGAGCTGACGTAAGTAGTACATATCTTTGTCGCTTAATCAAGAAATCGAGAGTTCGATTATTAAGAATGCAGTAAACTCTTAAATTAACAGTAACTTTCCTTAATTTGAGATGTTCATGTCGTGAAAAAAAAAAAAGCACTGCATACCTAACCCTGACGTCAGTCTAAAGTCTAATTTAGGAAGAAGGAAATGGAAGCTTTGGCTTTGGCGTGCATTATTTATTTCGACTAATAAGGCAGAGGCAACGGCACGCAACTGTGCCAAAAGCTTTATATATATACTTGCTTTATTTTACGTGTTGGTTTTACCTTTAGTTACTTTAAAATACTTTGGCTTCTTTTTCTTTGTGAGAAACCTTTGTATTTTTATAAAGTTCCCAATTCTTCTACTTTCTCTAAAGGGTTTTGCCAATAGCAGACTCTTAAAGTGGTTTTTGGTGAATTTGCGTAAGAAAAATTAACAACGCAAACAAAAAACAAAGAACAAGTTGATTAATTAATCTATTAATTTAGCCTTGTCGACAAAACAGTTGAAAATCAAATTATTGATTACAATTATTGAAAGATGACAAATGCTGAAGTGATAAAATTTTCACTGGTGGTGTGAATAAACATAAAGCGTAAGTTTAGACAACAATGGCCAAAACTTATAAAGAGATGATCAATACATAATAAAAGTTGGTTCGACCACAAGAGGTATATTCATTTGTAAAGCACAAAACCAATAATGTTACGATAAAGGAGGCGATTTTGTTTCGTTTGCTTATCCCATTTTAATTAGTACCTTAATAACACACAATTTCTGAGGATAAATATGAATCGGAGCTAGTGATTGTCGTGGTTGATAATGGACCAATCACAAAAGGGATATTATTCTCTTTAATTGAAATCAACCCCACATTGCCTTTTAATTAAATGCAAAGGCAAGGCCACGATGATTATTTGTCATATAATAATACGTAGTGGTTAAGTCAAGATTCATAGCAATCATTCATATCAGACTTTCATCATAAACTAAGAATTAATAAAATAAGTAATAGAAATATCATATGAATAGTAATCTTTTGTTTAATAGACTATTATTATAGATTAATCAAAAATGAAACTAATAATTAAGTTTGATGACTCCAACAAACTTTATGAAAATTATCATAATCCAAATAAATGTATTATGTAGCAACTAGCTATTGAAATAAAATTGCACTATTGTATTAAAAATTATTCGGGACGATTAGTCATAAGTGATCGAATATAACATAAACTATATGAAGGTAGTTGAATGATTAATGTAAGATTTATCACCCTAAAGCAATTAGGGAGAATATTTCATTGTTCTTGATTAGTATTGATTCGAGAATCCTTCGCCAAGGTGAAATGATACTTTGAAAATAGTTTTCAAATGTCATTAATAAAACCAATTTCTAATGATAGAGAACTAATATAATTATACTAAAATAGAATACAAATTATTTTTACGCTTTATGTCTAATCAGAACATAGTATAATAAAATTATTGAATTATACAAAAAGTAATGTACGAAAAGATTATTCAAAACCACTTTGACATTCCTAAATATTTTAGTGGTCATGATACATTGTTATATGCTAATCTTAATATATATATAAATTGTTTAATTATATTTTTTTTTGGTAAATTAGTAGAAAATTTTATAAAAAAGAGAAGAAAATAAAAGGTTTAGTACAAAACTGAGGGGACCTAAAAACAATCCTTGGCTCCTAAAAGCCACACAATGTCTAAGGACTTAAGACATATTCACCGAACAAACCATCACAAAAGCTAATAAAGCTGCCTGCAAGTGAGTGTACTCAACTAGAAAAACAATCTCAATCTCTTAAGATAAATTTAAGGAGTATAATTTATCTAATATCAAATGTGATTTGGGGTTATAGTTTATATTCGTTACCAACATATTTGAGAACCTAATGGCTTACACAAAAGAATGAGTTGAAGAGAGAAAATATATTTTAATTAAGTTAGACGTGATTATAAAGTTTGATGAACTTTATGATTAAATATGATATATTTAATAAATAAAAATCAATATAAGATATTGGAATTTATTTGGTACAAATTAGAATTTAATTTTAATTAAATTATTAAAATATCTAAATCATATTATAAAAGACTTAGGCTTCAAGGGAGTTAGCACTCTTTTCCTAACCCTGTCTATAACATTTATAGAGTCCTCTTAATATGTTATGTAGATACTATTAGAAGCCGGATATTTATACAACTACAATAGTTGAAATGAGTTAGTTTCAAAATGTTTATAAGAAAATGACAAGAAAATGATCAAGCTTCACAATAAACTACATATTAAGATCCATAATTTATCATAATTTATATGTTAATCATGTTATATGATTTAAATGATCTTGTCTTTTAAGAAATCATATGAAATAGTTTTTATATCCACTATGTATGAGATTGAATTCCGCCTTGATTTTCCAACATTGGTATAAGAGTCAACTTTAATTCTATAACTTGATTGAAAATGTTTGATCGTTATTGTTCTTGAATTTTGGAATTGAAATCATAAACCCTAAAAATTAGATTTAGATCTTTAATCTAAAAATTTTGGATTGAAAATCTAGAAACACTACTTTCAATTTTGAATTGAACTGTCAATTAGATTGAAAAACAATAGTTTAAGAGTTAAACAATGAGAACTAGAATCATCAAACATGAGCCATATATACACAATAGAAACCCATAAATCTAGAAACCCTTAAACACTAAAGTACCCATTAATGGAAACTAGTTTTAATAAAACTGAAGGGCTATAAGGTTGAGTTTTTTGGTTGATTATGGCATGAGATACCACTAGCGTAGGATGCTAGTAGCTTCTTCATAAGGTAATGAGTTTGAGTTTTCGAGTATAGTTGTTTGTTGGCCTACAATTGTGGTGTGGTTGCTAGAGAAAAGAATGTGATGTTGTGTTATTGGGACTGGCTAATGATGTTGATGGTTGGTGAGGATAAGTTGAGAAAATAAAGGCCATCATCGCCGGTGAAGAAGCAAGTAAGGTTGACAATTATTGTAGTGACAGACGACTATTATCATGGTGATTGGAGAATTACCTAAGGGTGTTTGGAAGCTCATCTGGAGAGATAAAGATAGGTGTAAGATGGGCTATGATTGTCATGAGACGGGGATAGGCGCAATATTGGAGTAGGTTAAGGGAAAGAAAGTGATAACATTAATGGTGCTGAAGGCAAGACGCAGGTGATGAAGATTAGATCATCTCATATGGATGACAATGGTTTGGGATTTTTGTGGCTAGGGTTTAAGAAAAGAGATAAAAATGGGGATGTTTGGCAACAAGGATAAAGCTATCCTAGGTATGGAATAAAGTGTGTTTATATATAGGATTAGGGCATTCTAGGGTTAGAATAGGATACTTCTAACTTAGAAAAAGGTTTTTCAATTACAAGGATAATCTTATTCTAGTATTGAAATTAGTTATTTTATTTATTGGACTAAAGTAATCCAAAGATGATTAAACTTATCTTTGCTTTAGAATAAAGTATTTCCATATTTACTTTTAAACAAGATTTAAAACTGTTTTAAATACTAAAAATCAATTCCATAATTCTATTAATTATTTTTCTTATTATGATTAAGAATAATAATTAAATTGATTCATAATTAATATTTTGAAAATTATTTTCTAGAATTAAATTAATTAAATCTCAATGAGAATTAAAGAAATTTCCTTTAATATTAGAAAATAGTTTTCTAATTAAGGAAAATTAATTTCTAATTAGATTATAAATAATTTTCTAGTTAGATTAGAATGTCTTGTTTATAAAATTTTAAAAAGGAGTTATTCTAAATTATAATAAGTAAGAAGTACAATTTATTTAAAATTTTTAATTAAATTATATTAAAGGAGTCAAGATAACTAGAAATAGTTGTTAATTGTATTTGAATTTCTATTTGGAATAAGAATTTAATTTATTTAGGACTCGATGAGTTTAATCTCATTTAATTTTGAAATAGTTTGAAATATTATTTTAGATTATGAAGATCAATAACTAGAAATAAGTCAAAAGTCACGAATGTAACATAAACTATATGAAGGTAGTTGAGTGATTAATATAAGATTTATCACCCTAAAGCAACTAGGGAGAATATTCTATTGTTCTTGATTAGTATTGATTCGGAAATCCTTCGCCAAGGTGAAATGATACTTTGAAAATAGTTTTCAAATGTCATTAATAGAATCAATTTCTAATGATAGAGAACTAATATAATTATACTAAAATAGAATACACATTATTTTTATGTTTCATATTTAATCAGAACATTGTATAATGAAATGATTGAATTATGCAGAAAATCATGTACGAATACCTTATTCAAAATCACTTTGACATTCCTAAATATTTTAGTCGTTATGATACATTGCTATATGCTAATCTTTATATATATATTATAGTTAAAGATAAATTAAAAGAGTATAATTTATCTAATCTTAAATATGATTTAGGGTTATAGTCATTATCAACATATTTGAGAACCTAATGGCTTAATTAAGTTAGACTTGATTATAAAGTTAGATAAATTTTATGATTAAATATGAGATATTTAATAAATAAAGATCAATATAAGATACTAGATTTTATTGGATATTTAATTAGAATTAAATTAAATTAAATTCAAATTTAATTTTAATTAAATTATTAAAATATTTAAATCATATTATAAATAGACTTAGGCTCCAAGGGAGTTAGCACTCCTTTCCTAACCTTCTCTAGAACAGTTATAGAGTCCTCTTAATATGTTACGTGGATATTGTTAGAGGCCAAATATTTATGCAACTACAATGGTTGAAATGTGTAACGCCCCATTTTAGGGGTTAGAATAGTAAAGAAATTCGGTACGTTTTATGATTTCTATTTGGATCTTGGCATG
>JANZLC010000005.1:27295981-27311641 GCA_026413385.1 Erythroxylum gracilipes
TACACTAACAGCAACCACCACCTCGGTATGAGCCAGAGGAAGAGGAGTTTGAGGTACGTAAACTTAGGAGATCTCAGACAGTTGAGCCATTTAATAGGAGAGATGGAGACATTAAATCCATCATGATGCAGATTCCAGCCTTCAAGGGAAGGAATGATGCAGAGGCTTACCTGAAGTGGGAATGGAAGGTGGACTTGGTTTTTGAGTGCCACAATTTTTTTGAAGATAAAAAGGTAAAGCTAGCCACGATTGAATTTATAGATTATGCACTGATATGGTGGGATCAGTTGGTGACATCCAGGAGGAGAAATGGAGAGATGCCAATTACTACTTGGTACGATATGAAGGCATGCATGAGGAAGCGGTTTGTGCCTTCTTACTATTATAGGGAGATGCACCAGAAACTTCAGTGGGGGACTACCATAAGGAGATGGAGGTGGCTATGATCCCAGCCAACATAAAGGAGGACCTAGAGGCTACAATGGCTAGATTTTTTAGTGGACTCAATAGGGAGATAGCTAATGTTGTGGAGTTGCAGCACTACTTAGAGATTGAGGACATGGTGAACACAGCCAAGAAGGTGGAGAAACAAATCAAAGCTGGAGTGGTAGCAAGGAGCGGGGCGAATTCTAGCCAATCATGGAGTTCAAAATGGCCCAAGAGAGAAGAGAAGTTGAAAGACAAGGGGCTGGACTGCAAGGGGACACCTAACAGGCCGAATGTAGGATTTGACCCTAAAGTTACACCTAACACCCAAGCTTCTTCTGGTAAGCATTCTAGCATTAAATATTTTAGGTGTTTGGGTACTGGCCATATTGCATCTCAATGTCCAAATAAGAAAGCCATGATTATAAGGGATAATGGGATGATTAATTTAGAGGATAGTGGTAGTGAATCTGAGCTTTTTGTTGATAATGATTTTGAGGACGATAGTTGATTTGAGAGAGCTGTTACAAGGGAAGCACTAGTAGTTAGGAGGGTACTGAGTGCTAGGGCCACAGACGAGGTTGTAGATCAGAGAGAGAATCTTTTCCATACGAGGTGTTTAGTTGGTGGGAAAGTATACAATTTGATCATTGATAGGTAGTTGCACTAATGCAGCTAGTTAGACTATGGTACAGAAATTGGGTTTGACATGCAGGAAACATCCGGAGTCATACAATTTGCAGTGGTTCAATGATAGTGCTGGTGTGAGGTGACTAGGCAGGTTGTAGTGCTATTTTCAGTAGGGAGATATGAAAATGAGGTGTTGTGTGATGTGGTACCAATGGAAGCTGGTCATATGTTACTTGGGAGACCTTGGCAGTTTGATAGGAGGGTAGCACATAATGGGTACACCAATAGGTACTCCTTTAAGTTTAAGGGTAGGAATTTCATTCTACTATCTTTATCACCTTATGAATTATACCTGGACCAGATAAAAGCAAGTAAAAGTGAGGAGGGTTCGGGTAGTGAGAACAAAAAAAGTGAAGAGAGAAAAGAGGCCCAAAAGAAATATGAGTTTGGCCCAACGGTGAGCGACTGCACAAGTGAGGAAAAGAAAGTAGGATGTGCAGGAGAGAAAAGCTCCAAAAGAGAAAAGAAAAGAGAAAAGTGAGCGTGTTTGCTAAGGGAAAAGACTTGAGGAGAGTAACTAGAGAGAAAAAAGCACTAGTAGTGGTGAGATATAGAGAGTGTTTAGTTTCTGACACTAACCCTCTTGGTGCTTTGCCTAGTGTTTTTACTTCTCTTTTGCAGGATTATTCATATGTCTTTCCTGAGGAGATGCCCAAGGGACTACCACCCTTGAGAGGCATCGAGCACCAGATTAATTTTATGCCTGGAGCTCCAATTCCAAACCACCTCGCTTATAGGAGTAATCCTGAGGAGACAAAGGAGATTCAAAAGCAGGTGGATAAGTTACTAGAAAAGGGACATGTGAGGGAGAGCTTGAGCCCGTGTGCGGTGCCTATGTTACTGGTGCCTAAGAAAGATGGAACTTGGAGGATGTGTGTGGACTGCAAATTTATTAACAAAATCACTATAAAGTATCGCCATCCTATCCCTAGGTTAGATGATATGCTTGATGAATTGCATAGTGCATGTATCTTTACAAAAATTGACTTGAAAAATGGATACCACCAAATTAGAATGAAACTAGGAGATGAATAGAAAAATACTTTCAAAACTAAATATGGGTTGTATGAGTGGTTAGTTATGCCATTTGGTTTAACTAATACACCCAACACTTTATGAGGTTGATGAATCATGTGTTGCATTTATTTCTTGGAAAATTCGTGGTCGTTTACTTTAATGACATCTAGATATATAACAATAATCTTGATGAGCATGTCATGCATGTGAGATGTGTTTTGGATGTATTAAGACAGGAGAAACTGTATGCGAACCTTAAGAAGTGTACTTTTTGCATTAATAGGCTTGTATTCTTTGGGTTTGTAGTCAGTTCTAGGGGAGTTGAGGTTGATAAGGAGAAGGTGAAGGCTATCCAGGAATGGCTGACGCCTAAGAGTGCTAGTGAGGTAAGGAGTTTTCATGGACTTGCTAGTTTCTATAGGAGGTTTGTGAAAAATTTCTCTATCATTACTGCTCCTTTGACTGAAATAGTAAAAAAGGAGAAAAGGCTTACATGGGGTGAGGAATAAGAGCATGCATTTAATTTGTTGAAAGTAAAATTGTATTATGCTCCTATTCTGTGTTTACCTGACTTTGAGAAAGCTTTTGAAGTTGAATGTGATGCTTCTGGTATTAGTATAGGTGTTGTGCTTTTGTAGGAAAACAAATCAGTAGCTTATTTTAGTGAAAAATTGAGTGGTGCACAACTTATCTATCTGACCTATAATAAGGAGCTTTATGCTGTGGTGAGAGCATTAGAGGTGTGGCAACATTACCTTCAACGCAGAGAATTTGTTATTTGGACGAATCATGAGTCCCTAAAGCACTTGAAGGGATAGGGCAAGCTGAGCAAGAGACAAGCCACTTTGGTAGAGTTTTTGGAGACATTTCCGTATGTGCTACATTATAAGCAAGGGAAGGAAAATATGGTAGCTGATGCTTTATTTAGGAGGTATTCCTTAATTTCTACTCCTAGTTCTAAATTATTAGGAGTTGAGCAGCTTAAGGACATTTATACTTCTGATGATGATTTTGCTAATGTGTATATTGCTTGTGAGCATGTTTCATTCCAGAAATTTTATAGACATGATGTGTATTTGTATCGTGGTAATCAGTTGTGTATGCCTAATTGTTCTTTATGTACTTTCTTTATGCATGAGGCCCATAGTGGTGGATTGATGGGTCATTTTGGGGTTGCTAAGACACTGGACATTTTGCATGAATATTTCTATTGGCCTGGTATGCGTAGAGATGTTAAGCGTGCATGTGCCAAATGCATTGCATGTAAACAGGCAAAATCTACTGTTAGACCCCATAGATTGTATACCCTTTTACTTGTGCCTACTAAATCTTGGGTTGATATTTCTATGGATTTTGTTTTAAGACTGCCTAGAACAAAGAAGGGGTATGCTAACATCTTTGTTATTGTTGATCGATTTAGTAAAATGGCGCATTTCATTGCATGCCATAAGACTGATGATGTTGTGTATATTGCTGATTTATTTTTTAGGGATATTGTTAGATTGCATGGTATTCCTAAGTCTATTGTTTCGGATAGAGATGTTAAATTTTTGAGCCATTTTTGGCTTGTTCTATGGGGAAAGTTAGGTACTAAATTGCTTTATTCTACTACTTGTCATCCACAGACAGATGAATAGACTGAGGTTGTTAATAGAACCTTAGGTATCTTGTTACGTGCATTAGTTGGTAAAATTTTGAAAACTTGGGGTGATTGTTTGTCATTTATTGAGTTTGCATATAATAGATGTGTGCATTCCACCACATGTTATTGACCTTTTGGGCTTGTCTATAGTTTTAATCCTTTAACTGTTTTAGATTTGGTGTCTTTACCCTTGCATGAGTTGTCTAGTATAGATGGCAAGAGGAAAGCTGAGATGGTCAGGGAGTTGCATGAGAAGGTAAGACAACACATTGAGCAGAGGAACAAGGTCTATGCCAAGCAAGCCAACAAGGAGCACAAGCTAGTGACTTTTGAACCTGGTGATTGGGTTTGGTTGCATCTGAGGAAGGAA
This sequence comes from Erythroxylum gracilipes, assembly GCA_026413385.1. NCBI lineage: Eukaryota > Viridiplantae > Streptophyta > Magnoliopsida > Malpighiales > Erythroxylaceae > Erythroxylum > Erythroxylum gracilipes. Next base: position 27,300,127 of record JANZLC010000005.1, read on the forward strand.
CTGTTTCCTGCCCAAAGGAAGTCCAAGTTAGATCCTAGGGGTGATGGTCCATTTCAAGTGTTGGAGCGGATCAATGACAATGCCTACAAGATTGATTTGCCAGGTGAGTACAATGTTTCTGCGACCTTTAATGTAGCTGACCTTTCTCCTTTTGATATGGATTCAGATTTGAGGATGAATCTTCTTGAGAAGGGAGAGACTGATGTGAGCAGGAGCAAGGATCACCATAGAGATGGTGTGCGTGATAGGGGCGAGCTTGTCATTCCACTTGGACCTATGTCCAGAGCTAGGATCGAGAGATTCAATGAGGCTCTTTATACATATGTAGGCCAATATGTGGAGAGAATGAAGTGCACAAGCCTATTGGAGGAGAGCTATTTGAATTACAGCCCAAATTGATTCATTTATCTCCAATCCTTGGATTAGACTCACTTAGGACTTGAAGACCGTATTGGGCTGCGCATCATCACTTAAGCCCAAGAAGAGACGCGCGCCTATGATCAAACTTGGGAGCGCGTTGGACTAGGCCTAAGCGTATTTTTATTATTCTATTTTGGACTTGTTTAAAGTTATATTTATTTTTGGCTTATATGTTTTATTTAGCCCAAGTCTTTTCTTATTTGACCTCGGTATAAATACCCTCTTTAGGGTTAGGGAAAGACAACTTTTGATCAGATTATTTTCTTGTGTGCCACCTTCCATATTGAGAGAAAAAACCCCTCTTGTTCATTTCAACTTAGGAATTAAACATCACTTATCAACTGAATCAAATTGTGACGTGATTTTGATCCTAAACAACTTTCTTGGTTTGTTCTTTACCCGTTATCTAGGTTGCTTGAGACAAGTTCCTCGTAAGGTCTAGTAGGTAAATTTGAAACCCTACGTATCAAATTTAATTTTAGTTAATTCGATTCTACCCTCTTCTTGTTTTCCTTGATTCTGAACTTTTCAATCCTTCAATTCCGTGCTTGCATGTTAACCTTAGCCTTGGATGACGCTTACTAGATCTGCTTACTAATCTACCACCATGCTCCTCTATATAGGACCGATTGTGACATCTTTTTTGACTTGTAGATTTGAAACTATTAGTCTAATTGTCCTTAATAGCTTGTATTATGTGGAAAAAGAAAGAGGAGTCCTTATGTCTCCTTTTATTACTTAAAAGTGAGCCTTAAATTTAGACTAGAGTTGTTTAATCCTCAAAATAAACCCTCTAGAATAGTTTAATAATCCTTTGTAGCCCTTGCCACAGTTGAGAAGACCTTACACTTTAAGATGTCTAAAGCTCCTTGTAAGTCAATCATTTCTTAGTAATATTTTTGGAAAAATGAAATAATTTGTCATTGAATAAAAAGAAACCATGTAGTACTTGCAGTGTACCAGATACAACACCATGTAACATCTCTCTATATAACTATTACTATTGCAATACATTACGGGAATTATAATACATTACGGGAATCCTCAGGCGTTGGCAAGTATTAAAGTCACTTAGTATCCACGTGCTCGTCTTGCAAGGTAGACACATTCCAGTCATTTCTTAGGATTGTACGATATGATTGGTAGGGTTTGATGAGCCATTATATGCTTCCAAGTTAGGCCGTTTGAACTTGGTAAGGTGACTTATGAATGAAAAGGTTGTCTGGGGCCAGAGGTGTCGTGTTTTGACAAAACTAATGTCCATGCTAGCAAGTACTTTTCGAACACTGAATAGTTACCCAATGAATACACATTTCAGGATCAAGTTTTCTTATGAACTAAACAAAGAGGCCCAAATATTTTAGAAGGGATACACCGTAAATGATCTCTCAAGGACTTTCAAAATTCACATTAGATAATCAGAATGTTAAATTCATGGTCTGGTCATAGACCACTACTCTACACTACACTACACATCACATGCGAGGGTTATTTTGAGGGCCCTTGGCTGAAACATGATAATGCCACGAAGGCCAAGTGTTGAAACTTCTACACGTTGTTTTACCAAGTAATGCATCATAATTTGGTATTCAATAATCAAGTTCTCAATAAAAACCTTAAATCGACTTTTAGGATTCTAAATCTAATCAGTAATAGAAAAAGAAAAATATTTCATCACTCTTTATCTTCTCATCCTCCTATTTACGAGTCAAAGCCGATCGACGTTTCCAATTTCTCGTCTCATAGAATCTCCAAAACTTTCGTAGCTACTATAGTTTTGTTTTTTTTATTCTGTCTGAAAAGAGGTTTGCTTTGTTTCACATATGATAATTTCTACCAATTCTTCTTTTATTCATCTAAGATCACCCTAATTTAATTTTACCAAATCTTTGTGATTAGATTTAATTTTTTCTTATAATATTATTTAACTATTATAAGGTCTTTAAAATTATAATACTACATCGTTTTAAATGAAAAATAAATAAAAACTAAAAATTTGACCAAAAATTGTATAATAATTAACGAATTGTATAAGAGAGTACATAATAATTTTTAGAACATGAAGACTAGAATAATAAAAAAGGTAAAATTTCCAATATATTTAACCCCCACTTTTGTGTACTTCTACCATTCCTAGAAACAATTTCTTATGATCCAAATCATGGAAATAATTACAAAAGAACTGTTATTTTACTTTCTACAGTTCCTATCTGCCAATTCTTCTTCCCCAGAAGAAATTAATGGCCAAGATTTTCCACTTTGAAAGAACTGTTAATATCAAGTTCTATTCACAACCATAATAATCTCAATACCAATACTTAATATGTACTGTTTATTCAAACAACAAAATTCTTCCCTCAACTGTTGACACTGAATACAAATGCAATACATATACAACCCCTTTTCCTTGCAAAAAAATAGTAAAGGAAATGAAGTCAAATAATCACAAATGCAATACATGATCAAATAAAAGAATTGGACCACCCAACTTCCTGCCAAACTATAATCTGATATCATTAGGAGCAGCAGAAAATGAATCAAAGGGAGGACGAAATAAAATAAAAATCATGGGGCAAAACTCACTCTTCGGGCATGATCACAAGCAACATGCATACAAGTCACACCGACATTCATGAACTGCAAACGGTGATATGCTAGTCAAAGCAAGCCAGCATGTATGCAATTGAAAGCATATAACTTTTAACAGTGCATTGAAGACCATAAGCATTAAGGAACCATAAGTTGGCCAGAGAAGAAGCAGAGAGATGAATTTCCATCTAGAACAAATCTGCTTTCTTCTTTTGCATGTCCTGCTTCCATTTTGGCAACTTGTAGAACGCTTCTTTTTCCATCCCAAATACTGTCTGAAAGTCCTCCTCGGACAAATAAGCCTGGACATAAGATGAAAAAAAAGAAAACCCCCCTGGAAATACTATTCCAACAAACAAATTTGAATGCAAAGAAAATTTACATTAAGACAAACCTCTCTTCGCTTGAAATCAATACCAGTTACAGGACTCTCTGAATGAACCTTCAGTTGATCGTAACGGAATGTAGTCTGACTACCTTCATTACCATGCTCATCGTCCTCAGTGTCTTGCTTCAGTTCTGATTCTTCCCCATTGCTTTGAGATACAAATGTAAGTTCCTCAGTTTCATTGACTTCTGTACCTTCATTAGAAATCTGTGCTTCATGACCTTCACTTTTCTCATCAGCTGCAGGAGCGCAAACACATTTACATAGAAAATTCAGATAAATATGACCCAAAACAAGGTCAGACTCAAGCAAAAGGGTACCAAAAAATGTTCACTCCAGCAGGATCAAATGAAATTGTCACCAATTTGGCGACTCTCTGACTTCTAACATCTGACAAATAATTTAAAGAAAAAACACTAAGCTTTACCCAAAGGGCTAGCCTCTGAGGTAGGAGTACGTGACGGTGAGCCATCTGGAGTTTGTTTCTTTTCTGCAGTAAGAACAGAAGACAGAGCAGCAACAGCTGCAGCTCTTTGTGATCCCTGATTTGCTCCAGATGGCCTTGGAGGAGTTTTGCTTCCAGAGGATGAGTTAAATGCTGAGGATAAGGCAGCCAAAGCTGAAGCTCTTTGTGTTGGGCCTCCTTGATCTGAACCATTTGTCCTATCGGGGGCCTGCAGAAAGATTATAGCACATCATTTCAATATGTATCAAATTTTGTTGTCATAGGAACCGTATAAAGAATGCACGCACTATCAGATACAAAAGCTTCAACAATACATTTATCTTAAAAAAGGGTAGTATATGAAACTGAATAAAGAAACGAACAAAAAAAATCCCAACAAGGCAAGAAAGTAGAACAAGCTAAAACATTCAATCGTCACATATGTAAAGACAAATTTGCAAAAAGACAACATAAAAAATTTATAGAATGCTGATCCCACTGGAAATGTAAAAATGCAAGTTAGATATATAAAGAAAACGTGCTTCAGGGATGTCTGAAGACACAAAAAAGACAGGATGAACGGTACTCCATAGGCATCTTGTATAGTAACATCTATTAATACAAACTTTCATGTTGGAAATTTCATTTTTATCATTTTGGTAAGTATTGTGAGCATATAGACTCAAAGTTTATAGGTGGTCACTCCTCTTGATAATCCAAAAAATGAAATAGGTTGGAGAAAAAGAAACAAAAAGGTGGGTGAGACCAAAAGTTTGATACACTTATGACAAGATGAAATAGGAGAACTTAGTGGGGTAACTCGTTGGACCTTGAAGGTGTGAAAGAAAAGGCTGAGGTGCAATTTGACAACATAACTTTCTACTATTTTTCTTGTAGCTGGTTTGATGGGAGGGTTGCAGTTCGAATAGTATTGAGATTAAAACTTCAAACAAGCCACTTCAATATTAAACATAAGATGAAGAAGAAGGCATCAAATTACTAACCGGAGAATAATGATTCACAAGGACAACATACATGAAACAAATGCAATTCAAGGGACATGAAAAGACTTCATTCAAGGACAACAGAGTATGATAATCTGTATGTGAAAGAGGCATGAACAATTCACTTACTGAATGGGCTGACTTGTCACTCGATGGATTAAAAGCAGAAGATAAGGCAGCTAATGCAGAGGCCCTTTGAGTTGGTCCTCCTTGATTTCCGTTGAACTTTTCCTGTAAAGTAATAAGATAGCTGTGTAAAAATAGCAAATTGTGCATGCATGGTTCATATATACTCGAACCATGTTAACCTAAATGTCAACATCAGAAACAGACTCGTAAAAAACAAATTTAGCATGTATATCAGAAACTAGACAATAAGCTCTTAATTGTCTGAGAAGGCAGTCTGCATTACATATTCCCGCATAGTATAAATCATTTGAGATATGCCATCAAAAGAAGAGTTTGCAAAAACCATTACTGCTAAACAATTCATGAAGGGGAAAACAAAGAATATTCATAGGAAATAGGTGCCTGTGTATGATTTATCGATATTAGACATGGCAGCGTAATTTGAAAAAACAATCACTTGCTTCAGGTAGGTATAGTGCTGAGGAACCAAGAATCTACCTCCACAGCATGGTGCCCTAAACCAAAGAGCAACGAGACCTTCTTTTCGAATGAGTTTCCTTGAACCTGAAATTTATCATGGGAACTGATAAAGAAATATGAAAGCTCAAACTTTCACAACTTAAAAATATTCTGACTCTAGTTAATGAGAAAAGCTTATAAAAACTCTCAAGGGACGACTAAACTACATAAAATCCTAAACAAATTGCCTGACTTTCTTACGAGACAATCCTCACAAAAGCAGGCATTATTCCAACACCTAATGCAAGCATGTGTTACCATATTACAGATTATAATGCTTATCTTACAATTGCAAAAGGACACTAAACTCTACCAAGTTAATACACTAATATAATATTACATGTCTAATAAATTTTCTTGGGAATAATTTGCATTACTATATAAATTTTTTCTGTTTTTGTTTTCCTTTCATCTATACCAATGCCAGTAGTGTCCATTCCTATGCAGAATCATGGTATCTAACTTTAAAAGTTTCCTCGTTCCTTTGCCTCAATAGTGCAACTGACTGTTTCAAACAGAATGTTTGCCAAAATGAGGGTCCAGTCAAATTTAATCAAATATGTGGATATAAACAACTTAACAGTATTTGGAACTGAGAAAAAATGCTTTCTTTTAAAGCAGGCAACAAAATTATTCCAGCATTCATCATTCATTATGGAGATTTGTAGGAACAAAATAAAAATGAAATGATAATCAATAGCTTAACAAAGATTTGATAGGACAGCACATACAATGGCTTTTTCAGGATCCCATGAAAAGTATGTCGTGAAAAATGAAGGTTCATTTCCTTCACTGACTTTATACAAAGGAACATTTGAAGGTAAACCCTCTAAAGAGGCAGCCATGTCTATATATTTCTGCAAAAGGTAAATCAAGAAGTATATTATGGCAGGAATAATCTGATAGAAAGAAATGTCGTTTAAGCAATACCTGGCCAATTTCAAAAGCATTCTGTTTCTCTTTGGAGTCTACTGAATGACCGACCCAAACAAATATTTCAGCATGCGTGTCAAGAATCAGGACATCCTCTGTCAATAAGTCATCTTGAGAAAATTTGTAAATTTCCTCGATCTGCTCAATATAATACAATAGGCTGATTAAGCACTTGTCTGGAAAGAATTTTCAAATGCACCCAAAGTCTGGAACTCACCTGAAATTTCCCTGGACCCATGTGTAGCAAAATTGATCATAGAACGTATGATAGAGTGTAAACATGATTGTAAGATATCAGCTTCTTTTATAAGGTACATGAAGATAATAGAAAAACTAAAAATCTAAAAGCAAGAACAAGAAATGAAACCTTTGTTGAATGAATAAGCAAACAAGTGGGGATCTCTGATAGTTTCAGGAGAAACTCTTTTGCTAGTGTAATTCTGTTTGCCTCCAAGTGCAAACCAGAAAGATGAGCTCTCAGTCCCTTCTTTAGAATGTTTGACAGCAATGCCAGGCTGCAATATGAGAAGAACAATTAAGGGAAACTGAAGAAAATATATATTGCTACAAAAACCTTCTTTTCTTTTTACTTTTCTATCTGGAAGGGACTCAATGGACCAATTCTGGGTTAAACAACAAAGGGAACACCCATGCCAACCCACCCCCAAGATTGCCCCATGCCCATCCCACTTAACAAAGAATAGTAAATGAGTGTTAAATTCACTAGAGACTGCTTCATTTTTCATATTTAGTACTTCCCAATATAAACTGAACTGTTGAGGACGTAATAAGAAACTATCATTCCAAATATAGAACAAAAAGGTCGACTTAAAAATTCAAACAATATCTGAACTTACCAGTTTCAGTCTACTTGACCCAAATGTACTTATATTCTTGACAACAATATGATTTCATGGCATAACCATTTCTATCAACCTCATATTCCCATTCAGTTGAAACCCATGCCAAGCTATTCAATTATATTTAACTAACTAGTTAACAGTGTCATTAAAATTATTGATGACTTTGTAGTAACTATTTGGTCATTATTTTACCTTTCAGAACAAAGCACACATAGAATCTACACATGATTGATATGTTTCAACAGAAATGTCAGTGGGACTACCTTCAAAAACTCAGCAGTCTTTGCTGCTAACTGCTGCTGCTCATAGGTACTCTGGTTCCCATGCCACAAGAAAACTGAAGAACCAGATTGCAGAAGGAAACACTCTGTAGAGTTCAATGATGTTGCCACCTGATAAAGAATAACTTTTAGCTGGACATTTAATTGATGGCTGGCTTTTTTAATAATAAATCAACTAAGATGATAGCATGGAAGGAAGGGGCAAAAAGAGGTGCAGAATTTTAGCCCTTTTACAGAAGAAGGATCTCCAACAAGTTCAAAATCACGAAGCCATTCCTAACAGAATGCAGGTTAATAACATCTTAGAGTATAAATTAAAGGTTATTTGAAATTTGAAACTTGAAATGATCACTAAACAGAAGAAGATGAAATTTAATGCTAAGCCATTAAATAATAACCTGAAAGAAAAGGACAAGAGAAGAAGAATGGAAATGACAGCCCTTTTGACTGGTCTTGCCTACTCTTATACACAAGGTCTATTCAGTTCACTAGCAAATTCACCATCCTGTATTCTACCATTTCAATTGCTTCATTGGACAAAATTATGTTTTTTTTTTTAACCATATCTACTAGTCTTCTTGGAAATTGCCATGGAAATTCGAAAAGAACCTTCATTTTGCAAAAGACTGACTGTAATCAAGACTATTCTCTAATCAAGAGAACTGATAGCATTATTAGCATTGTCAACAGAATGCGAACATCATAAAATTCGTATTCCCTTGCCCTTTGCCACTGATGAATAATCAAACACTTACTAGAGAACCTAATTACATACACTTGAAAATTACAGTAGTATTGAAAATTAAAGTAGTATGAATCTCTTCAACCCTTTAACCTCTCATTAAATCCTAACCACAAAATGGTATAGCTGTAAACAGCATTTGACTACAAGTCTAAGCTATAACTCTAGGCTCAGATGAGCAGTTCGGCAGTTTTTGTTACATATAAGAGCATCATCAGAAATATCTGGCTACACCTGTTCATGGAAGTGTTGAATACTAGAAACATCATACTTCACTTCTCTAAATTTTACAAGTATAGGGATCATATTTATATTTATATTTGTAACCCTTTTAACCATAATAATATGTATACATAGAAATTCTAAGCATGAAATTAGCTTAAGCCAATATTTCTCAGATCTCTCCCTTCACATTTTCATGAAACTAGAGTCATTCCTACCTTGATGATGGGTAGTCATTCCTACTACTCTTTCTTTATTGTATGTGATTTATCTCTCACAATTTCCTCTCAATTTACTTTCAATAACTAAACTTAAAGTCTCTTAACTGCTCTATTATATTTAATCTTCTAAGGTTATTCAGGACCAAAAGACATGGGGGCAGGCGTTACTCAAGGATTCTACTAGTTTGGTCGTCCATCCTCTATTGCATGAGACACTGCCATTATGTCGGAGCAGATTCAAAATTGTTTGATCAATCATCTTTGTTCAATCTAAAATTAATAGTCCCAAATTTAAGCCAAGTGTTTGAAATTTTCTATAAGTCATGCGGTCGAATAAACATAGCCATGTCCCTTCCTAGTTGAGTTAATAGACAAGCTAATGTCTCTTTTACTCATGTTCACTTTGATGGTTAGGTTCTTACATGGTCCCAAAACTAATTGCTATTATTTTATGTCCTTTATTGATGATTATTCACATATGATATGAATTATCTTAATGAAAGAATGTTTTTGAGGTATTGTCTATCTTCATATGTTTTGTGCTAAAATTCAAACCCAATTTGGTGGATCTTTATGTGCTTTTCAAAGTGATAATGCCAATAAATATTTCTCATTTCCAGTTGTCTCCTTTTTTGGCACCTGATTTGTAGGCATTTAGTTTATAGATTTGTAGTTGATTGTTTCCAAAACCAACCACTTGTAAATGGTGATAAACAATTGACAAACAAGAACAGAAGAATGAAAGCGAAATGTGAAAACGACTTCGTCTTTGATGTAAATGAATGGGATAAAAGGTGTGGGAATTTTGGGCTTTTAGGATAATAGGAAGGCAAACTCTAATACCATAAAATAGATGCATAATAGAGATTGAAGGTTTTAGGAATTTTTAGTCTATCTGTTGTGTTGATAAATGCATGAATATACACAATCACAAATTGTTAATTTTGGAAACAATCAACTACAACTCTGTAAACTAAATGACTACAAATTAGGTATCGAAAAAGGACAAGTTGATTTAGATCCCATAGAATCCAGTCATCTATACCAACTTTCCAACACTTACTACCTTTAATTTAATTAACCATACACCATACCATTCTTTCATTTATAAATACCCTTTTCTAACCTAGTTACTAGAGATACACTTTCCTCTCTTCCTTTGTATGTCTTTGGATGTGTCTATTTTTATTGACAATTTACTTCCAGGATCAGACAAATTGAGTGTCAAGCAAAACCTATTGCTCCGACAACTTCTACAATACCATCAATATATTATGTTTAAAGTTTAACCACTAGAAGACTTACTGTTCGACTCTTATTTTATGACATTGTCATTAGAGTCCGCTCTTGTACACACCCTTCAATATCTCTAAGCCAATCTCCTTCCTTTCTTAATTCATCTTATTTAGACTTACCTATTGTTGTTCCTAAGGTTAATCATATTAGTAACTGTGGGAAATAATTTTTCTATCATATATTGAATAGGAGTATATAGCTATATATAGGACATTGCAAGTAGGACTTTAAATCCGGAAATTTATCTAAAGCTATCTAATGTAATCAATTAATTTAAGGGATTTCAAACTTATCTTATCTTATCTATTTACAACCTATCTATATCTAAGTATAATCTATTTACAGTTGTAGTATCTCAACACTTTTCATAGTCAAGACTGACATGTTTCCCGTAAACACTTAACCCTCCCCGTCCACTCTTTACCGACAGAGGAGTTCCTTCCCTTAACAAACACTCCTGAACTTTCACAGCAAGATCCCTCATCCCAGAAGCCAGTGAACAAACTTGGAGCTGTGTTGTGTAGACCCAAATTCATTTGGTAAGCTGCATTTTGTAGCTAGTTCAAAAGGTCTAGTCACCCCGCCATTTAAAGTTCTTCTACAAGGTGCAAACAAGTGGAAGTCCTCCTTAGTTGGTTACTTTTTGAAAAAGAGGATAGCCTTCCCTATGGTGCAACACTGGGCAGACACCAACTGGAAGAAATGTGGCTTGCAATTGACACTAATCATTGAAGATGATCTCTTCATCTTTTGGTTTTATTATGAGGAAATGGACAAAAAGGTTATGGATTTATTTTTAAGGAAATGGGAGTTGGGATTCAACTTGATAGAAATGAAATCAAATCTATTCCTATAGGTGTGAATATGTAAAAAAAATTCCACTTGAATAGTGGTCATCCAAAGATTTAAGTTACTTAGCTAGTTACCTTGGAACCCCTCTTGCTTTGAATGAAAATACAGCCAATATTAACAGTAGGATATGCGAGAGTGTGTACTGATTTTTCTCATAAGAAGATTATGCCTGATTGCATACCTATAATGAAGTTCAATTCGAAAGGAGAGCTAGTTGAAGACAAGATTTTGATTTCCTAACCTTGGAAGTCGCAGGCTAAACCTGTCACCAAAATGTGGATCCCTAAAATTAACACTAATGAAGAAGGCGTATGACAAAGTTTTATTGATTTGAAGAAGGCGTATGACAGAGTTCCTAAAGAACTCTTATGGAGATGTTTTGTAACACCCCATTCTCACGTGACCCGAACCCGATATCATTGGTGATATCCGAGTCCGTGCCCCGCGAGGGTGGCGTACTACATCAGTCAGTAAAATTTGAAATACTTTTTTTTTTGAAAATACATTCCACGTTAAAAGGAAGCAGTTTCAGTCATTACACATTCACGCGGAATAAGCAGTAAACAGTAGTAAATCTTTGCAGTTATAGTTATTACTATCATTTAGCAATA
>JANZLC010000005.1:27348636-27373412 GCA_026413385.1 Erythroxylum gracilipes
CATCCAAATTGGGAGGATAAGGGTTTAATAGACATTTCTATCATAAAACTTGGCAACATGTGAGTCCTATGGTAAAGCAAGTTATTAAGGAATTTTTCTATAATGGTGGCCTTTTAAAAGACATCAATAAAATATAAATTTACCTTGCTACTAAGATCCTTAATCCTTCTGCTTTAGGGGACTTTTGGCTAATCATATGTAGAAACTTCTAATACAAGATCATTGAAAAATTCTTGGAAAATAGATTAAAATTGGTGCTTCAAAGTCTTATAAGTGATCGAGGTGCCTTTTCTCCAAGTAAGACAAATATGAGATAATATTCTTATTGCTCAAGAACTTTTAACGTTGTACATTAGAAAGAACGCATCGTAGAATTGTGCTATCAAGGTTGATTTCAATTAAGCATTTAACAATATAAGCTGGGAGTTCATTTTTAATCTTTTGGAGGTCGTTGGTTTCCCATATATTTTCAAAAAATGGTGGAAACTTGCATTTCTTCCCCATCTTATAATGTGTTGATTAATGGAGTTCCTATCAAGATCTTTAAAGGAGTTAGGCACATAAGACAAGGACATCCCCTTTCTTGTTATCTTTTTATATTCTTTATGGAGGCCTTGGTCTTAACTTTAGAAGTAGGACAACTTTAAGTGCCCTTACTTCAACTTACTACTTTTCTCTAAGGTAGATAAAAAAATCCATCCAAGTCTTTATGCATTCTTTGATGAATTTTATAAACTTAAACAACAGTCATATATTCTTAGCCTCTAGTGCGAAATATCATAAGAAGAGGCATAGAGTATTTAATGGCATGAATATTATATCCCCCTTGTATTTAAGTTGGAATTGATGATAAGGAGATTGCAATTTAAGGAATGTTTTCCTTTGGTAAAGAAGATTCAAAAGAGATTGGATAGTTGGATTAACAAGGAACTCTCTTGGGATGGTAAGCTTCAACTCATCAAATCTATTATCAATTCAATCATATATATTGGAGTTCATAAATCTTTTTGTCCAAAGGCATCATTAAGACTATTAAAGGATTGATGAGAATATTTTTATAGGGAAAATTTAGTGATGTTAAGTATAATGCCAAGGTTAAATAGACTAAAGTTTGTACAAAGTCTTATTGGCTAAAAGAATTTGGAGGATGCTAGTGGACAAAGAGTCCTTATGGATGAGATAGATGCATAGCTACATATTAAAGGGTGAAAGTATATGGGCACTTAAAGAAAAGATCTCTCATTATGGGTTTATCTCTCAACTTGTCAAACTAAATAGCTTAATTAAACCCAACATAAGTTGTAAAATTATAGATGACTCTATGACTTCTTTATATTATGATAATTGGACATGTAATAGAGCTTTTACCTATAATGATCAAGCTGTACAAGCCATGAACTAAATTTCAGCTCAAGTTAATTTTAATATTTAGATTGAAAATGGGCAATAGAGTAGTTTCTTAAGTGAATTGAGCCATATGATTTCTAATTATTTCCCTAATGTTGAGATAAATGATTGCTACATTTAGAATAATCATCCTAATGGAAAATTTAATAAACAAAGTGTATAAAGAGTGGATAAGAATTAGGGGCAACAAATAGAGTAGCTTAAACTTATATAGAATAAAAACCTCATGCCTAGAGATTCCTTTCTCTTATGGATAGTTGTCAAAAATATATTCAGCATGCTAGAGAGGCTACACTTTCTCTAACTACAAAACACATGCATTTTATATAGCATGGCAATTAAAAATTTGCCATACCTCTTCTTTGGATGCAACTTCTCAAATACAATATAGAAGCATCTTAAAGACTTATTGGGATGGATCTCAAATGTGGATTGTTTCTCGAAAATTATACCATAGTTATTAGACAATTATAGCTCAATTTTAAGTGAAGATCTTCCTACCTAACTTGTTAGTCTACCTTCCTACCTATGTATGGTTTCTAATAGAGAAATTCTAGATAGTTCAAACAAGTTAGCAAGTTGAGCTTGTACTGAACCTGACCCTAAATAGTATTAGAGAGCAACTAGTTCACTGTAAAGATCTTAAGCAACTAAGTGGACATGTCTCTCATGTATGGGGAATCCTATAATCTGGTACTATATTCATATAAAACTCTAGAAGCTAAAGCTTATACATATAAAGATTAATGAGGGCATAAATAGTCGACATTTTTTTTACATAAATGGGTTACGTTTAATCCTCCCCAACAAGTTTTAGATATAAATCTACCTTCCTTTATTTTCTTGTGCCAACTTGGAGTCACCATGATGTCTCCAAGTTTTCTAAGAATGGAGCTCATATAACTATATATAGCTTGCTTCTCTTTATAAGGTTGCTAGGCTAAAGATTTTCTGATGGTGGAGGTTATACCAACAAGCTAACTTAGGATGATATTTACGTTGGAAGTCTTGCATATATTACGAGTGTCAGGGGCTTTTCCATACATTTTTTTGGTTATTAAGTCTTCCAGTGTATCTAAAATAGTGTTTTGAACTATAGCGATGGGTGTAATTCTTTAATTATTTTGCTCCCATATCAATGAAAGAATTTTTAATTTTTCAAAAAAGAACTTAATCCTTAATTTAGGATAATAACCATTTGCTTAGCCTCTATCTAATGTAATTCCTTTTAAGTGGTAATCTAGTTTTAGCCATTTGCTTAGCCTTTACTCATGTTTTCTATCTAATGTAATTCCTTTTAAGTGGTAATCTAGTTTCAACCATTTGCTTTGCCTTTGCTCATGTTTTCTATCTAATGTAATTGCTTTTAAGTGGCAATCTAGTTTCTTTGGAGTTCATCTAAGATTCATTTCTTTGATTAAAAAAATTCTATGTTTCTGTAGTGGGAGTATATATTTGGTTTCGTATAAAGAGAAAACTCTTATAAAATAATTTGGATTCCAAGCTCTTTATTATAGAGGAATAAATTCCCCCTGCATATAAATAATAACTAGAAATATTATCAGTGATTGAAATTAATGATTTAAACAAAAATTGTAAAATTAAGTTATTTCTATATTTGAATATCTATATAAAAGATTTATATGTTAATTAACTACATACTAGATTATTAGTATAACAAACCAAAGGGATGCACGGGCGTGCAACAAGCCATGCACTTCTCTCAGGCCGAGTAGATTTGCAAATTATAGAGATTTTAGGTTATGCACAATCCGATCCACGGCTGTGCATCAGCCCGTGCATTTCTATAAAACTTTAAAATTTATTATAAAAGGACGTATTTAGAGGCAATTGATGCAGGCGGCCTTTTGGAGACTATTCCAAATGTGGAGAACATCCAGAAGTGACGATATTGATATAGAAATGTGGAAAATACGAAGAAATCTTCAAAATATCCAATAAAACACAAGATCAAATCTGTACCTCGTAAGAACATTCGATAAAATTGAAGGGAGATTTAGGATTATGAACCCTTTATTTTCTATTCGTCTTTCTTTTAGTTTATGTTTTATTTTGTGTTCGATAATGTGTAATTAAACGTCTTGTTAGTACTTAGGTTAGATGACCCCTATATTGATACTTTAATATGATTTGATTCTCTTATTAATGCAATTGGTTTGATTGATATAATGTGATCCGATTAGGTGTTTTATATATGTTCTAATATATTCGAAATATTAGATCATATTTTGATTTCATAAATAGAGATTGAGAAATTCTGTTTATAAATATATCTACTGTAATTGGAAGGAGTTAGAGATAGGATGACTTAAATCTTCCCGATTATGGTCAAACCTAATAGAGGGATTCATAATTCGGTAAAGCAATCATATAAACTTTAACTTGAGTAATTCGGTTGAAAACCTTAGGCTTAGTTGTTAATAGATTCAAGGCCAACTATTAGCATACCATAGGAGTCTTTATGGTCTAATAAATCAATAAAATAATTGCATAATAAAATATCAATCTATTAAGGGTTTAGGGGGATTTGAAATGTAGATAGTAATCTTTTGATATCGGTAATTTTCTTAGTACTTCCTTAATTTTGTGATTCAATCTTGCTGCCCATTTATTTTACTTGCTCTAGTTTTATTTTCTTTTAAATTAAAAATCATAACCAATTTATAGATAAGATAATAGAATAATGGTAACTACTTGTAATCACTGTCCTCGTAAGATTGACTCGTATTTACCAGTTCTAACTACAACTATGTCATGCACTTGTGATAATTTAATATTGACACTAAGAAAAAAATCAACCAATCTCTAATAATTCAATATTTTTCCATTTAAAAGTCTATATAGAGTACTAGTGTAGATTGCATTACGGTTAGGTATGGTTTAGACAAGGTATTTCAATGGCAAAGTGTATATATGCAAGGTCTAGAATGCGCGAATTCTTTTGTTATTCCTCTTTAAAAATTCTACTTCACTCTCTCTAAAAATATAATGAACAATAAATACATAAATAAAATAAATTATTCCAATTATAAGTTGAAAAAATAAAGTCGTAGTCTCCATCTTCAACCATAAAATGAGATGGAAGGAAGGAGAAAAAAAGAATATCAATGAAATAATGCACAGAACAATTATGTTGCAAAAAAAATGATTTTTCCTTCTTCAAGTTTAAGCAATTACAACAATGTTTGTAAAGATGGGCGGAAGAATAAAGAATAAAGAATGTTAAGATGAAGGGAACAACTTCATTTTTTAAGCATATTTTACATATTTTCCCTTATTAGTAACAATATTCTTTATGTATTTTTATCCTACTTAGCAAGCAATTCGCTACAAAGCATTCCAAACTATAATTAAGAGTTTAATTTAATTATATTATGAAAATTCCTAGTCTTTCTCTATAAAATAGAAAAGCACAATTGAGTTAGAACTTATATTAATCCCTTTTATAAGTTGAGTTATTGTTCTTTGTTTTGTAGATACCTTTAGAAAATAGACGATTGAATAACTTATTATTGACAACTTCATTTAAGAAGATAAAGTTTTAAAGGATACCTAAATCAAAATTTTCTTTAACCTTTTTTTCTAGATTCTTATTTCAAATTTTTTTATTAATGTGATATTATTTAGAAAATTATAAAAAGTATTCCATTGCCCTTGTTATTTATTCTTGACGATTTCCTTATATCTATTGTCTCCACTTATAAATGCACTAAAAATTGGTGTATATGTACAATAAGAAATTGTTGAATACTTTCTTTTTTCAAGGAATAATAAAGGGTTAGTAAAAGAGAAATTTTGATGTTGTCCTTCAAAGATTTCCTGCTATGTTAACATTGACGATCAAAGGATAAGGAAACTTTAGTAAACTTTGAGGTGACTCTAAATATCTAAGATAAAAATCCAATGAGATGGTGAAAATAGTTTTTTTAGTTAATGAAGAATATTAAATGAAGTTGTAACTCTTAACATTTGAGTAACAATTCTGGAGTTAAAGAATGCAAATCTTTATGGGTGGTTGGAGGAAAGTATGAGGCCATGACATAATCTCATAGGTAACCTCTAAAAAAATTGCATACTACACATCTAGATGAAAAGAACATCATTGACATATTAGGATGAGAACTACTTCAAGGTTTTGTGTTTAGATTATGGATTAAAATTGTTAATGGAAAAGATTAAGTTGGTGACGAAATAAGGTGGATATAGGATGCCTTTTTATGGGTTAAAAGTTATACATTGTAGGGAAGGGAAACACTTTAATGACTTATTTTCAAGTGAGGGAAATAAATAAATTTTTATTAAGTTACTAATTTAAAAGGAATTCTACTTTTCATAGATAGACTTGACATGTAAGCTAGGGCTTGCTTGACCTAGCTCGATTTCACCAGTTTTTTGTCTAAGTTCTAGCTTTTTTTTTTAATATAGTTTCAAGCTTTAGGCTAGGCTCCAGCTTGAACTGTCCAAGCCTAACCTAACTTGAAGCCCAAACTTTGTTTATTCACTATAAGAAGTAATGTGTAAAAAATATCATTTTATTCTAGGTATTGGAGACTCTTCTTTACTTCTTCCTTCACACTATAATGTCAGTCCTCCTCCTTAGCTCCTAAGACCTCGATTGAGTCGCTTCTCACCTAGCTTAACACTATATTTAGTTGGGTGGTTATTAATGGAATGTAATATGATTCCATCATTTGGAAGGGGGTTTATAATAGAATGGAATGCAATAGGATAGAAGGGGAGGGTTTCACATTATATCACATTCCATCCTAAATAGTAAAAATAAGTTACCTCCGATTTGGAGGGTTTAGGATGGAATGTAAAATGATAAACAACATTTCACTATATTATATTATGAACCTTTCTTCCAAACAACATTTTACTATATTACATTATGAACCCTTCCATCCATCCCAAACAACAATTTTCTAATATCACACCCATTTACATTCCATTCCATTATAAATCATTCTATTCTATTAAAAACCTTATGTCCAACCAAACATAGCCTTACTCGTCACTATCTTCATCTCTTCCCATGACTAAATAGGTCTCTCACCATTCCTACACATATTAATCATAAACTGAACCCCCATATACTAGCCCAATTTGTAAACTCAACTGTTGCTAGTTTAACCTTCCTTTCATCAAAGTAATTATGACCATCAAACATATGTTCTACCATCCTCTCCCACTCCAAATATAGTTGAGGATCATTCTTCCTTTGATAGGTAGGGATTTTGTTAGAAACCCAACTAAGGACATGCAAAGGATGGTGCAATCTGGTTCAACACATTTCAATGATCCATTACACATTGGTGAAGGTTCAATCACTCTGGCTAAAGCTAAAAGGATGAAGGAAGCTCTTAATGGACTAATTGAAGATGTTTAGGCTAAACAAGCAACAATAGAAAAACCCACGAACAAGTTGTTAAAATGAATTTAAACTACTACACTTAAGGCTCCTAACTTTGAGGCAATTAGTCAGGCTTTGTAGAGATATACTGATTTAGTGGGGAGAATAATACTAATATTTGCATGATACATGTCTATTGCTTAAATTGTGGGAAAATGATCTTTAAAGCGAAAGATGGGTGCTTATTAAATGAGCATTTCATATCAACACTATCCAGGTACATTTGCACATATTTTCTATTGCAGCATCTTTAATTGAGTTAAATTATGGTTAGGTGGTATATGAGGGCCAATTCGCTTTTCAGCATAGAGAATAAGAAAATTATTTTCTTTAAACTACTTTTTTTCAACAATAGTTTTTGTGATGTTATCGAAGTGATTTTAAATGTGGTTTGGCTAATTAATGTGTAGGATAGCATATACTTTAAAGAAATATATTCTAAGTTTGATAATTCCAACTTTTACGACCTTGTGTTTATGAAATTACTCTTTGGGATATATATTTTTTGATAAAATATTCAATGATGAAAGTATGTTTAATTGTTAATTATCATGTGTTAAATATTTTGTAATACAATTGATCGTATAGTCATGTACAAATTACATAATATTGTCTTCACATATAGATGAAGTAATACAAAATATTGATGACCCTAATTATAACAACCCATTTTTCTACTTCGAGTTTGTTAATTGATATTGTTTTGAATTTTTATAAATTGTATCATTAAACAATTTAGATAATATTAATACTATGATACTCATTTGGTTTATGAAATTTAAAATTCTAGAATTTGAAACAAGAAGCCAAACTATGCTGTTTTTATGATATTATCACAAGCATCTGTACCTTCACGACAATTAGGACTAGAAACATTCAAGGCGTACGAAGAATTTGGGGTTTGAGGTTGTGTTCCATCCGAAAGGGAAAATATCATTTGCCGTTTTCTATTGTAGAATATAGGATTTTTTTTAAGGTATTGAAAGCTAAATATTAATAACTATACCTGGAAAAAAATAACACAAAAATTGCCAGCTGGAAATCATCATACATCAATTTATGGTAAAATGGATGCTGCCTGACAAAGAACTTTTTAAGATGTTCATAAAATTTTGGAAACCACTCCACTGATTCAGATGTAGCTCAGAATTCAGATAGAAACAAACAATGCAAATGAACAAATTTGCCAAGACTAAATTCACAAGGACTTGAGGTGATCGTGGGAGTGGAGCTTAACTGTTGAACTTTGTATACAATGGAACCGCATTTCTTCAATAAGAGCTTCTTTACTTCACTGCGGAGTACGGACAAAATGTAGTTCAAAGCTGTCTGAAATGAAAGAACTATTTTCCAGTAGCCAGAGAAGCATTGCAAAACCTAGACTAAGTATAATTCTCACCAAAAGTCTCCTTACAGAGCAGCAACAACCAATCAACATAAGGATATATCCTCCACCCCCAAACACACACACACATAATGTATACTCCACTATATGAAAACAGTAATCAGGTCCCATCATGTTATGCTACCTGTTCTGATTTGAGCAGGTAAAGGGCAAGAGCCTCAGAACTGATTTTTAGGCACCCAAGATTAACAAAATCTCAACTGCAGAAGTGTAATCCACTAGCATGATTCCTTCAGCAGCAATTAGGTCTCTTTCGTAAGAACATTGTAAGAATCTATTAAGTACTACTAACTCGAGCTTTTGATAAAGAACCACTTCTGTGGTATGATTTGAACCTCATACCTTATTCTCATAAGCTGGAGGACTATTGCAGTGCCATCATTATTTTGGTCATTATCAGTAGACCAGAGCAATCTCTGACATGTTGCTAAGATACAAACTATCTGCTTCATGAGGATCATACCTTGGTTAAAGAACTGGAGCACTGAAATAATGTTTTTTGCACTGATTAAGGGGCCAGGGCAATCTCTTCATATCATCAAAGCAGAGACCTATCTGCTTCCATCAGGATCAGCATCACCTTTTTATGCAGAGAGCAATAAACTAAAAATTAACTAAATTGAGCCTTAAGCTTATTACTAACCACAGGCAAGTGTATCTGTCTTTTGCTGCTAGGCCTTGCCGCCGAAACACAAAAGGCATCTTAATATATTTCTCAGTCTCAGCAAGTAGATATGCATTTGCTTGTCAACAAATATTTTGCAACGGCAACAGCTTCCGTAATCTTGTCTACAAGCAACTATTCCGTGGCTCCCATTAATCAGGTTTCTGATTTCCATTATAACCCAGTCAACTCAAGGCGAAAGTTATAATTATTTCAAAATACCCTGGACAAGGCCATTGCCACGTTTTAACAGTTCCAGGTATTTCTTTATCTGACATAAAATGATAGATGCCCCCAAAGGTTCATCGTCTATATTGCCTTTTTGCTTCCTAAACTATGATCCCAAGGCCTTATGAAGAAGAACTTATGCTTCATTCAACTTATCAAATTTTGTCCCCGAAAATAAATCATCAGCCTGATACACATTCAAAGGTCATTATTGATCAACTTCAAAAATAACTATATTATCCTAGTTCCAATAACTATAATCAGATCACCAAATACCCCAACCAAATCTCTCTCTGATTTAAACTTTTTTGCTAGACATGAACTTATAATCTTTGAATGTGAACTTATTACTGTAGATGATCCAAGAAATCAAAGTGGAATTCCTTAGATTCTAGAACATTATGAATTTGCATGTTAGTTTCATAAATGACATCCATTTGACTAAGTGATCCATCTTCAGCGAAGAACTCATGAACAAGACCATTTATTTCAACGAATGAGCAACCCGGTTGCTTTTCTATTTTGTGACGAGTCATAGACTTCCTTACCCTGCTCACATCACCCCATCTCAAAGCTGAAGCATATATGTTGGACAATAAAACGTGAGCCTCATACCTCCTTGGTTCTAGTTCCTCAATCTTGCGGGTTGCATGCTCTGCTAATTTTACATCTCCATGACTCCTGCAAGCAAAAAGCATTGATCTCCATATAACCACATCAGGTTGAATGGGCATTGCCCTAATAAACCTTTCAGCATCATCCAGTAAGTTTGCACGGCCAAGAAGATCAACCATACACCCATAGTGTTCAATACGTGGGACAACATGATATATTTGACTCATGGCTCTGAAATATTTAATCCCTTTATCCACAAAACCACTGTGACTACAAGCAGACAGGACGCCAAGGAAAGTGACCTCATTTGGTGTCAGTTCACTCAACTCTTCCATCTGTGCAAACAGTTTCAGCGCTTCTCCAGAGTTTCCATTCATAGCAAGCCCCATAATCATAGCAGTCCATGAAAAGACATCTCTTTTATCCAATCCATTGAAAATTTGGAGGGCCTTCTCAACATCTCCACATTTAGAATACATATCAATCAGAGCATTATTCACAGAAAGGTTCATGTCAATGCCATTCCTTTCAAAGTAAGTATGCAACCACTTTCCTTGATCAAGCGCACCCAAATGGCCACAAACAGATATGATACAGGCAACTAATGGTGCATCTGCTCTCACTCCGACATGCTGCATCTCTCTAAACAACTCAATTGCCTCCTTAAACAGATCCATCCTTGCATAACCAACTATCATAGAAGTCCAACAAACTATATTGGCACCATGAATTTCATCAAAAACTTTCCTAGCATCGCCTATTTGCGCACATTTTGAGTACATGTCAACCAAAGAAGAGCCTATAAACGCATCTAAAACAAACCCATATACCGTAATCAAGCCATGAAATACTTTCCCTAAACGAAGAAGCGACATTCTCCCACAAGCTGTGAGTGCCCCAATTACGCTAACCTCATCGGGCCTCACACAACCATTCCCCAACAATTCCACAAACACCTTCACAGCATCCTCATTACAATCGCACCGTAAATACCCAGAAATCAAACTATTCCAAGAAACCGCATCTCTGACAAAAAGCGGAAGCAAATCAAAAACTCTACGTCCAATATGAACCGCTCCACATGAAAAATACATGGAAATTAATGCATTGTTTGCAAAAGCATCAAATTCAAACCCCAGTTTCAGGGTCAGAGAATGCACTTCTTGACCTTTCTGAAGAAGCAAGAGGCGGCTGCAGGCTTTAAAAACAAAAGGGAAAGTGTAGTTATCAGGAAAGACGCCACTACGCAGCATGGAATTGTACAAAGTGATGGAATCAACAGGGTCAGAGCTCTGAGAGTAGGCTTTGAACAGGAGATTGTAGGAGAGAAGATTAGGGTTTTGGATAAGAAAGAAGATGGAGCGAGGGAAACAGAGATGAGAAGAGTGATGTGACAGAGAGTAGAAAAGGAGATTGGTAGAGACAAAGGGGAGGTTGAATAGACCAGAAGCAACAGCATGGGACAGAATTTGGGTGAAGTGGGTTGGGTGTTTGATGGTCTTCGAAAGGAATTTATAAGGATTGGAGCGAAAGTTGCGTAAGGAGAGAAGTGAAGGAGGAGAATTCAACGGAAGGATGGGCATTCCCTTTGCTTTCACCGGTGGCGCCTGAAGTATTATTTAAATTTTGTATCTTTTTTAGTTAGCTCAAGGTCAAGTTGGGTCTAAAGCAGCTCTAGCCCATTAAAATTTTAAACCCTGCTCTTCTCAACCCTTCCTTCCTTAAACCCCTCCGCTAAAAATAACTCTAAAACCTCCATGAAGCTCATATCTCAACGCCGCCCAACGGTTCCGGCGGTTCCTCCGTTCAAAGATGACGCAGACATTTGCCAACAGCTCATGTCCCGCTACTCCACCTCAACCGCCCCACAGCATCGCCATCTTCTGGCCACCGCCGCCGCCATCCGCTCAATCCTCACTGCGGAGTCTCTCCCCCTAACCCCGCCTGCTTACTTCGCCGCAGCAATTGATAATCTCTCCAACTCCACGTCGCTGGACTCCACGGCAGTTGCGGCGCTCTTGTCACTTTTCTCGATCGTGTTGCCTCTGATTCAGGAGAAAAGTATTAATGAAGAGAAGGCGTCGGAGGCTGTGGGAGTGCTCGTCGGAATGTTGGAGGCGAGAGAAGGTTTGGCAGTGGGGACACTTAGCGGTGCTGTTAAGTGCCTGGGGGTTTTGCTGGTGAGGTTCTGTGATTTGGAGGTTTGGGATTCTGTGAAGCTAGGTTTTGAGACTTTGCTTAAATTCTCTGTTGATAAACGGCCCAAGGTGATTTTTTTTTTTTGGTGTGGTGCTTTGTGCTGCTGTTAGTTTAATTTCACTAGATCAACTTGATATCAATGGGTACTTTTTTTTTCCAATTTTCAGGTACGTAAGAGTGCTCAGGATTGCATGGAGAAGCTTTTTAGGTCATTCCAGTCTGCTGCTGTTATAAATGAGGCAGGTAAATTGGTTCTGTCATTACTTAGAAGTTACATGCCTGTGGCTGTTAAAGTCTGTGCTTCACGGATTATTCATACCTCTGAAAGCGAGATATCATTGAACCATGAGCATCTAGAGGTCCTCCATTTGCTAAATCTGTTGAGGCTTGTTGGTGGCAATCTTTCGGACAAAGTCAGTTTGAAGGTTCTGTTGGAACTGTGTAAACTTATGTGCCAGAACTTTTCAGCACTTACAAGGCATGTACTTACTGGTATTGAAGCAATTTTTGAAGCTGGAAGAGATGAAATTAGTGGTCCACAATTGGAGAACATCATAAACTGTCTTTCTTTGTATATTTCTGTTGGTGAGAATAATCCGACTGACACACTTGTGCTGGCAACGAAGTTGTTGAAAATGGCTTTTGATAAGCTTTCTGCTGGAGGATACTGCTCATCTTTGAGGAATGTTCGACGAATTGTAGGTTCTCTTGCAGGTATACTCCTTGATATGATTTTGCATATGGACTCAGTCGCTTTTTCATGTTTTTCTTTACTAAGTTTATAATTGGGATTTTCCTTTTTGGCCCATTGCATCATTATGCAACTAGTAATCGGAAAAACACATTGCTTCACATCTATTATGCAAAATATTTGAGATAACTACAATTAGTGTTGGCTACAGTTTGTTTGAATATAGATCAACTTTCAGCAACCCAGGCCATAATTTTCACTTAAATGCTGAATAGTTTTTTACTGGATGAACCTTGTTAATCATGCACTTTGAACTTTTCTGACCCTTGTTTATACGGATATAGGTCTTTTGACTTGTGAGTCTACTGCTGCATCACAGGCTTCAGAGATCCTGAAGGAAGTGATCAAACAATATATAGATCGAGACACATTTTTGTCTGAAGATAACCAATCATTTGGAAGCTTAAATCAAGAAAGTGAGGAAACAGAATCCATAAGGGAAACGTGTTCTATCCTTGAGAATAATATGAGCTCGTGTAATGGGATTCTGAACGAGCGTGTATTGGGTGTCATATCTGTCCTCCTGCAGAAACTTGGTATTGGGAATTTCTAAATTTTGGCTATTTAATGTGGTGAACTTTTTGCCGGATGTAGTCAACTGATATTTTATTTAACCTGTTTGATGATCTGCATCATCTGCATTGCAATACTTTTATTCATACGTTCAACTTGGTTGAGAAATTTCATTCCATTGTTTCATATTTTTGGCTGTAGGGGATGTCTCTTTTATCTTTATGAAGAGTGTTGTAGTTAAGCTTGCTGACTTGATGAACTATGCTGTTCAGAACGTGCTTGAAACAAATCATGTAAGATTCTGTGAATTTCACTGCTCCGATTGGTTGGGAATTAATTTGAGAATCGTCTTCCAAATTTTGGACTATCATATTTACTTGTCAAATTTTATTTCAGTAATCAAAATTTATCATCTGGCACCATCCAACAATAAGCCGTATCATGTAATATTTTTATGTGTTCTAACTTGTCTGAGATGTGTACCTCTGTGAAACTGTCAGTAATCTTTTCCTGGTATATTGCCTTCTGAGTTGACTAGTGCACTCATGTATATTATTTGCAGCTTCGGAGTTGCATTGGATCTGCAATAGTTGCGATGGGCCCAGAGAGGATACTTATGCTCATACCCATATCTATTAATGGTGAAGATTTTACTTGTTCAAATACCTGGCTGATACCAATATTGAATGACTACATTGTTGGAGCATCACTTGGGTATTATATGGACCATATTGTGCCTCTTGCAAAATCATTTCAGAGAGCAAGTCGTAAAGGTATGTGTCCAAAGGGAATATACAGAAACTGGAACTCCAATGTGATTAATTGGCATGCATAAGAGCAAAGATTTGTTCTAAGAGAACAAAAATGTTTCAGATTTTAGTCCATTTAATCAATCATGATGAGTTGGACATGGCCATTCTTGTATGTGTTTGAATGCATATATGCATGCTTGTGAATTAGTTTTCATTATTTAACATACTGCACAATTATCTGAAACAACAATCCATATGCTAGTATATATGTAGATATTGTGTTGGACAATAACTTCTATTATGATTCAATGCACGGTAGTTAGAGAAGTGAGTGATACTAGATCATTAACAATCCTTATTGCAATATGTTGTTGGTTTTGCTGATAAAGACATTGATTGCTGGACACTGGTGCGTACTGTATGAAATTTAGTATTGGAACGCTATAATGTAGATTGCTTAAGCCAAAACGCGTGGGTGTTGGGACTTGTATTTAATGTCTAAAGTCAAACATGTTAGGCAGATTCAGCCATAGATAATAAAAAACAGCTACCTATTTTTATTCTATACATTTGATTAGTTCTGTATGAAGCTTGATTGCCTTAAATCTTCGCTTTCCCCATCAATAGGAAGTTGGAAGACATACAGTTCTTTGATGTACTTGCATCAAACGCGTGAAAATGTTTCTAGCCCTGTTTCCTTCCCTAGCCTCCATCTTTGGCATGGGTGATACTCGTGTAAAGTGTACTTGATATTGAACTCCCTAATTTTATCTCAAAAATCTAAATCTTCTAGGTTTACTTTCTAGTATTTTGTTATGTTGGGAATTTCTGCTGGGAATATGCCTTTCTTGTAATTTCTTTGCAGTAATTAAAATGAGAAATTTACTGTTGGTAGTATCTTTTTTAATAGTGGATTGCTGGATTATTGACATCAATTTATTGAATGGGATCCTAATTCTTCCCCTTTTTTCTAATGTCTTGTACATTTGGTGAACTTTACTGATTTACTGAACTTGTGCTGTTTGTTTATTTTGTTTATGCTTCTTCTCACTTGCATTCCAGTTAAAAATTCAGCGATTGGTGAAGATCTGCAGGCTCATGCTCATGACCTATGGAGCCTGCTTCCAGCCTTTTGTCGCTATCCTGTAGATGGTCATGAAAAGTTTAGATCTTTGGCCAAGCTTTTGATTAAATTGTTGAATAAGGATTCTTCCATGCATCAACATATTGCTTTTGCCTTACAGGTGATGTCTACTTGTGTATGGTAACGAGAAACTATATTTTGTGTTTCTTTTGATACTTAAGTAACTTTTATATTTCTATGGTCCATGTGTATTCATTTTTACAGCATGCTCATTTAGTTGAATTAAATTTTTATTCAGGTTCTTGTGAATCAAAATCGAGATATCCTTGTTTCTGAGGAAAATTCTTGCGATTCAGATATCATAGCACTAAAGGATTCTTGTTTAGAATTGAGAGTCTGCCCTATTTATTCAAAGAAAATGGCAAAGAAGAATATTAAGGCTATGGCATCAGGTTCAATTGAGTTGCTTCAAGCTCTTGCAGACTTATTTGTTCATTCACTTGCTGAGAAGCGTCTCAAGATGAAGGTTCTTTTCCAAGCCCTCTTTTATTTTACCAATACTTGAATGAATCTTGAGGATATATATCTTAAACATTCTTTCTTTTTCCTCTACCTGCTCCTTGCACCTCCTTATGTAGTTCATCTTGTTCTTATGACTTAAAAAAATTTATAATTATATTGTTTGTCGAGTAAGGACTGATCTTTTCTCTGTTTATTTTGGTTGTGTTGTCATTTCTTTGACAACACAAGGCTTCAACTCACTTCAAAATGACACAAAGGATTACTACTTTCATTTAGGTTTAGGTTGGGTTTGTTTCTAGCTTATTATTTTAGCAGACAAGGACTTCCTGTTTTCAATTTTGTCTGGAGGGAGGCAGTTGGTTCTGTGACCATACATGGTCATTACTGTTTCTGGTTAACTCTTACATTTCTTATTTTTAATATAAAAAAGTTGGATGTGTAGCTACTATTTTTGTGGAACTGGATTACAATATGCAGCTTTTATTGTTATGTGCATTGACATTATCAAGTTATTCATGAGCTGGCCCATTACCACTACTGCTTTTTTACTTGTTCTTTAAGATTGGATTTTCATAATATATGGTGGTCTGTATCTTCTTAATTTATTTCTTAATCCTTATTAGAATTCACAAGAAATTTTGTTTTCCTATATAAGCTGAGAACTGAGTTGTCATGGTGCATTTTGTCTGTATGATTCTTGAATTGATTTCTATTTTCCATTTATTTTCTCAGGATGCCATAGAATACCTGGTTTCCATTGTTGATCCCTCTATTACGAAAAATATTTTCATGTTACTGCTTCGGAGGTTTAACTTTGCAAATGATGGAGGTGAATTTGAAAACAAGAATTCTAGTGATATATTGAGTGATCAAGAAGGCAATCCAGCCGAAGAAAAAGGCAATCCAAGTGCCAGAGAAAAAGATGTACAGAGGTTAATAAAAAAATTCTATTCTGAATCATAATGAAGCAACAACCACCACTTTCATTACTTGCAAAAATTTATTAAAGGAAATAATTAATGAGTCCTCTCTTTTTACTTTGATATTCTGGCTACTGGAGTAATGATCCAATAGTTGTTACTTCATTCCTGATGATTAATTAGTTTATACTTCATACTTTGGCCTGCTACGTTTTTTTATTTCTGATATGTTTGGCAAACTATCTGATTTTTCATATTCTGTGGTCCAAAGACAGTACATAGGCAAAAGAAAAAGTTCAACTTGCTAATCTTTTTGAACTCAATTAGAAGAAATATAATCAAGATGCCAGGCTAGTCTGTCCTATGCAACCTAGGTACTGTAAAGGGCAAGCAATGTTGCAGTAAATACATGATTTAGCCATTTCTCTACTTCCTAGCCAATTCTTTAATTTGGATGTGTTTTGGCTGCTTTTTCATTAGCCTTTGTATGAGATGTTAATTATTAAATCCTTGAGTTGCATTACAGTTTTCATGAGCTAAAGCATTTGTTGTTGGGAGCAGCGCAAAAAATATTTTTATCTTGGTACGAATTGAAACTGCTGAGATGGTCAAATAGCGCTCAACTACAAACCTGCATTTCCTTCCACTTCCTGTAGAATTTCTAGATAGCTAATTTGAGTTACTCTTCAGGTGTGTGATGCTTGAGCTGGCATCTGCTTTCATTCATGGAGCACAGGAGGATCTTGTTGTTCTGATATACAGCTTCATCTCATTCAGTTTCAGTGTATGCTTTTCATCTTAGAAAACCATATAACCAGACTTGGTTGATTCCTTTTTCATTTTTACTTTTCTGCTTATGTAGAGAATTGATTTTGGCTTGAAATTGTGCATGGACATATGTAGGGAACTAATGAAGTGGGTCACTGTGAAGCCTACAAAACTTTGAGCAGGATTTTAGAGGTTGTTGTTAGCATTTGGATTCTTAAATTATTGTTCACTATTTTGTACAGGGCCCTATAACTTGGTAATTTGCAGGAACATGCTTGGTTTTGTTCTTCTCGAAATGTCGAGCTGATTGACTTGTTACTTGGCTTGAAACCTTCTGCTGATCCTTTGTCTGTCAAGTATCGATTTACTTGTTTCCGAATTCTCATGGTTCAGGCCTTAGAGGTTGAATCTTTTTCTCTCTCTTCTATTTTTCCTTCATTTCCTCTTTGTTATTTTCCTCTTCAAATCAGGAGGAATGGGGTTTGAAATGATAAAAATCCCTCCACTGAGACAAAATCATTAACATACCATGTGTGATTCACAGGCCTGTTTTTTTTAAAATTTTACTCCTATTGTGAATGCAAACCGAGAAGAATTCAACTGAGTTAATAATTTTGTTTGTATGACATTACTTAGAGTGCGAGGTCATCCAATAAATAATGAGATATAAGTGTCCATCACTGAAGAGCATCCATCTGTAAATTCATTGAACAACAGTACTTAATATCAAATTGTTAGTCATCGCCACTGAGAGAATGAGGCTACGTTGATTACCTTGTCTCAAAGCCTTACTCCAATGAAATAAATCTAGTTGGTGAGAATTTACTTGGTGATTTTCAAAATGATTAATTAATGAAGCACCGTGTTTCTTTCTTATTCTTTCATTTTTTTTTTGGAGAATTCATCTATTTCTTTGTTATGAATGAATACTACCTCAATTTTCAGTTTTTCACAAAAACTGTTTGTTAACATTGCGCCTGTCTGTACTTATGCACATAACTACAGAACTAATTAGTCAAAATTTCTTAATTTCCGTAGTTTTACACTTTCTCTGTATAAAACAGAATTGAAACTAGGAAAACAGATCCATTTGCTAGATGAAAGACAAATCCTTAGTACATCGTAATTATTTGGAGGAAAGCCGATAATATACCATCATAGCTGGTGGTAAATGCTCCTTCAACTATTCCATCGTCATCAAATTTTCTTCAAATTAGTCTGTAGAATGCTCTTACCATCAAAGAACAAATCTGTACAGCCTCCAATATTATGGATTCATATTGTTACTAACATTTCTTTGTTAAGGGGACCTTATTAGATGCTTCCCTTTTCTAGTTTCCTTTTAGATTTATTTCTATATCAAATGTCTTAGTATTCATTATCTTAGGGGAAAAAATTGTATGCATTCAACTGATATCTTTTGCTTCCTTTCGATCTTGCACTGTTGATGAATTTCAAATCTTTTATGTGCTTTGGTCAGATGAATTTGGAGGAGGAAAATACAAAAACTTTTGTTATGCTCAACGAGATCATAGTCACTTTAAAAGATGTAAGTTCCACAAAAGTTACTGATGGTGTTACTTTCTTTCCTTTTATTAAGCATGAGATTTTTTTTTAAAAAAGATGGATATACATTTGCTTGCATGTTCTTTGTGCAATTAGTTCTTTGACATAATTTAAACAAAAGCATCGGTTGATAGAGAAAGACTAGAAATGAATGAATGAATGAATTAATATCTTCTTGTTCTTCCTTTTTTTTCCTTCTAAATATATATTTCAAATATTTGATGGTTCTTGTTTGTATTGTTCAAGTAAATGTAAATATATATAAGTACGGAATGAGATGGTTCTTAGCTGACAGTTTGCTTACTTTATAGCTCATTCCTCTCAGCCATTCCCTTTTAAGTGTGTGAACTAAAGGAGAATGGGTCTGAGGGGGCAGGGAGAGATCAGAAGCGTTTGGTAGTGGTCATGGATGTGTAACTGCAATGTGGTTATTTATGCTGATTATTGGATGTTCAACTTTTAGTTGTCAACTCAGAGCATTCTGATTAATCAGCCAATAACATGCATGATCTATTTATGCAGGCAAAGGATGAAGCAAGAAAAGTGGCTTACGATACACTCCTTGCAATAAGTTCTTCCTTGAGGAGCTCATTTTGTACAAACTCTGCTGAATCCTATTACAAACTGATTAACATGGTTAGTGTAACTACATTCTGCTCTATCAGGATGCTTTCTACATGAATTTTACGATCTGAGGGCCTCATTGGCTCATTATTTTGGTCTTACTCCATTTTAATTCTACAATTTTCAAATTCCTTTTCATGACAGTTATTTTTGGTCAAATTCTGGCATTAGAAAGATGGTTTGGGTTAGGTATTGGAGTACTGTATGTGGAAGACTCTAATTAACCTATGTTCTTGCTTACTGAGCACAAAGATTGAGTTTTCCATGTTAAGAATGAATAGGATGGAAACTTTCTATAAAGACTAAGACAACAAATGGTAGTTTGAATTACAAGTTACTGTCATACATGCAGTCTGAAACCTTTTAACTACCTCAAGTGAATATAGTATAGTTTGGGTTATATGCTGTTAACCTTCAAATTGCCTTAATTAGCAAATGAATACTGCTCAATGTAACGATATTCACTTCGTTAAGCATCAAATGGAATTTTAACAGCCTAATAATCACACACCTTTATTGCTATACAAGAAATTGAATATTCTGAAACTGATAGGATATGAGATGTACTACCAGAATGAAGCAACTATTTTAAGACGTTGAGCAATGGATTTAGGGGGGACTACTTTACTGATATAACAGTTATGCTTAGTACATCATGTTGGTTCAATGCATCTGTTTCCACGATCATAATTCAAATTTTTTGGTTGCTCTTGTTAATATAAAGGATACAATACTAAAAATGCCTTGATCTTATACACTTTTGACAA
Organism: Erythroxylum gracilipes; assembly: GCA_026413385.1. Classification (NCBI taxonomy): domain Eukaryota; kingdom Viridiplantae; phylum Streptophyta; class Magnoliopsida; order Malpighiales; family Erythroxylaceae; genus Erythroxylum; species Erythroxylum gracilipes. Next base: position 27,368,856 of record JANZLC010000005.1, read on the forward strand.
GTCCATTATATTTTTAAAATGAGCAAACATATATTTCATTTTCTGAAATTGGAATAGTTAAATCTAACAGGTTCTTAAATGAAAAAATGACAAATAATTGTCCCAATTTAGATCTCAGACAATTTTTTGTGCAATAGATTTCAACATCTTTCCTTATTAAATTTTCTCTGATAGAGTTTTTCCAATTTAATCTTTTTAATAGTACTTTTGGCTTGTATAGAACCAACTAACGAATGTGGGGTGCAGAACAGACCCCTCCCTTATGCCCATACCCAGAAATCTGAATCAACTCTAGTTTCTATCATTGGCAAATGACTTTCCTGATATAAAATGGCCAACATTTTTTCAGTGCAAGAGAATTCAACATTTTTCCTTGTATAATTTTCTCTGATGGAGTATCTTCAATTTTAGTCTTTTTATTAGTCCTTTTGGTTTGTAGGAACCCAAGTAACACGTGTGGGATGCAGAGCAGTCCACTCCCCCAAAATCAGAAATCTGAATCATCTCGAATTTTATTATTGATGAGTCTTACTAGCATTAGTTGTTTAAATTATTAAAATAAGGGCTTCTTTGCTCATTTCTAAGCATAAGAGTTGCAATTTTCAAGAGTGAAGCATCAAGGTTTATTTGGTAATTTACCATATCATAAGCAACTAATTCAAAGGTTATTTTTTGATGGTGTGTCTACATTATTCAGATAATGGGTTATCTTTCTGGTTCATCTCCTCATATAAAGAGTGGAGCAGTATCTGCACTGTCTGTTGTTGTATACAATGATGCAGATACTTGTTGTAGGATGCCCAATCTTGTTCCTTCTCTCATGTCTTTGCTGCAAGACAAAGCTGTGGAAGTCATAAAAGTAAGTTGTTATGCCACCTTTTATTGAGATTGTTACTTTTCTTTTAAACCTTCTATGCTAACAAACAGAATGGGCTGTACAACCAGGCTGTTTTGGGTTTTGCAAAAGTGTTAGTATCTTGTTTGCAAGCTAAAGACCTGCAGACTTTTATACCGGACATCATCAGTGGAGTTCTCCCATGGTCATTGGTTTCCAGACATCATTTCAGAGAAAAGGTACTTTGTAATTTCTGTGTTTTATATGCATGTTTGCGTCGATTAAATTATGGGTTAACGAAGTCTTATCTTTTTGTTTCTGTATTCCGTAGTAAAGGTCTTAAATCGATACCTGCTTACTTTCCTATAGGTGACAATTATTCTAGAGATTATCATACGAAAGTGTGGTTTTCCAGAATTGGAAATTGTTACACCAGAGAAGTACAGGGGTTTTGTCAAGACTGTCTTCCAGGTGATTATCCAACTTTTTTTCTCAGGAACTGTGGTTTAGTTATTTAGGCTTGGTTTTATGAAATGTCTTCTAGAGCGAGTTGTAATAACCTCATGGAACAACTTGCCATCATTGGACTGGAAGTTCATGGGATCTTCTAACCTGAATTAGACTCCCGTGAGTCATGAAACCTGTTCCCATACTGTGCAGGCTTTTGAATTTAAATTTTCTTTGAGCATGTTCTGAAGACACAGTTGCCTGATATTTCTCATACTATGGGAACACCGAGGCATTGTAGGCAACTAGGAATGTTGATGAAATAGTCTGGAACTGCTAATGAAGTACCTGAAAATGTCAAGTTGCTATTTCAGATCTTCAGATGTTTTCTTAAAAATTGACGCCATCTAAGGTTTCCACATTTATCTGGAATTGAAAAGGAGCTGTAAATGTATTGCAAGACCCCAATTATGGTGTTGCATTACAATTTTCAAAGTTCTCTTGAAACAGTAATCTTAGTTGCCTTTCCTTTCATAATGTCATTATAGCTGTTCTCAATGTGGATGTAATTTGCAGAATCGACGTCATAAGTCAGCTTCCAAAGATATGGAGCCATCGCCTGAAGATTCTTCTGATAAAAGGTGTGAAAAGTTTCTTGATTTTCATTTCATTCTTGTTCTATGCACTGCCAGAAAATGAGTAGGTGGAAATGCTCTCCAATAACGGTTAAACCTGCATCCTCTTAGGTCTGAGAAGCAGAAGCAGAAGCAGAAGCGCAAGAAATCTAGTTATGTACCAGATAAAAGTGGTTCATTGCATCATATAAAGAGAGATGGGGCTGGTAGAGAGGCGGATGTCCCTTCAAATTCAAAGGAATCTCGTGGATCAATTGGTGATGGCGGTGGACCTAAAGGGGTTAAAAGGGCTAGAAATTTGGAGAAAGATAGATCACAATGGAAAGTTGGTAATAAGTCCAACAAAGGCACAAGGGTTCAGAAGAGAAAGCTGGAACATGAAGGGACAAGTGGGGAGGGTAAGGTGGCATTTAAAAGACGTGACTCTGCTTTGAAATTGCAGAGACCCAGAAAACATGGCAAGACGAAGATAAGTGGCTAGGATGGCTATATTTGTACTCGATTCTTCTTCCAAATTTTTGAGCATTGTAGAAGTTGGGGAGAGATACAAAATCAGGGACTAGTCATGCACAGTTGGGATTGCCATTACTTCTACAGCTCATGATATCGAATTTTGCGAGCCATTTTGCTGGAACAGCCCACTGAACTGGAGTCCATCTTAATTGGAATCTGGACATGGATAAAATTTCGTGGCTATTTTTCTTAATACAAATTAAAGAAAACAGCTTCCATTGAGTTGTTGGAGACGTGGGAAGGTGCTGTGAACCCTAGACATGCAATAGTTTTTCAATTTTCTATTCCCCATAAAAGTTGATTATATAGAAGACGATCCTAAGACTGCAAATTGTGTTCCAACACTTGATTACTACTAGGTGTATGTGATTAGGAAAATTGAGGTGGGACTTGATCTTGTATACGGAATCTATTTTTGTTTGATTTTTTGAGATTCAAAATTATTTTAAATTTTATAAAATGATTAATGTACAAATCTATTGAATATTAAATGTAAAATGTATGTTACTATATGATTTGATTTTTTTTTTGAATTTTTTTAAATAAATACTAATTAAAGTTAAACATACTATTTCATATTTATTTTTATCATTATATATTCCATGTCCTTTTGTTTTTCTAAATAAAAAAATCTTTCTTATAATTTAAATTGACTAATTTTTGGGAAGATATTGACATTTTGTATTTGAAAAATGTTTCAGACTAGATCTTTGAAGTAGACATTGGTTGATAGAGTAATTCTTGACCATAATTTTCAGTATGAGCAGTACTATATGAAACCTGTGATTGGTAGTAAAACAACGATTAATAATTAAATCCAATTTTATTAAATAATTTAATTTTAAAATAGAAATTACATTTATAATTATATAAATTAATCTCCTTTATTTCATTTTTCATTTTCTAATTAAATAATTTATACTTGTAAATCAAGAATGACGTCTAATAATATATTATGGCCATCTAAATATTAGAAATCTCAAAATAATTTGGATTAATTTGTACATCATGTTATATATGATTTAATCAATTCTTCACACAATGTTTCAGTTAGATATAATATATGTAATTAATTTCTATTGTATATGAGTCAAATCATGTTAGCTCTTCAATATTAGTAATTAATCAATTAACGACAATTTAAAATTGTGTTTAAAATGTCTTTCAGCTTTGGCCAAAATTGTTTTGAATCAGTACTAATTGAGAATAACAAAATATTTTTCCTTTTCATTTTAAGATGATGAATCATATATCGATCACTTAACTACTTTTATATAGTTTATACTACATCCAATGATTATTAATTATGCCATCTTTAACAAAAATAGGTCATAAGTAGTATAATTCAAAATATAACAATCACTGTATAAGATACTTTAAAAATCTTAAGTCAAATGATTATTTATGCAGTTATTACAAATTCATAACGAAGATTTTCATAGAAATACAAGTAATGTTCCAAATTTAATGAACTTTTTATCTAACAAGTAATTACATATTTATTTAAATATCTCCATACTTTAGGCTATGAGATTGACTATTTTTTTAATAAAGAAAAAAACATAAGTTAGTTTTTTTTACGCTTTATTAATGTTCAGTATCAATAGAACAATGACTAAAAACAATTTAGGGATAACATATAAATACAATATGAATCTTATAATTATAATCTAATTACAAGTTAATTCGCAATGTACATTTATCCTATAGATTTTTTTTATATCAGTCAAGTAAACAAATATGTATGATATAGATAATGTTTTTAAACAACTATATTACTAAAACTACAACCAACTGATTGTCTTCAGGACATAAAACAATAATATGCTTAGTTGCAACGATAACCATAGTTAACGTGAAGTGCCACTTGTAAGCTTGCAAAACTACATCTTTATTTATTTGTGGTCAATGAGTTGGAATATTTATTTTTTTGTGAAATAAGCCAAAATTTTTCTTCTATCATAAAATATCACAAATTATGTTTGTGGATGACGTTTTTACGGATGGCGATGGGCGAGTTAGGAGTCCAGTCTAATTAGGCTCGAGTAACTCAAAATTCAATTAGGTCAATGTCAAAATAATGTTGTTTTTGTTCCATTTAGATTGAGTTGATGTTCAAGCTTAAGT
>JANZLC010000005.1:27374737-27389033 GCA_026413385.1 Erythroxylum gracilipes
TAAAATGCATAATTTATTATGTATTTAACTATTTACTCAACTTGAATATTTATTTTGGGATTATAATATTATTTAGCATTTTTATATGTTTTAATATTTATTTTTCATATTAGTTTATTTCCTTAAAAAAATGAGATGGTTATCAAATGTAAACATAATATAATGTGCTTTGCATATTGTTGAATATACTTTAAATATTATTTATATGCATAAATAATTTTTAATATAAAATAAAATATAATTAAATTAATAAATGTGCTTTTTATTTTTATGTTGCCAAATAGTCTACTGTATGAAGCTCTTTCAAAAAAGATAATTTTTTAATTGACATTCAAACAGTCAACTGACATTTTAAAAAAGCACGTCTGAGAAAAGCTCTACTGACAAAAACTTTACTAATATAAGCTCATCCAAATACGCACCAAATACCGAAATCTATGAGTATCTTTTAGCTTATAATGAAAAAGTGTTCATAGAAGACACGCCAACGATGATTTTACAACTTGTATCGAACAGTTAATAAACATACTTGCGAGTTTAAAACAAGTAAGGAGAATAGGAGAATCGAAAATATCACAATTATACTAACACATCCAGAACATGGAGCAAATGCAAAACAAGAAAATATAAAGAAGAAACGTTAAAAGAACGTGTTCTTTTCTTTCTACTAATCCAGTAACTTTTTATTCTTTCTGGACAAAAAAGTAAGAGCTCAAGTTTTAGGCGAGTGCTTTTCAGAAAAGCCGTTGCTCAAGGCCTAACTAGCTGTTATGCTATATTGTTTTGACAATGCAACATCCAACCGCACGTAAATGAGGGCTTGATTATCTTTTTAGTTTTCTATTTTTTTAAAATTTAGCAAAAACCTATTTGTTTGACGTTTTAGCCGTTGTTTTCTTTTGTTTATTCTGGTTTACAAAATTTATAAAAACATGTTTTTTGTTTTTATAATATGATATACTATTAACTAAATATATATTATTTAATATTTAATAGATTGACTATTAATAATGATTATGAATAATTTAATTATATTTAATTAATTAATAATAAAATTATGAAAGAGTTAATTTTATTTATTTTACAATTAAATAAAATTAAATTAAAACCTTCAAAAATATAAATTTCAAATAAATTTTGATTTATAAATTAATATTTTAATAAAATAAAATAATTTTATGGATAATTTATTGATGAATATTATATAAGAGATTAAAAGAAATTTAATTAATTAATTAATTTTTATCTATATAAAAATATAATTATATTAACATTAATAATCATACAAGTTATTGTTTTTATTTGAAAGAAAAATAAAAAGCTAAAAGCTAAAAATTACAATAGAAAATCAAAAGTGGAGCCAAACAACTGCTAATTTCTTGACTAATTCCATCATTATCCAGTTGAATATTGAGGATGTTGTGTGAAGTTATTATTTTTGGATCATGCTTATGCATGCAATCTGATAAACATGCCTAAGCTACAGAAGAAGCTAGTAAAAATAACTCAAGCTTCAGGCAAATCTGGAAATAGCAATAAGATAAAATCCAATCTAAGTTTAATGAAGAATATGTTTAGAAGGAGATTATCTTTATCGTTGGACTACAATGCCGAGCTTTACAGTCATCCTTTTCTAATGTTATCATTACAATTCAAGCTTCATTCATGTACACATTTACCATACATATGATTAACTCAATAATTGACATAAAGTTATATTTACATTTCATAGTAAAATTTAAAGTGACTAGGAAGCTTATAACTTTTCTTTCACTAATTCACTATTGTGTCCACATAGACTGATTAGAGAATGTTCAATTATTTGTAAGATGGCAGGAATGAGGAAATATTGAACTTCAATGATATTGTTTCGATTTTATGAAATTGCTTAAAGATTAATTTATGGAGTTCGGTCATGTTTTCTCTGTTCCTTAACGAACAGCAACAATCAACTAGATATAGCATTAAGAATGGTTGAGAGTGGATCATATGCATATTGGAAATTTATAAGTGCTTGTCTTCCAAAGAAAAAAAAAGAATAATAAATAATTAAATATCGTCATTATTTATTGTCTTTTATTTTGAATTGGAATATAATTTCCTTAATATGACTTAGTTTGAATATAATTAAGTTTCTTTTCAAATTCGTGTAAATTTTTATATTAATACCAAAATTAAATAGGAGAAATTTGATGAAAAAACCATAAATAACTAATAATAATTCAAGGATGATTTTGGTTTCTAGTTAATTATGATTTGAGAAAACTAGAACACGCTTTTTTAAGATTATTTTAAATTTTGAGTTGAATTATAAAGCTTTTAATTATATATAACTTCGCTTGTGATACAATCCTTCTTCTGATTAAATGTCAATTCGTTTGGCAGCTTCTTCTTATACGACTTACAATATGCAGTGGTTTAGATTTATGTCCTCTAGACTGACTGTCAGTCAACCTATCAAATGAAAGTCTTATGTTTCCCTTCATGAAAACAATTTAATATAACTGCTTACCAACTTAAGGAGGACCTCAAATAAAAATAGGCAAAAAATAATGTATTAAAACTTATAAAAAAGAAACATAATATAAGTATAATTTATATAAAATAACTAAAAATATTAATAAAACAATAAAAATAGATACAAAATTTTAAATAAATTTCTAATGTTGAAGGATTGCTAATTAACTCTTAATTATAACAATTGTTTGCAAAACAACTCTTATTTAGAAGGCATTTATAAGCATATTATAATTAATTCTTAAAAGTATAAATGTTAGCAATTTATTTATATTGCAAAAAATTATTAGAAGTGCATTTATAAAATATTTATAAAATTTTCTATTGGGAGTTGATTTGTAAGTATTTCATAATGAATATTCAACATATTATCATCACAATGTTAAGAAGTTATTTACAAAATTTTGAAAATATTATGAGTTTATGTGTACCTTTTGCTTATACAAAAGATGCTTATAACATAATATTTTAAGGATTGGGATTGGTGACATTGAATATAGACAATTAAAGTTGACTTAATTTTTCCTATTTAGATTGAAGTTGTCCTCAAATCTAATTGTTAGCATCAGAGTTTCTAATCCCCTTATGATCCAACAAATCCAACATTAATAGTAAGCATTGTTTTAACACACTAAAAAATATGAACGAAATCAAACCGAAATTTGCCTTAGAAATTGGATTCTGTGGCTACTAAAATTGAGGATTGAATACAAATCTCAAATTTAAGGAAGAATTTCTATTTCTCAGGACCAAATATTCCAAACCATTAAACACAAGCATTAAACCTAGGATTGGAAATCGACCCAAGTGGTGTGTATTCTGTTTTTATTGAATATCGTCTTAAACTGGATAATGTCTTAAGACAAGTTCATAATGGACATAAACTCCATTAGATTTTAAGGTTAATTACAAAAAAATCTCAAATTTTATTCAATTTTACAATTGTAGCCCTAATTTTAAAAAGTAGCAATTAAATAACCAAACTTTCAATTTTTTTCAAATCTAGCCTAATGTTAGTATCTCCGTTAACATTGATGATATAACAAGCCATATATGACATAAATCTAAACACGTACAAATATATTTGTATTAAATTGTACACGTTTGACTTAATTAAATTAATTAAGTAAAATTAAGTGAATTAAAAAATGAAAAGAAAAGGATAAAAACATAAATTAATTTGGAATTTCAGATTCTCTTACACTTTTACCCACATATCATTCCATATCACACACCTTGTTTTCCTTATTGCACACCTTATCTTCCCTCTCTCACACCTTTTATTCGCTCCTTTTCACATTACAGAGTGTTCATGGACCAACTACAAACATTTTTGCCTCCTTTTCACATCAATTACAAGCTGTCGCACATCATTCTTTGTTGTTATCTGTGTTTGGACCAAGTAAACTAGTAGTTGCAATAAGCATTTCCGATTAGGTAAACCAGTAGTTGCAATAAGCATTTGACATTATTCTTTATTGTCTCTTTTGTTGAATATAATTTCTCAATTCTTTTTTAGGATGTACACTAAATGTAGTGGACAGTGTGAGAATGGTGAGTGACTGGCAATGTTCATGTGTGTAATATAAATCGGTTTGGACATGATTTATTTGTTGTCCCGACCCATTCTTGTTCTACAACTTGCTTTTACTCACTACTCTATCTTGTAATTTTTGTATTGGTGTCTAAAAATTGAAAATTTAGAACTCTCGAACCCACACCCAAGTAAATTTAATAGACAAAAATATCAGAAAATAATAACACAAGAAAATTTATGTGAAAACTCCCAAACTGGAGAAAAACCACGGGCACCGAGACAAAAATCCACTATGTGAAAAATTCTTACAATCACACAATTTTTCCTCTCACCCAATTCCCTAATACACCAACACACCCACAAAAAAAAATACCCAAGACAAACTCTCCAACCCTCACCTCAAAAGAGGAATTTAACTAGAGTCAAATTTGTACTACATCTTTGACTTTGTTTGGTGCTAGATATGTTATTCATGTCTTGTTGGAAGGTTATACTATTGTAGAGACAACCTTTTACAATGTGCATCCCTAATTTTTTTTCTAGAAAACATCCCCTATCTTTTCTTTGCTTAATAAAGCTAAAGAAATACCTTGTAAAGATCTCTTATCATCTTAACCTTTAGTAAAGAACAGTACATTAAAAATGGCATATTTTAGGAACTTAATTAGGAAGAGATCGAATGCAACTTACAAGGCTAATGTTTACAATTTCATTATAGTTTTTATTGAGATTTTGACTAGTAGAAGGCTTACAGATTTTTGGAAACAACCTCTTTACTAGTTAGGGGTAAGGCTACATATTACTAGACCTCTTCAAATCCTGTGTCTCAACGGGATTCTTACTACGTGTTGTTGTTGTTGTTGTTGTTAAAGTCCTTTAGTTTTAATTAAGTTATATAGAGGATGGTATGCCTATAAAGTGAAACTCTGGTCTATACAATGCTAAAACAAGTAAATGACTGATTTTTATGAAAGCATACTTGTAAAAATTTAAGCTTTTCCATGAAAATATTTTGGCTATGTAATCTAAAAATAAATAGCATAAAGACTTTTAATTCTTATATATTCTCTCTTTCTATTTTCTTTATCATTACATGAGAGCTACATGATAATTTGAAATAATGTCTATTCCAAAATTGTATTTTGTTTTTAGTTAAATAAAAGCTTGTGTAACAATCTATCAACTCTACTCTAGCTCATATATAGCTTTTACTTGTTTCTGATCTATGTAGGAAACATTTGTATTAATTATTTTGTTTGATTTTACTCAATATTATAAAATATCTTTTTGATGAAAATATTCAACATCTCATAAGTATGCCCCAAATGAAGTATTTTGCAAGTTTTAAGTTGATGCCCTCTTTTTAAGTGACTAATTAAATATTTGAACGATGATATTGTGACAAGATAAACAAATATGGGTAGAAAAAATATGTAGCTTTCATTGCTTATGCATCTAGTATATATTTGACATAGGAAGAATGTCATGGCGTTGTTAATGGAATCAAGGATGCTATTTATTGTTGTTTTGATAATGTAGTAAAAGTTGAAAGTATATATTCCTAATTTGGTCGAGAGAACGCATTATATTCAATGGTAAAATAATTTTAATATATATTTATTGTAATTAATATTGTAATATATATAATTTAGATTTCAAATATTGATTGCCCAATTATAATGAGAAGATGAAGTTAAAGATATGAAATGCTAAGCCTAGCATTAGTAAACATTTTTATGAATGCATCAATATAAAAGTATGTATTTTAATTATTATTTTTAATGATGCCATTAGTGCAAAAAATTTTAATCAATATTCAAATTAGAGATGTCTTATAGGTACTTAGTATTTGTAAATGAGATAAAGGTTTGTCTTTTTCAAAAAAGATGTTAACATCTTTTGTGCGTTGGGGTAAGAGTCTTATTCATAAGATGCATTTTTGTTCACAAGAAGTAAGTATATATAGTAATTCATCTACATAATGCAAATTTGTCATAAGTGTAATATTTATCTTTATATCTTATTTTATAGGACCCATGTGATTTTTCTTTTAAACAGTTAAAAGTTGAAACATAATTTTTTTCTCCTTTTAAAGCTGCATGTAGTATGTTGTCTTAAAAGAACAAGGAAACCATTGAGTATGCAAGTAGTATGTTGTGTTGATAATGAGTCATTTGCAAACTTCATTTTTATGGAGGTAATGAAAAGGAATTTAAGGATTTGATGACTCCTAATTTTTTGAATTCATTATCAACTTAGTCATTAATTTTAGTCAATTTTAGTTTTAGCTAGCTAGTTTAAGCATTTCATATGTAATTAATGCGATAAAAAGATGTTTTTGTCTTATCTTTTATTGAAAAAATTTCATATTAGGACCTTGCTAGAAAGAATATCACAAATTTAACTTACCTTGTTCCTAATTCTTATAGTTCATAGCATTTGGTGATTATCAAACCCAAATGAGTACACAACCATAACTGATGTTAGATTCACATAGATAATTATTACTTAGAAGGACAAGGACATGGATATGTCCAACAACATACGACCATAATCACATTAAATATATATGTAGCTATGACTTGTTTCATAGTATGATAATGTGAGAAGCAAAGAGAAGGACTAAATAAAACATGTGGACTTTGTTATGAGAAAACGTAAGACTTAAAAGAAACTATAAGAACTCTCAAGATCGGAGAAAATGTCTTGAGTTAACCATCAAATGAAGCCTATGGACAATAATTCAGAACTCTAGAATCAATAATTTTATCATTAATATATCAATACCATAAATATCTAAACCCGGATCATATCTTACACACAATGAATGAGTAGGTCAAAATGATTATTTCATTCATAACTATATAAACCTGGATCAAATGTTAGAAAACTATGCATATGTGAAGAACAATTAATATGTATTTTAGCGAGGCTTTTAATCTAACACCAATGCAGAATATAATGAAATAAGAGACTTTATTGATGTATAACAATAACTTACAAAACATCTAATGAGGATACATAATGCATATGCCACTTACATAATTATTGTGCTGTCCAAATTGTCTAAAAAAGGGTCTCACACTACCAAAATTACAAGATGATAAAATAAGGAAAAGACCAAGGGGTTGAGCCACAAATTCTATATTATTGAGCAAAGCAAAGCTAGTAATTTTACAACATAACACTTATACAACGGTGTCAAACTATTTTCAAATACTCAATCAAACCATGTTCAAACTGTGAACAAAATCATGTCAAAATTATCAACCAAATGATAACTAATATATATCAAAAACTAATACATAAACAACATTTGGCATCCAAATTCTCAATCATCAACAACTTGATATTTTCTATGAGTAGGTTTTGGCCCACTACTTTGATCATCCTCCTAGTATAAGTTATATTGCCAGTTGTATTTTGGAAAGCTTAAGTTGTTATTCCATTATTATTCAAAGGTTCAAACACTTAACATTGACTTCCATCCATCTATGAAGCATAACAAATCAAAAAGCTAAACATTAGTATCTCCCTTATGATTACATATAAGTACTACAAATATGTATTTAATTAACTTACCGTAAAACAAGTATTCTCACTAACTTCACCAAATGTCACTCCATTTCTTGTATAAACAAAAGGAATTATAGTGTTATATAAGTTAGAGAGAAAATAACTTAAAATTAAATGTAAATATTCACTAACTACTCTCTTCTCTCTTCTTAAGATAGAAGATGGAGTATTTGAACCTGTAGATCCTAATTATGTGGGTCTTTGAATGGGATGGCTAATAAAATTTGATGAAGAGGCTTCAATTTTTAGTGGCCTTCCTCTTTTTTCCTTGCATTATAGCTATTGACATACTTTGTGATGAATAAATTGACATTTTCTATACAACTAAAACGAGAGAAATAAAAATTTAATAATAACTACCTTAACAATTTCATATTGCCTCGGAGGTTGAGTCTTGTTTTTGCATCCACTTATATTATGACCAATTTTTGGTTTTTTATGGTAGAGATACAAAAAGATGGTATATTTCTTCATTTACAAAAGAGGATACGAATTGTTGTTTCAAAAACGCCATTTATTTTCTCTTTATTTATTTCAGAAAGCACAATTTCATAACAATGACTCCATTTCAAGTTACGCCAACCTTGCTCAATTTGTTGGGATTTTGTGGTTCTTCAATCTGATCCCTTTTTCTTGCCCTTTTAGGTCTTTTAGGCATCTTCTTGATCAATGGAGCTAATATTAGTTGTAGATTTTCAATCTTCGACCAAAATGTAAGACCAATAATGGGTTCTATAACATACTAATAATCTTCAAATAGCATTCACACTTGTAATATCAATTGAAATAAGCATCGATATCCTCCCTCTAATATGACATACAAGCCAAGTATGCTTATATGGAATCCTTGTTAAATCCCATAGACTATATTGATAACTTTGTTCATATAAATAAATGATGAATTTGTCTATAAAAAGTGTGACTTAAAATTTCAAATTCCCATTTGTCTTGATCATACGTTTCCTTTCTTCCAATTTTGCAGCCTCTATTTTCTTCCTCACTGTTGGGAATATATCATCACTATATTTGGGCATCATGTCCCTTTTTTAATGTATAGGAGTCATTAAAGAAACTCAAATGTCTTCTAACATATTGATCAAACTTTTTGTACGAGCTTTACAAATGAATCCGTTAAATTCCTTTGATATATTATTATGAACTATTTCACACTTTGATCTTGTTCTAACAAATGTTTTCATAAAAGCCTCCAGTTTCCTAATTTTGAAATCTTCATAAGACTTCAGTGAAATAATCTTCAACTACTTCATTACCTTATCAACTTTGACTTTCGTTATGCAATTCATCACTTATCAAAATAAACTCCTATATTTATAACCTTTATAAATGCTTGGACCAATTTGTATAGACATGTCAAACACATTTTCTATGCTCAACTTGTAGGAATAGATTCTTTAATGCATCCACTAACCTATTATGAAAGAAAAGGTAACATAAATTAAAGAACAAAAATCACATAAAGAAATAAACATCACATATACGGATATTTAAAGTTTACCTTTGTTAATTGCTAACAAAAGTCCATGCATTCCTACTTATGTCTAGATCTTCTACAAAAATGCTCAAAAATCAATGCCATGATTGGTAATTTTCTCCCTCAACCACAACCTAACATGTATGAAACATTTGATTTGTATCACGACCTACTAGAACTAATAAGCATCTTTAAGGAATGTATTCAAAAAATATCCATCTAACTTAATTATTTTCCTTCATCCATTGAGAAAACCATACTTTAAAGCACTAAATCCCACATAAAACCTTTTGACCATTGGTTTTAGACTGTTCATCAAGTTTAGTTTGAATAATATACTGTCTATATTTGTTAGCTTGTCGTAACTCTTATCCATAAAACCATAACTTGGCATAATAACCTTCCATAGATCCTTGTAGCATGGTAATAGCTTCCCACTTAACCCTATAACATTGAGATTTGGTTTCTTGTAGTGCATATTTTCTTGGGAGATCATCCATCATTTCAATGATAGGGTGATTCGGGTTCCTCCTGAACTTGTGTAAGAATTTATTTGCTATCCATTTCCTAATATCATGCATGTTCCTTTGCACTTTCCTGCAATTATGCTTTTTTTCTACTATCTTCATAGTAAATATTTTTTTCATTTCCAATCTGGCTAACATATAATTGAAAAGGATAATGTGGCTCGCAAACTGCCTCCATTCTCACACCAAATCTCCATATTGAAACATCATAGCCATTTGCAGTTGCATATTTTCTTATTGCTTCCCTCAACTGCATCTCATCCTTAAACTTCATTCCAATTTCAAACTTGAAATCTTTTATATTGACTTTCGGATTAAAGACAATGTATTTTTTTTTGGAGTAGATGCTTCATCATCACTACAAATTGGTGATAAAACTTCACCAACACTATCCTCATATTCACTATTTGCACCATGTGAACTTCCTTATTATCTTTGTGTATCTTTGGAATAATCACCTTCTTCATTGCAATCCTTTCCACTATCTCCAAGCCATCGACAACATTGTTGCATTCAGTCTTGGCACTATATGCACTCTTTCCACATTTCTTCTCATTTGTTCTTGTAGAAACATATTCTTCATCATTAGTTGTAAATAACTCATCATCAAAGAAATCATCTCCATATTCATTAACTTGCATAATAATGAAATCATCATCTTGTTCCCCTTAAACTTAGAACAACCCCTCATCACTATCATCAATTTCCTTGCAAATATTAAATTTAGATTCTTCACTATCTGTTGCAAGATGCTCATAACTATGCTTGTAGTAGATTTTAACATTACGATAATTGAAATCATGGTGTAAGTTTAACTCCTTCAAGCTTGCCATCAACTCATTAGGAAATTTGTAAAATAAAGCTATTATTCTATGTCCTTTATCGTTAGAAACTCCTCTTAGGACTAGTATGCTAAGTTCATCAACATCGACATCATTCTTCCTTTTAAATTTTGCCCCCAACATATTTATTATTATGTCTTTCCATCACTCCACCATAATGAAATTCAAAATTTACCAGCATCAGCAAAATATTATGCTTTTTTAACAATTACATGTAACATAACACATAAGAAGATGGTTACAAATGAAAATATGTACAAAAGTTTAGACTAAATAAGATGAGATAAGAGAAAGTGTGACTGAGTAAAGTATAAGTTATAGGGTTAATGAAAAAAACATAACTGATTTAAATTTATTCAAGTCACTACAATAATATATGATCAATTACAAAAACATAATAAGGAAAAAATTGAAAATGACAAAGAATGTATAATTGAAATAATTATTTCCATTAAAGCCTATTGAAAAATGCTTATACTAAATTAGATTTACAAATGAATATTTCTAAAATTATACATATTTCAAGAGGAAAAAGGGAATAAAAGACTAAGTAATCTCAATGTGGGACAATTATAGCATTTATGTTAAAACAAATGTTTATACGTGACATTAACTACTTTCTGACATGTATATACTTGACATATGCTTTTCATTGCTATAAGGTGACATATTTTCTTAATCAAATCAAGTGAACATTGATATATAGTTGAAATTTTAATTCTTGATATATTTAGTTTTGAAGAGGAATTGAGAATTAAATTCAACCCGAAGAAGAATTGAGAATTAAATTCAACAAAAGATACAAAGTTATAATTACTAGTAGGGAAGGGACAAATTGCTTGACTTTCATTGTGAAACACTTACCACATCTATTGGTTTAGTTGGTGAAAACATAAAAACAACAAAGAAAGGTTAGAACTTGATCATAGTAGAATATTATCTTCTCAACTGTGTAAAGTATGTTCAAGTCAATGTAATAATATAGGGTTAATTACAAAAAAACAACTGAGTAAAACATAGTCAAGTCACTACAATAATATAGGCTTAATTACATAAACAAAATAAGGAATGAAAATAAAAGATGAAAAAGAGTGAAGAATTAAAATGATTATTTCCATTAAAGGGAATTCTTGCCTAGGGAAAATGTTTCTTCTAAATTAGAGTTATAAATGAACATTTAGAAATGATACATATCCCAAGAGGGAAAAGAGAAAAAAAAAAAACTAAGCAATCTCAATATAGAAACACTGAAGAGAAGAATAAAAAGATACCTAATTCTGATATAGATATTTAGGGATATAATCTGGTGCAACTGGCTAGGGCAATTCAAGGAGATTCATGCCTTAAATAAATATTGGTTTATTCTCAGAAGCAAAGTTACCAAATGTTTCAATACAGTTTTTATGTTAAAACAAATGTTTATACTTAACATTAACTACCTTCTGACATGTATATTCTTGACATTTTCTTTTCATTACTATAAGGTGACATATTATCTTAAGAAAATCAAGAAAACTTCGATAAATAGTTGACATATTAATTCTTGATATATTTAGTTCTAAAGAGGAATTGAGAATTAAATTCAACCCAAAGAAGAATTGAGAATTAAGTTCAACAAAAGATACCAAGTTATAATTACTGGCAAGGAAGTGATAAATAGCTTTCCTTCTTTTATGAAACACTTACTGTAGCTACTTGTTTAACTGGTGCAAAATATAGACACAAAAAAGAAAAGTTAGGACTTGAGCATGTTATAATATTATCCTCTTAATCTTAATTTTGTAGCATGGTAGAATATTAGAGACCATCTTGGAGAAAATAATTTAAATTTATGTGAAGTTTAAGCACTAAGCCAATTAACCTAAGAACTTGTAGACAGATAAATCGATGACTATCTAAGAGTATTATATTCCGAACATAATTGATAAGCCAAATCCATATGAATCACTTCCTGATTTTTCTGAATGACTAGAAAAACATTTAAAAAATGAAAAAATGGACTTAGGTTTAAAAAATTAGAAAACATGTCAAAAGTATAAACAAGACACACGTCTTTCTGTCAGTACTCTATCCTTAAAAATTGCAATCTCTATAATGAGATAGAGAAGATTGGTGCGATAGATTTTGTAATGCAAAGAGAAGTGAGGATTGGTGTGCAATAGAGAATTGTGTGCGACAGAGGGGCGAATTACAAAATTCTGTAATGCAAATAGGAGTGAAGAATGGTGTTTAATAGAGAAGATTGGTGGGAAAACAAAGAAAAGTGTAACACAACCTTCAAAGAGGAGGAGGGACAGTGAAGGAAAGGTGTTCAATAGGGAAGAAAAGGTGTGCTTCGATAGAGAATTATGTGTAGGTAACAATTTGAAATGTCAAATTAATTTAGAGTTTTAACCCTTTTCTTTTAGGGCTTGTTGGTTTTATTTTTATTTTTTATTTTTAGTTTTTTGTTGTTTTTTAATATATATATAAAAAAAGAAATAGCGGCTATAACATGTTTGGTTAAGTATTGTTGCCATTTTTTTTTTCAAAAATAAGAAAACCATAAGAATTTTATGAAAACAAGTTTTATGTTCAGAAAAACAACATCACATCACAATTTCTTCGCTATATTCAACGTTTTCAGCATCTTCTGTGCTTCAATTTCTCCATTTGAGGTATACCCTTTTCCTGATGCTTCTCTATTTGTTTCCACTTTTGTTGCTTCATTTGTCGCTATTGCTTTTGCGTTCTTCCAGTTCCTTGCCTTCAAAGATTTTTTTGCAACTAGAAGTCAACCCAAAAACCTACCACCTTACCGCCTTCTCTTCCAACTATTTAAATAATGTTGTTAAATAATTAGAATGCAAAAATAAGATAAATGCTATTTTTTTACAGTATAATAGATAGGAATAATATCTACTAAGTTGATACTATTTTTATCGTTAAACATAACATAAGAAAATTTAATTAGGATTATGGGAGAATCTTCACGTATTATGATAGGTGTTGTCTAAGCTAAATTAGACGCTCTGGTTTATATTCTTCCTTTTTTGGGGAGACTGTCACTTAATCTTGATTGATTAAACCCCTTTAATAGGAAACGTCAATAATCTTTCTTCATTTAAAAGACATCGAATATGTATGAAGTATGAATGGTGACCACGCTCTATAAGAATGCGACTGAATGCTGTCACGTGCGTGATGCACGTGATATGAAAATGACTTTATCATGTGATAAAGAGCTACAGGAACAGACCAAAGCTGGTGGTGGTGAGTGAATACGTGACAATTATCATGTTTTCGCCGACTTTAATCACCAAAACTTTGAATATCAGGACCAAACCCAATGTGCAGAGGCGTCCACGTACCCTATATTCATTGTGGCCCCACCCAACATTTCTCCAGTATGCTCGTTCTCCAAATCATCTCTATTTTCGTTCATTTAAATGGAGATGCCTGAAAGGTATAGTTTGTTCTTTTTTTTTTGATGCAATGTAAATATATATTGCACAAAAGAATGACCGTACAAAATTCAAAGAGGCATACCCCAGTCCTTGGTGATATCCGCAGACAACAAGAATGAGGGGCAACCACTTTCAAGGAACCAATAAACAACTAACTCCCAAAATCCCAGTACACTCATAACAATCCCTACCATCTAACCAAGGCCTATAGAGATGGAGAACAAAGGTCCCATAACTCCATAGCTCCCATATGAAGTATTCTAAGCATGCACCAGTTCCCCTAGTACACCCAAAACAAGTGTCGCAATAAGCAAAACATATCAAAAGAACAAAGGAAGAATCAACCATCCAAGTAGAAA
>JANZLC010000005.1:27398407-27430583 GCA_026413385.1 Erythroxylum gracilipes
TCTTCCAAATTTACCCTTAGTTCATTTAATCCCATTAATCCAACTTTAGGCCAAATTTAAACTTTAATCAAACTTAACAAAATTCTAAACCTTAGCAACTTCAATTCAAATTTAACTGATAGAATAAGACTTCAAAAAAAAATCATGCATCAAAATAATGAAACTGGTTTGGGGTCCAACAATATGTCCGTGAATAGTCGCCACACATACTTAAGCGTGGCCACCCTATTCCAATCCCTGATCCTTTTAACTCTAAGTCCACCCTCCTGTCTTGAAAAATAGACTGAATCCCATGCTACCTTAACCCTAGTGTGGGACAATGAAGTACCCCTCTAGAGAAAAGCTGACATATTACTCTCAATACGACGAGTGATTCTAGTGGGCAGTAGAAGCATACCTGACCAGTAGACCTGTATAGAGAAGAGTATCGATCTAATAAGCTGCAGCTGACCTACATAGGTAAGAGAGGCTGAACTCCACATTCGAATCCGAGTAAGTATCCTCTCCACCAAAGGAAGACAATTTGCATGCCTCAGTCGTGTAGTGATAAGTGGGACACCCAAGGATACTCTGTAAAGAGGAAACCTCCGCCTCGTAGATCCCTGAAAAAAGACTCGACTCTTATCCAAGTTCATCGCCAACCTGGAAACCCTCTCAAAAACTGTCAAAGCCTGTCGGATGATCTCAAGAGAATCTAAATCTACACGATTTAAAATCATCAAATCATCTGCAAAGCAGAGATGGGTGAGGGAAAGCTGCCGACACCTCCAATGATAGCCATAACCCGAAGATGCTGTCACCTCTCGCAGTATCCCATCTAGCCCCTCCATCGCCAATACAAGGCATTGAATAAGTATATGTGGATATATTTATTGGGCTAGATGGAATTAAGTTGTTGGGCTTTTATTATATAAGATATAAGATGGGCCGAAACTTATTGGGCTTCAATGGGATTAGGTTTTCTCTATAAATAGAGAAACTTAGGTCTCATTATATGAAGGGAAAAAAGACGAAAACCCTAGCCACCTCCGAGAGAAAAACTATGCGGCGTTCGGAAAGGATTTCAGGACGTGCTAGCACACGATAGCCACAGCCGGGATCGTTCGTCCTCATGTGGATACCGGTAGAGGACATTCGCGCATTACAGTATCTACGAATCTAAAAAGAAACAACCAATCCACATCAAGAGGTATTTTCATACATGCTATAGTTTTCAGTTATACATCTTATTGTGTTATGGTCTTTTCCGCAGTGTATTATGAATACACAGGCCATACGCAATCTAACACCCCTCCTTTTAAATGTTTATGTTAATACAAACAAAAAACATGGGTTTTATAATATGAACCAATCTCGCATGAGCCTAATCTAGATCATCGAAACTTTTTAAAGATGCTGAATTATCATGGGTATTTGAACTTTTCTCCATTTATTTATAAAAGTAAATAAAGACGTGTCAAAATTAAATTAATAATTTAATATCAAATTCAAATGTTCTTCGAACTTAGTTTCATTATCAACTGCAATGTGCCAATATAAGTACATTTATTGCTTACAAATATGAAATGATCATAAAGTTAGAATTAAATGTGTAATTAAGCACAAGCAATTTCATTTCTCACTTCTTTTATTATGTCAATGTTGAAATAATTTTTTTTAGAATCATGATGCTTACCTATAGCTAACTTGATGATCATGCTATATATACATAAGACACATTATTATTACGATAAGATTACACACTTTACCACATACTTATTGTTTTCTTATGATAAGATTACACACTTTACCATGTACTAATTCTTAAGTCTATTGGAGCTCATAAGAATTATGAACTAATATTATTAAACAAACTCTTTGATAATTTTTACTAAAAAAAATATTGGGTTTGAGTTGTAAAGTTAAACCATAATTATGCCATACTATTCAAAGTTCAACTAACCTCGACACCAATCTGCCTAACTTTGACAAATACACTTATAAATATCCTGTTTATATAAAGAAAGAAAAGTGTTTGCCTTTGTGCACTGATCAACTAAGAATGAGTATATAACCAGCTAAAACAACAAACAAATATGCAGCAAAACAACTCAAAAAAGTCAAACGAGCAATAACTTAAAAGATGGCAAGTCATGTGGAGCTGTTAGGTGATAGGTGTATATTATAATATGTCTTATAGGTGTTTGAGTGTATTTTTAAGTGTTTTCTTAGGTGATAATCATATGTTTACAACCTAGAATTGTGCTCTTGTTAAGTGGTTTTACATGATTTAACTGTTTGACTGGTTTAAAGCAAAAATTTGATCTTAATTTTATGTTTCAAGGGGTGTTTGGTTTGTTTGTTAGTGAGTGGAAATAGAAAATTAAAGAAAAAAGGAAGAATTTAGAGAAAGGAAAAAGCCATGATCATGAGGCGAGAGGATGAACTCTCTATCATGATCATGGCTCCATGGACGATCATGATAGAGAAGATGGATAAGCAAGAGTCACGATTATAACACCATGCACGATTGTGACAGGTGTTTTCCAACACATAAAATTTTTGTATTCTTGACATTCCGAGGTTATTTTTGGAACCAAAATAAGTAGGAAAACCTTAGCAACAACCCTATAAGCCTCAATAAGTATTTACGAATAAGAAAAACACCAAAAAGATGCTACACATTAGATTCAAAGAAATCAAAGAGGAGACATCAAGAGTAACTCCAGATTTTCCAGATTTCCAAATCAATACTCCAAACTGTTTTTCCTTATTTCTCTTTATATATTTCATTATCTTGGATGTTGATTCGGATTATTAGGATGTTTAACATGATTATGAGTTTCTTGATTTATTTTTGTTAAACTTTATTCTTGTTGAATTCAATAGATATATCAATGCTTTTGTGATATTTTTTATGCTTATACTTGGTAATAAATTGAGAGATTGAATCAAGTCATAGGTGTTAAGGTGTGCAACAAGAGATGGTAACTTAATAGACTTACAAATATCATATTAATAAACAATTGAAGAGAGATCTTAATTGTGAATTAATTATCCTTAGGATTGTTTCAAATCTAATTGAATAGTTAGGAATAGTTTTTTGAATAGAGAGGTTGCAATTATATTATCATCGATTTCAATTGAGATTATTTGATTAAATCTCAAGAGAGGGTAATAAAAAATTTAGATATATAGGATCAAGCATAATTAAATCAACAAGATAAAAGGGAGACAAAATAAGGGTAGAATAATTTCTAAGTTTCTAGCCTTATTAGTTTATTTTTAATTTTATTTACTTTATTTTGATTCAATTAATTAAATCTTTTATTACCTTAGACAAAGTGCATTCAAGTTGTTAGGTGACTAATCGTGCATTTAAGTTGTTAGGTGACTAATCAATCTTTGTGGGAACAATATCTTTTATACTACAAGTTACAATTTGTATACTTGTGGTATTAAAGCTTTTATATAAAATTGTTAACAAGTTTATGGTGTTGTTACTGGGAATTGAGTTAGCATCTTATATAATTTGAATTCCTTTGATTTAAGGATTTGATGCATCTTATGTGATTGCAGGTGCATGAACACAAGGATCACTTGGAGCCCAAAAAATTTAAAAGATACATCAGCTGTAGACATTATAAAGCAAGAAAGAGATATTCAAAAAGCTAAAGGCAATAAGCAATAGAAAGAACGATGAAGGAGGAAATAAACCAAAGAGAACAACAAAAGGACCTTTATGGATTTCATGAGGCTAAGGTTTAATGCAAATCAGTAAGGAAGTACTCGACCAACAGTGCAAACAAACTAGTTCGAAATCAAACCAACACTGTTAAACATGCTATAGACCAATAAACAATTTTATGGTTTGGACAATGAAGATTCCAAAGCTCATCTGGCTAATTTTTTAGAGATTTTTGACACATTCTAGTACAATTGGTTGTCAGAAGATGCAACCAAGATGAGGCTCTTCCCCTTTACACTCAAAGATAGAGCCAAAGTATGGTTGAATTCACTAAACCCAGCAAACGTCACAACATAGGAGTAACTTGTGCAAGTCTCTTTGGCTAAGTTCTTCCCTTTGACAAAGACAATGAGGCTCATAAAGAAATTACAAATTTTTAGCAAAATGAAGGGGAGTATTTATATGAAGCATGGGAGTGTTATAAGGAGTTGTCTGCATCACAACTTGCCAAAGGAGTTTATCTTGCAAACAATTTTACAACGGAGTTAATCCACCCACATAAGGCACAATTGATACAATTGCTGAAGGTTCATTAATGCAAGAAAAAGTAAAGAAGGTGTATGATTTGTTAAATGAGATGGCAAACAATAGTTACCTTTGAACATCAGAACAAAGTAGACAACAATTAACCTTTAAAGATTAAAAGAGAGTGTTGGCTATAGATTTAATGATAACATTGCAAGCTAAGGTCGCAAACATAACTAAACAATTGAATAGTTTGAAAATCACCTCTTCCTCTCCGCATAAAGCAATTTAGTGTGGACGCAAACTGTATGGATGAGAGAGCCATATTATAGCTGATTGCTTCATAGTGGAAAACACAACATAGAGTAGCTCAACTTCGTGGGAGTACAATATGGTCGTGTAGGTAATAATCCTCACTTGAACACTTATAATCCTGGGTGGAAGAACCACCCAAAATTTTCTTAGTTTAACAATGCAACAAATCAAATAAGAGCTCAAGGCCCATAAGGATTCCAGCATGATAGACTCGGTTTATTAGAAACAAAGATGGATAAATTAACAGGTGCATTGAATTCCAAGTTCACGAGCCAAGATGAGAATCAAAAGAGGATGGAAGCTAAATTCAACCAAATCTTAAAGAATTATACCTCTTTATTCATAATCTAGAGGTTTAAATTGGCTAATTAGCCAATGCGTTATCTATACGAAGTGTAGGGATTCTCTTGAGCAACATGAAATCGAATCCAAAGGAGCAACTGAAATCCATCACACTTAAGGGTGGGAAAGAGTTGGAAGAAATATCTGAAAAACAAAGTGTATCCTACCACGTAGAAGACCAAGAGAAAAAGAATAAGGATGAAGAAAAGCAAGCCAATACTCCTTACGTCCCTTCTCCATATACACCAAATATCCCATTTCCACAAAGGCTATGATAGAACAAAATGGATATGCAATTTGCAAAGTTCATGGAGAAGTTGAAGAAATTGCAAATTATCTTGCTCTTTATAGGAGCTTTAGAGAGCATACCCAAGTTTCTTAAAGACATCTTATCAAACAAGTAGGCTTGGGATGACAACCAAACAATTTCCATGACTGAAAGTTGTAGCTCCATAATTACTAACCACATTCCCTCAAGGTTGAAAGATTTAGGGAGCTTTACAATACCTTATGTAATTGGTAATTTAGAATTTTCTAACTGTTTGCGTCACTTAGGTGCAAGTATTAATCTTATGCCTTTGTTTATTTTTAGAAATTAGGGCTAGGAGAAGTGAAGCTAACCATGCTTACTCAGTTAGTGGATCAATTTGTAAAGAGATTAGTTGGCGTGGTGAAGGATGTGCCTATAAAAATGCAAAAATTTATTATTCATGTGGATTTTGTTGTGCTAAAATTTGAAGAAAATCAAAATTGTCCACTAATTCTTGGCAGATCTTTTTGAACATTAGAAGAGCTTTGGTAGATGTCTGTGAAAGCAGCCTCATCCTTTTGATTGATGACGAATAAGTGGAATTCAATATAAATAAAGTACTAAAGAAACCTTATAAGGGTATCTCATGCATAAGAATTGATGTAATTAAATCTTTAAAGGAGCAGGAGGAGGAGCCAATTTCGAAAACCATTAGTGAAGTATTGGTGCTTTAAGTACGGATAGTTTCTACCTCCCACATACAAGTTGTTTCATTCAATCAAAGATTCAGGGAGTTTTATTATTCCTTATTTTAGTAACATTTTGTTTTCAATAAGGGCATTAATAGAGTCAATTAGTTTAATTAATTTCGGACATTATGACCTTGTTATTATCTTACAATCTTTGGCTTGTTCTTAGGATATTAGACCATTATATGCAGAAACTGATGGAAGCAAGCCACTAATTTGAGACAGAGGTTAATGGTAGAAGTGAATGATAAGTTGAGCTAAAGATGTTAAACAAGTACTACTTGGGAGGAAACCTAATGATATGTTCTTAATTGTTAATACATTTAATCCATGACACTTAATGATTAATGTTTTGAAATACTTAAGACACTCACTTTAGTTCATATTTGATCTTAGGTACAATTTGGAAGTATAATAGCTAAAGTGAGCTAAAAGTATACTCGTTAAGCCATATTCTTGAGATTCATACTCAATTGGCTTCATGGAGCAAGAAAGAGAAGGATTAGAATGAAGAGGAGACAAGAAAATACCAAAAAGGATGAAGACATGCAAGGCCATGGCCATGAAATGTGTCTCACAACCATAACTATGTCACGCCCATGACAAATTTGTCATGGACATGACACTAGTGTCATGGGTGTGTCACGCCTACACAATCATGGCTCATAGCTATGAGCCCCCTATAGAAGCTAGTCACGACCACTTTTTTCCAGCTCACTTGAAAACCTAGTTTTTGTTATAAATACATCATTTTGATGGCAAAAATGAGTTAGTCTTCGTTTTTGAGGTTTCTGGGGAAAGAAAGGCAATAGAGAGTTGTTCTTGTGGAGACCTATGGAGAAGATGGAAGGCTAGACTTTCCAACATCAATTTAAAGGTGCAATCGACGCCCAAGTCACAGTTAAGGATATCTCTTCTAATGTTGAATATCTTTATATGGATTGATTATGTTATCCTATATTTATAGATTTGGATTTTCGTGTATGAATGATCATTAATCTCGTTATTGTTAAATCGTTTATGTAAGAACTCATCACTAGAATCTTGAATATAATCTGTAATCGTTATATTTGAGATTTGTTTGTAGCTACTAATGGTTTTGAATCATTAGGAATAATGTAACCTAGGTTAAATGACCTGAGTGTATGTGGTTGTTGCTTAGATCGGTTTATTTTCATGTCGTAATGCGGTTCCAAATTAAATCCAGAGAGCATATTCTAGGTTATTCGGTAGTTAGGTTTAATTAATAATCATATCTTAATAAAACACGTCCTAAGAGAAAGCCGGTATTAACAGAGCTTGTTGTTAGTCTAAGAGCAATAGTTTTAGGAGAGATGTGAAATTTATAATTATGTTTAATCATGAGTAGGCCAAGATTGATCCGAGAAACGAGTTTTACTTATATTTGACATTTTTCTCACTTTTGACTATTTTCTATGAATTGCTTGTGTAGTTTAATTTTATTTTGTTTTCTCAATTGTATCAACTCAAAACACTCCTTTTATTTCCTTTACATCAGTTACTTTTATTACGAGAATTAACCAAACATTCACTGTGGATACGATACCGACTCATCACAGCTAAATGTTTTTAGTGTGCAAAGTTAGGTAAATCTTGCAGTGCACTCGACTCGCGCTGTCACCCAAGAATTAGGATAGGTTTCATTTTTATTTTTGTTTTATTTTGCTAGTGCTTTGTTATTTTTTATGCTATGTTTATTTTATAAAGAGTTGACTTGATGGATACTCATATCATAAAGTGTATCCAAGTTTCATGTCTAACATCGTCACCACCTGAATCACCATAAGTTTTCTTGTTCTTTCTTTTTCTTGATTGTTATTTCTCTTTATTTGCATTATTTTGGTTACCATATTGAGGACAACCTGTTGTTCAAATGTAAGGATATTTATGCATTGGCATATCATTTGTGTGGGGATGTTCATGCATTGGCATATTATTCAAGATTCCTCTTTACATCAACCATACTTTTAGTTACATAATCCAGACCATTATGGAAGGTTTGAACTTGCATTTATGTCAACAACTTGTAGTGGTGGCACCTCTTTAGCAAATCTTTATACCTCGCCCTTGACTCATAAAGTGTCCCATTATCTATTTGTCTATAGGATGAGATATCGTTCCTCAACTTCCTAGTTTTAGGTAGGGAAAGTATCTAGGAAATAACTTCTTTGTCGAGTTAACCTTATGGTGATTGAACCTATAATTACTAAACCACTTTGCTCAGTCCTATATTGAGAATGGGAACATTTTCAACCTGATGGCATAATTAGTTACTCCATTGACTTTGAATGTATCACATATGTCCAAGAAATTGGGGATATGGACATTAGGATTTTCATCTAGCAATCTATTGAACAAATGATTATAACATCTAGATAATGTTTAGCTTGAGCACAAAGTTGTTCAATATAATTCCTAATCTTACTATACTAGACTACATCCTTATTAATTATTGCTTTATGTTGTCCAGTATAATTATGTGCTCTCTTTCCATTATTTATCTGATCATTTTAAAATTACAAATACTTTTATTTTGTTCTATTAAATTTATTTCAATTACGTCCACTTGATTTCTTCCATTTTCATTTACATCATTTTGCATCATTATAAGTTTGATTTCCTTTACTCTGTTCAAGTTTTAGTCTTGGCTAAATTTCAATCCCATCTATTTATCGATAAATTTAATGTGGTTAGTTTCTTTTAACTGAAGCTTTTACATACTTTATTATAATTTTGAGTTACGTAAGTTTATTAAGGTATTTTCTTTTTATTTTGAAGAAATTTGGGTGAGTAGAGAAAAGAGAAAGTAACTAATTTCAATACTCAACAATTAAAAGGAAACTTCTACAAATTGTAGCTAAAATTTATTTTTCATTTTCAACTAATTTCTAGACTTTATTTCTTCCTTAAAAAAATTAAAGAAACTACTAATAAAATTATATTATTTTTGTTAAATTACATTTAAAATATTAAAATTTGGCTAAATTTAAAATATTACTCGCAAATATTAAAAATAGTACGTCTAATTATTACAAAATTAATATGTTGTGATTTCCTCTTATCTGAAAGGAAACGACGATAGGTTATTGATCAGTTACTTGTACTTATCTTAAAATTCACTAGATAGTTATAACAAATTATACACCATTACATAGTTGTTCATACATATCATTTTTAAGTTAAACGAAAATAAGAAAGACACCCATTGCATAGGATTACCGGTCTAAAGGAATAAGATGTTCTTCTTATATCTCCATTATCAGGTGTAAATTATAGGATTACCGGTCTAAAGGAATAAGATATACTTCTTGCATCTCCATTATCAGGTGTAAATTATAGGATTACCGGTCTAAAGGAATAAGATATACTTCTTACATCTCCGTTATCAGGTTTAATGATCATTAATTTACACCTGATATCAAGTGATTTTTTTTCTTATACTTGCAATTAGTAATTTTTTAATTTGGATTAAATTCTTTACAACACTCAATTCGCCTTCTTTTAGATGTTCTTTAGGACATTTTTTCAAACTGTATCCAATTATTTAAGGATTAAATCAAATCAACAAAAACATCTAGTTCAAGTAAACAATCCTTTGGATGGGGGCGTTTCCTTTGGTGCAAGCCGAAGCATGGAGATTACCATGCATAGAAACGCCTTTAGCTCAAAGTACATGAATTTCAATTCTTTTAAAACAATTCACTAAAAGAACAAGTTACAAAACTTCTGGGATTGCACAAATAACTGTTCTTTGTAACTGAATTCTTATTTCTTTTTTTGACCTAAGAAAAATGTCCCACTTTAGTAACCTAAACCGGTAAAGTTACAAGGATCAAGAAATGGTCAATCAATAGAATGGCACCTTTTTACAGCAATTTGAAATTTTTCCTGAAGGAACCTGGAAAATAAGCATGTACATCCTTCAATGCCAAAATGAAGCATTAAAGGCCATGCCAACAAGATGGCATCAGCGCCATCGGTTGAATGAAATACCCTTCTCGCTGCCAATATATTCTAGCAGTCACTAACCATGCCCAAGCATTTTCAACCCATCCAAGTGACTTGACTTCCCTTCCCGCAGATTCCCATGCCTGCTTAAAAGGAACTTTGTTGTTTGGTAAAGACAAGTATCCAAATTGTATCCCGACGAATGCATTTTGTTAAGGAGAGCAAACGCATAATCCATTTTACATTCAGAACGCAGAAGAGACTTAACTAGTCGGTTGCAAATTCGTCTTGTCAAAATGTAACCTTTATCAATTGTGTAAAGGAAAATATTAAACGCAAGTTCCAGATTCCCATCTTGGCACAGACTGCCAATTAACTTAACACAACTTGGGGCAGTAACTGTAACTTTGGACTCCTCAAGTATAGAAAATATCCTTGAAGCTTCTTCTACTCTTCCTGCCCTACAAAGACCATGCAGCCAAATAGCATAAGGAGCCAACTGAAAATCTTTTAACTTAAAGTCCATCTCAATCAATTTGCTGACTGCCATTTCCACCTCTCCCTTTTCAAAGTGTTCCTGTACCCCTTTCATTGCTTCATCTTCCCGACCACGCATGGTCCTCAGGTACCTCAACCAAAGACTAAAAGCTAATGAAACCTTCCCTCTCCTGCAAGACCATGTCATAAGTGACTTGTAAACAGAATCAGTAGGTGGACATCCATTCTTCAACATTTGCTCAAAAAGGCTAAAGGCATCCTCTTCTCTGCCAACAATATGAAGACCGTTTATAAGTGTTCCATATGTTATGCTATCTGGTGAAAGTCCCTTCAGCTGCAGTTCCTTGAAGAGCTTAAAAGCACCATTGACATTGCCAGCCCTACAGAACCCACTAATTAATACATTGTATGTTATTATATCTGGCACAACCCCACTATCAGCAAGCTGCACAAGAATCTTGTAGGCTTTAAGAATCAATCCTGAGTCACAAAGCTGCTCTACCATGCTTTGAAGGGTTTTGCTATCAAGAACTCTGTGGGAACCTTGAGAAAGACGTAGAAACAATGAAGGATTTCTTCCTATCTCCATCTTGTAAAACAAAAGATGAGCTTTCTCAAGCTCGCCAGCCTTACAAAGTCCATCAATAAGAGCATTGAACGTAACCACAGAGGGATAGCACCCAAGCCTCTCCATCTCATTGAAAATCTGTTGTGCCTCCCCAACCAGTCCATTCCTGCACATGCCACAGATGATAATAGAGTAAGTGCAGTAATTAGGGAAACACTCATGCTTTGAAATCTCAAGTCGAAGTGACTGAGCCTTATCTAGAAGGCCCATATCACAAAACCCTTTGATCAGGGCATTATAACAATAAGTATCAGGAACGACATCTCTATCCATCATCTCATTCAACAAACCTGATGCATCGGCAACCTTGCTTGCTTCCACTAACCCCTTTATCATAACAGTGTATAAAACACAATCAGGTTTAATCTTATCTTTAATCATTTTCCTATACCATGCTTCTGCTTCCTTGTATCTCTTGGCTTTAAACATGCCATTGATCAAAATAGTATATGCTCTAGCCCCGAGCACATATCCATCTTTCTGAAAAGACCTCAACAGTGCAAAGGCTTCATCAATTTTACCTGATTTGCACAACCCATTCAGCAATGCATTACAAGTGACCGAATCAGGATTACACCCATTATCTTTCATAGTATTAAATAACCTATGAGCATAGTCGGTCCTGTCAGCTAGACACAAACCAGAAACTACAATGGTGTAGGTAAACTTATTCGGCGCAACTCCCACTTGCGTCATTTCATCGAACATTGTAAGTGCATCCTGAGTTTTGCCGTTCTTACACAAACCGTCAATCAAAATACTAAAGGTAGCTATATTTGGTGAGCAATTCAACTTCAACATTCTGTTATAAACCGCTAAAGCTAACAACAAAACGTTCTTACGCACCATGACATGCAAAATCACGTTATAAATATTAATATCAGGCTCACACCCAAACTTTCTCATCATTCCAAAAGCTTCAAGAGCCTTTTCAGTCATACCCTTCTTTGTGTATCCATGAACCAAAACCGCAAGTGCTTCAGACGACAAAGAAAGATTGCTTCTTTTTATTTCTTCAACAACTTGCCAATACAATTCAAGCCCATTTTCCCTAACGAGCCTGTCAATGATTATGTTGCGACATACCCAGGTGCGAAAACGCCTGTAATTGGATGCCCAGATAAAGAAACGAAAACCCAATTGCGGGTTTGGCGGGTCTTGGATAATAGAAGTAACAATCTCGGAAGTGATGAATGGAAGAATGCGTTCTAAAGCAGGTTCCATGGGGCTAACAGTGCCAATGATGGTGAGAACTTCATTAGAAACAATAAGTTCATGAGAGGAGGTGTGGATAGCGTGAATCCATGGGGGCTTGGGCTGAGAGATTCGGCGGAGAAGGAGAGAAGTGATAATATTCATGATGGTGCCATACTTTTGGGATTTAAAGTTTGAGGAGATTCATATGGGATTTAGATGGGTTTTTGCAGGATGTGAAGTAGAATAACTGGTGGCGATCGAAGATGACAAAGTTTTTCTCTTCTGTCCTGCCAAAGGAAATGGACAAGTACGAGAGAGCTTTGAGTTTGAGGGTTTGGGCTTCACTTGAGATGCTTCTGTTTGTAAGGCCGAACGGAGCTTAAGCTTTCTTCTCCGCGAAAACCAAATTGCCATTTTCATTCTCATATACTGTTGGTTTTTTTGTTTTGTAAAGACCGAAGACCCGTAGAAGCTATTTTTCTTCTTTAATCCAAAATTTGACTGGTCGTATTACCATTATGTCCTCATTTTATTAAATTTAAAAGAAAAATAATGTTCATGTCAATGTTGGTCAAATCTAGAGATATTGAACTGCAACACCTTTGTATTATCATGACCTTGTTGAGATCGCGACGACTTGAGATGGACACTCTTTCTTTAACTTATGTGTGTATTAAGTACTTTGTAACTTACAACTTCCTCTTTGTTTGGTGATGCAACAAAATGGTGCTAGGATTGCCTATTTATACTAGTGTATGTGGGTGGAGTGTTTCTCCACACCATTCTAGACTTTTCTATTTCTACACAAGTCCTTAAGCTTCTAGACTATTCATACTTACATCCTTATCTTTTTAAGTTCTAGCATTATCTAGAATTGTTTGCTAACTATTCTAAATCTAGTAATATCTAGAATATTCTATAGAGTTGATGGTGAACTCTAACAGACCTAATGGTCATTTGATGCAGAAGAGCATTAAATCGCCGACGATTGAGAGTGTGTGTGAATATGATTATAGAATAGACTATTTATATGATTATCATAATCATCACCTAATTGAACCGAGGCGCGAAATCTGAAGAGATCTATTAATACGCAACTTTATCCTACTTAATAGAAAAGTTATTTCCAACTATTTATATTTATCATTAAATGCACTTAAAACTCACTTTATAATTCATGGTAGTTTATAAAGAATGTCCAAATAAAAAATATGGACTATTTATGTCCATCATCAAAGTTCATGGTTATTAGATTTTTAAATTAGTCATTTCAATAATTAATTCTTATTTCATTTATTGGCTTAATTTATAATTTGGTTAACCAATAGATCCTTCAAAAAAAATTAACAATTCATTAGATCAAGATCTCTTTCTTTTAAAGGGTTTGATTGGCATATGCTTATGCTTCGATTGACCCAACTTATTTTTAAAAAAATTATTCAACATAATTCCATATAATTTTAACTTATCAAACATGTTTTCATTCAAAATAACTCCCATTAAGTCAACATAATGTATTACTTAAATATTTTATTAATTAAATAGCAACTCATTTGTTTGACCAAACTAACGGAAAAATAAGTTTTCCAAAGCATCGAACAAACTCTTTGATAAAACTTAATTTAAAGACAACTCAAAATGTCCTTTAAAGGGTCATTTGAAAATCAACAAAGTATTCATGAAAGTTTAATTAAAACTTTTTCTTAAGTTATTGTGAAAAAATTCCCCTATGTCAAAACAGTATGAAACATATGAAAATCAACAACTCACAAAAATTTCATCAAAATTTCCTCTTCGGCTACACATAACTCCCTTTTAATATATAAATCATTGTTTTTTAATTTACCGCATTACAAAATCATAATTCTAAAATTACATAAGTTAATTAACTATTGAAGCATTTATAAAACATAAACACTTTTATAATTATTATCAAATATATATATAATTAAATATCAAAGTAGAAGGAATATAATCAAGTATGGAACAAAAATAAAAAAATAAGAGTGATTAAACTCATGTAATGATCCTTTATCGAGAAAAACTCATGAAATGATTAAAAGTCGACTAAAGCTTAGATATAAGTGTATTATGCTTGTAAGGATGTATGATGAGTAAATGCAAAATATAATATTCAAATACAAAATATGTTCAAGTCCATGTGGTGGCGTGTCGTAGCACTACCAAAATAACTAGATTAAACTATAGCTAGCGGTAAGTCTACGTCGATTCCACGGATATTAATTCCAATTACTTTCCTAAATTGTTTGTATAAGCAAAACAATGGGGCTTTTGGTTTGAAGCAAATTAGAAGACAGAAGTAAAATTAAATCTATGAAAACAAATCAAATTAAACAGCAGCAAAGTGATAAAGTTGATGAATGAGTTGAAATCTGATTCTTTAGTTTAATCTCAGCCTAAGCAAAATTTCGCAGATGTCGTTGAATTACTATTTTTACATCTCTCTTCAGATTATTGATCGTGAACTAAGAATAAGCTTTGTTAATTTCGATTTTTCCTTAGATCATAGTTAATCAAGAAGAGCTCATTAATTAACCCTAACTATTGGGAAACCTAGAACAAGCTCTCTAAGTTTATCCGGACAGTTGCATTACAAGTGACAAAAACATATCAATCTAAGTAATAATCACACAAGCTCAAATTATTTAACTTATGCTATGTTATCTCTAACGAATTAATACCACTAATTACCACATATGACCTTTAATGCGACTATTATGTATCGCATTCAAGTCATGAAAAATGATTCAATAGAGTATTAAAATCATTCTCATACAACACCCAATCAATCTATATAAGATAACATAAATAATCCGAAAAGAGGTAAAGAAAATGATACATAACAACTATTTGTTTGATGTGCTTTTTGGCCTTGATTGCACCTTCAAACAGGTGTTACGAAAGTTAACTGTCCATCTCCATCTTCAAGCTTTCACCATTGGCCATCCTTTCCATCACCACTATCAATGTTGAAGAACAAAGAAACAACTGAAGAGAAAATAGAAGAAGGGTCCTATTGGCTAGGTCTATTCCCGCATACCCTTTTGTTGTCACTCTTTTTTCCTTATATAGTAAATTTTAGGTTTAAAACCAAGTGACACCTGGCCAGGACAGCGTGTCATTCTCCAGTTAATTCTCAAATGTGAGAATACCTTGCACGGCTATGCAAATCCCTTACAACCATGACTTACCATGCACGATCGTGAGATGATGCATAGGTGTGAGAGATTTCTCACGCCCATATAGTCCAATGTTTGGCCGTGAGACTCTCCTTTCCTTATTCTTCATTTGACATTCTCTCTTACCTCTTCTTCTTTCAATCCTCTTCTTCTTTATGCTCCATGAATCAATAGAATATGGAAATTTAGAAGATAGCTTCAATGACATGCTTTCGGGTTACTTTAGCTTCTTTACTTCCGAAAAGTACCTAAGATCAAATATGAGCTAAAGTGAGTGTCCTAAGCATTTCTAAGGCATTAATCACTAATTGTAGTATATTAAATGAATCAACATTTAAACACATATCACCATATAAAGAGCAACATCAATCTTACTCCTTATAAATAATTTTTGTTAATATCACTCACATCCTCACCTTTTTGGAAAAGCCAAAATGATCCAAAATTATGGAGACTCAACATAAACAGGGTAGAGAGCATGATCCCATATAAGGATAGCAATAAGTTGGGCTATTCAAGTTCATTGTTGGTCTAACCCAATTTGAAGTCCCCTACATGTAATCCAAGCTATAATATTGTTCAAGCAGATTTAGGTAACCTAAAAAAGAAATCATTTAGGGGTAAATGTCATTTGGTCTTTATTTTCTTAAACATAAATAGCAAAATAATGTCATTTTAAATAGTTAAACTAAAATAATGTTATTTTAGGAAGAGGTTCATGTTTTTAGACCTTTCGAAATGGGTTTTATCTTTCATCTTTAATCTCATGTAGTTGAACATGAGGTTTAGGTGATGCTCTATAGTCACTCAAAATGATTCAAGCTTGCCTCTTATCAATGTGAAATTGACTCACGTACGTATCTAGATATCCTCTAATGACTTTTAAGAAGCAATATCTAAGGTAGTCCTATAAGTAGCTTCATAAGGTCCACTTGTAGCTCTATAAGGTTTATTAGTAGCTCTAGAATCCTAATTAGGGATCTTATCATCAATATGCATTTCTATAAAGTGGTTTTATGTAAATATATGTAGATCATCATCAAGAAGGAGGTCCTTAAGCTCCTATTTTAAAAGTGGAATGAGGTCTTCATATCAATTGGGCCATGACTCCATTGAAGAACTATAATCATATTCTATATAAATAGGTATAATTAAATTTAGAATAAAAAGAAACTAATTTTAAGAAGGTGGAATATTGAAATGCTAGAAGATAAGAGCAAAAGTAGTAGCATAGGGTATTATTTTGGAAGTTTTTCTTTTTGATTGGCACTTTTTATACTTTTAAGAAATTTACTAATGCTCAAACTACAAGTGCATGATGTAGCTATAGCTAACACATGCAAGTACAGGTCGATCCCACGAGGACTATAAGTACTAGTAGTTACCCTTTTCTATTATCTAACTATTGGATCAAATTATGGATTTAATTACAAATTAAACTAAATAAATAAACTAAAATTGAAACGATGAACTTAAGACAGAGGAATATACTTGGAAAAGTCTATATCAAATAAATAACACCTAGGTGATGAATCTTCCTAAGAATCCTTAAATATTAACCCTCCATTATGTAATTATATTACTAATTATTAGATCATTGAAATTCTTATCTTATTTTAATATCTTTCTCAAGAATACTAATAACTAATCCACCAGTTGATTACAAAATCTTTCTAGTTAAAACCCCTAGGATTATATTATCAATTTATGAATTTCACTATTAAATTTGACCATAATTTAGAGGATTTATGTCTGCCTATCTCAATTGCATGCAACTTCTTCAAATTATGGTATATCTATTCATACAAAAGGATTTCTCAATCTCAATCATATGAAATCAAATTAAGAACTAATATCACAGATATATTAGAATAATAATATAATGTATAATTGAATCTTAATAAATCAATCAAATAAATTATATTAAATAAAAGATCAAGTTATATTGTTACATATTGTTATCACAACTTAAGGTTCATCACATCTAGGCACTAAACAAAATTAGTTCCTATCTATAGAAAACAAAACCAAAAATAAACATGCAAAAGAATAACTAGAAAACAAAGAAGTTATAATTCTAAATCTTCCCTTTTCTTCTAATGGATCTTTATGTAAGTTAGAATGAATGTTGTTACCTACTAGATCTTTTGACATATTCTTCATGTTTTTCTCATCCCTTAAGCAGAATTCTCACCTCTCTATGCCTCTTATGACCTAAAATCACTTTTAAACTTGCCTCCTCCTGTTTTGCCTTCGTTCACTTCCTTTTATAGTAATAATTTGGGTTTTTGGGATATACATGGTCAACATACAAGGGCGTGTAGGTGTATGCGTATCTCTAAAAACACCTAAATTTGTGATTTTACACAGACACAGAGACTTACACAAGCAACATACAAAGTTGTGCATATCAATATACAAGGGCATGTAACTTCAGACGACCAAAACCAAAATTTTAAATCTTCACACATTACAGAAACTTACACAATCACTACACACAGTCATGTAGCTTTAAGTTTCTTCAAATATTCATTCCATGCCATAATTTCATTTGAATTCTTCTCCTTGTGGTCCATAAAGGCAGTTATTACCTATAAATGCACTTAAAGTGAATTAAGGATCATAAATACTATAAAACTACTAAATAGAAAGCATAATAGATTAAATGTGGGTATATGATTATAGTTAAACAAACATTTATCAAACATCCCCACACTTATGCCTTTTCCTGTTCTCAAATAAATCGTAATCTAAATTATCAATCTTACAAATATCTATCCCTTATTAATCTTAACATGTCCATTCACACTCTAAATCATTATATCATATTGATCAAATTAACATATAATTAGAATCAAGTTATCCTAGAACTAACCTTCAAAAGTCAATATCATCAATAATCATTTTGAAATCAAAAGCATAAATTTTTACTCCCTCACCATTGTTTCACTCAATGCATTCAATTGTTTATGGTGAAAATTTTAAGAGCTTTCATATCAATACATAGCAGAACTCTTAACCATAAGCTTGCAATATTATCATATCTCCAACATTTATAAGTAAACTAAAAATTGAAATCAATAAGGTCTTGATACAAGGTTTTAATGTGGCTTAGATAAGGTATGATTGGGATTAAAAAAAGGGTGATAAAATTGAAGGAAATTTACAAAAACAAGATTTCATGAATTACAAGAAACTTATTATTTCACACTCTAGGCCCTTCACATTATAAATCCATTGGTAACAATAACCTTCAGGGTTCAAATTAATAAAAAGGCTTCAAGAAAGATAATAAAAAGGTTAATAATAAGGCTATAATCAACGAAAAAGGTTAGCAAATAGGCAAAACAAATGTTGAACTAAGTACCTTTATCACTTCAATGCTTTTAATTTAACAAATTTGGTCTCAATATGTACAATAAAACAAGTTATAGACTTATTCAACTATGCCTGATAATACAAATGAAAGAATAAAAGAGCTCAAAACATCGATGTATTTGCTATTAGGCTGAAAAGCTCACAAAAAATGGATCTTATGTGTGTAAATAGTATGCAAGTTTCTTTCAAATTGATTATCTTAATGATTACTAAACATATGACTTATAAAATCAAGTTATTTGAACTTTCATCCTTTTGCATACTAATTATATTAAATAATCAATAATGATTTAAAGTATTTTTGGTCAAATTTTAACTAATTTAATATATCAGTTAATAAAATTTAATAACAAAATTATAATAAGGTTAAGAAAATTATAATCCCCTTCCCCACACATAAAAATCTACATTGTCCCCAATGTTCACAATATAAGCACAGATAAATAAGAAGTGAGAAAGTGTAGAAATTAGTACTTCCCTGAGTAATAAAAATTTTAGAATTTTGATTTTGATGAGGGATCTATCTGATATTAGATGCAATCATCCTTGTAAAATAAAAGTGAAAAGGGATAAAAATATAAAAGAAAATAAAAATAACAAAAAAGAAACAAAATACGAAATAGGGAAACAATAATGACAAAAAATAACATTGCACTAATGTTTAGAAAAAAGAAAATAATAAATGAAAGAAAATAAGAAAAATACAAATAATAAGAAAAAGAAAAGAAAAGACTAAATTATAGTCTCCCCCACAGTGATGGAGCCAGGAATTAAAGATAAGGGGTTGAAAACTGATGCCTTGATGGCTGCCATCAGCAATAGTAGATCTCCTATCTATCTGATAGAGGTCTTAAGCTATTATATCTGTTCCACAATCTCTCTAGCTGAGTTATCTTCAGATAGTCTTGATGTGGTGTCTGCACCTTGGGTACTCCCGTTCTATCCTTCTTCTGTGCAACCCCTCCCATCTGTGATGACGATGAATGTGACTACGGTAGTTACTCCGCTGTGTATGGCTCCTCCATAGCTCCTCTCGATGTTGTTGGCTTGTTGGAAACTCTAATTAGGCGATAAATATCACCCTATAGTTCCTCGTCATCTACGTACCATATGCATATGCTTTATGACATCTAGGTTTAGTGTTGCTATGGTATCCATTAGTTGCATCGCTGGTAGTCTATTGAAGATCCTCATTTGTAGTGCAATCCTCATCACATATTGCCTGACACAGATCGTGTTAACCTTCTCCTTTTCACTCTAATGTCGGATATATTAGGATAATGCATACCCCAGGTGTATTGACGTCCTCTCGCTCATGCTCCAAAGGTAAAACATGTCCAAATTCTCGATGACTTCCTAACTATCACCTTGACCGCTCAATGTATGACTCATAATACCATATATATCTAAGCGTGGGATGTTGTAGTATGGACGCATTGGATTTACTAGGGTCATATTTTTCCTCCATGCTAATAATACTCCAAAAGTATCGAAGAGATAATCCATACAAAAAGTTTGTTCGCAGTGCAATGTACTCCGATATCCCCATAAACTCTTGGTCATAAAGGCCCATCATGATGGAGAATTATGAAAAGTTCATCCGAACCATATCCCCTATAATCGAGAATTGAATCATGTTTGGGCGATCCCCATTGTTGCCACCTCTCTCCACGAAGGTCGTGGAGAACACCTCGAGCGTTAGCTCCCAATATGAAGGCTCCATAATGTCGAAGAGTTTAGATCACACTCCAACATTAATGAGATCCTATACTCACTGGGCTAAGCCAACCTACTCCAATGCCTCCCAATCAATAAATTTATTAGTCCCAAACTTTTTCTCCTTTAGTTGTTGGTATTGTTCCTCCGAGGTTGTGGCACTAAATAACAATATTTGCGGTTGATATAGGAGCTGGGCTATATTAGCAGACTTGTGTTATGGGCAAGCTGTAGTTAGATCTCTAGAAGACCCTTCTTCTCATTGTGCCTGAAACTTTACTTTAATGTGATAAAAATTAATAGATAAAGTGTGAAAAATAACTATTTCCCCACACTTATTTCTTATGTTCACTAATTTTTTAAACATGAAATCTAGAAATAGGAAAATTAAACTTATAATAAAATTACAAACAATTATCTAGCACAAATAAATAAATACAAAATAATTAGAAAATTATCTATTAACCTAATTAATCACAAAATTGAAATTAAAAATATTTTATCGAATAAAAAACATTAATCTAACATATATTAAGCTCACCTTATATGTTTTAGTTAAAAGAGTATTGCACACTTTGTCAATGAAATAAAATTCAAGGTTGTACTTATTAAATGAGCTTAAAGATACATGATCAACAATTTTAATCTAGTAAAGCTATAAGGTCTCATAATTAGCAAACTATTATGAATTCATATTAAAGTAATCTTTCTCTTGAACTAAGGAAGGTGGAGGAGAAGTACTACATCTTAAACAAGCTATTCAACCCCTAATAGGGCTCTTTATATGAAAGAATTCCGTTAACTATAGGTCTGAATATTTTGTGAGTGATGTGCGTATCAGTATATACGTGTATGCTACTAATTACAAATCTACTAATCACTAACTGCGCAAATTTACCTATAGTTAGAAAGCAATATAATGGTACATAGGGTCGAACCCTATAAGAAGAAATATAGGGTAAAAAAATCTATCACTATTATCCATCCGAAGAATGATTAATAAAAAGATAACTTTTACAAATTTTAAATTATAAAATATAAACTAAAACTAAAACTAAAACTAAAACTAAAACTAAAACTAAAACCTAGATAGTAGCCAAGGAAATCAATGATAAGATAATTTATTAAAAAAATTCAATCAAATAGCTATTGCTTAGATTAGTACTTCCTCTAATAGTTCTTTTGAAATTACAATTTGATTATCTTAAATGGGATATATTCTTTGGACTGGTAAGACCTCTTACACACTAAAACTGCACTCTCTTAAACTACAACCATCTATTTTTTAGTTTATTAACTTGTATCTACCACAACTAACATCCCTTTAAAAGCATTTATGTTTTTCATATCGTCCCCACACTATTAAGATTTTGCTTATCGTCGAGCAATTCAATTGAATGAATCTTAACTTAAATAGTAATAATTCCAAGAAAGAATTTAAAAAATAAATAACAGTAATTAAGATTATCTATCACGCATTCAATTGCATTATTCATCAATTAGTTATGCATTTAGCTACGTGTATTAAATCATAAACCAATTGAATTTTCTAATAATCTACAAAGCTCAATTTAATGCATAAAATAGACATAAATAAATCAAATGCTTAAATTTTCAATCATTTTAATAACTCAAATTAACAAGAAAAATAAGAAACTGAATTTTGAATTAATAAAGAAGCATTTTAGAGGCTTGTTTGAAAATTCAACTAACATTTTGATGCAAAAGTAAGCCCCTTGTTAGGAATCCTCTTGGTTACTTAATTAGGGCACTATTTCAAATACTGCTAATATTACCATTTAACTTCTACCTTTTCACTTAGGTCAAATGTAAAGGAATGAATTTATTTATGTTTACTTATTTATATATTTATATTATTTTATTTTATCTATTTATTTTTAAGTGTAATTTTAAAATGCTTAAAGAGGATCAACTTTTAACTCGAAAATACACCTAAATTATAAAAATTATAATGCAAATTATACATCCATTTATGAGATTGTTAGAGCAAAGTATATTCAAATTAGTTCTCATAACTATTGCCCTGAACTAATTGAATAATAAAACAACCAAACTTATAATGTGTCATCTTGATTAGTATTCTTTCATTATTAAAAGTGTTCTCAGAATTTCTTCACATTTAGTTAATTGTAACAAATTGATAAGTAAAATAGGATCCATAAATAATCTATTCCCTCCCAACACTTGAGT
Organism: Erythroxylum gracilipes; assembly: GCA_026413385.1. Lineage (NCBI taxonomy): Eukaryota > Viridiplantae > Streptophyta > Magnoliopsida > Malpighiales > Erythroxylaceae > Erythroxylum > Erythroxylum gracilipes. Next base: position 27,421,053 of record JANZLC010000005.1, read on the forward strand.
TATATATTTTCCTTAATATAGATACTATAATAAAAAAAGAGTTAGAAACTTATCCGATCCCCTATTTATCATTTGTTGTCCAAGGTAATTTTGATCTATATCTAGAAATTATTTATACCTTACAAACATAATTCAAAGTAAACAAAAACACCACAAAACGAGATAAGAAATTTAAAACTAAACACGAACTAAAATAAATCCAAAAAATAAAATAACTAAAATAAAAATGTAATTAAAGATTATAAATGGAAGAATAAAATCCTTAAAATATATAAAGATTAAATAAAAAATAGGAGTTAATTCAACAATAGGCTTGTCATTGTCATCATTTTCCTCTTTTAATCTCATCAAAGAATATGGATCCAGTTTAGAGTACTCTATATACTAGAAGAAAGTGTATAACCACTACTTCATCCTTCCTAACCATATGTGTAAAATTATGCGAAACATAATTTTGAATATGCATCTTAATGTATTTATAGTGGATAGTCCTATCAATTCTTTCACTATTATGGTGAAAGCTTAATGTCTTCTTACTTTTTTGTCCTCTTTTCCTTTTGAGGTGCATTAGCTACTTATGGAACTTTAGTTGTTTGCTCAGACTCCACTCACTCCTACTCCTCTCGTTCAACCATAGGGGCTTTAGCTCCCTATATACCCACTAAAAATAAGTGTCACTAACCTTCCTAACTAATCTCAAGTGCCTCACCATTTTAAAATTGCCGACACCTATTTAACATCCAACAACTAATACTAAAAGAGAATACACCTAGGTTTTTTTATCAGTCTCATTACATAAGATCCTTTATAAATTACATATGCTTTTATTATTACCCATTTATTCTAGACACATGATAAAATAAAAACATATGTGGCATGGTTTCCTTCTAACTATATACCATAAATAGAACAAATTCCTATGTTTGACTAAACTTGTACTCTCCTTTCTCCTTAAAAGTAAATGAGCTATCACTTTATATAAGCATTTTAGGATAGGAGAGGTAATTTGGGTGCTTTTGGTTATTAATGGATCATAGTTAGACTTGCTTATTTATATGGTTCTCTAAAATTCCATAGGTTTCTGCCTTTAATGTTGATAGAAAAATCAGTTATGGAGTTTTTAAAGTCATTTGTCTTCACCTATTCAAGAGTGTAAAGTCAACATCACACTACAAACACATTAAAAGTCAATTATCATTTAATTCTCCAAATATAAATTCTAATTGCTTCTCTCTCGCCATGTCTAAGATGCCTAACCACTTCCAATATAGTTAAAATTTCTGAAGTAATTTCTGGGTGAGCATTGATTACTGATAGGCCTATATTCTATATGATATTTAGGGTTAATTTACTTGGTATTTGATGCTTTCATAACAATTTTTATATAAAATTTATTATATTTTTCTATGTTTATTTTGTTATATTGTAGGTGACAAATTTCAGGAGAATGTAAGGAGATTGTAGGGCAGGATCAAATTCTTATAAAAAAACTTTGATTTAATGTGAGTTCTATAACTTTTAAGCTAGTTTATTAGAGGAGTATGTTAAAGAGAGCTCTAAACACCCAAATCTTTCTTGAGCCTTAAAAAGAGTAGTTGTAGTAGTTTACTCTTTACACACCAAAAAAAATAATAAATCTACATCATTTTTTAAGTTCTAGTCAGGTCACGGACAGGGCTGGGCCGACCCTTGCTCGACTCTTGGCCCAATAGGGCCAAACATTTTTGGCCTATGGCCTGGTCAACCCAAGCTAAAATCAGGCCGATTCGAGCCAAAATTGACATTCCTACACCAGAGAATATACATCATGGATTTGTAATTTTGACTAAGCTTGGGGAGTGAAAATAGGTTATGGAGGATAGTCACTAGTTTTTATCTCTTCCATGTTTCTTCAATTATTATATGTAACTCTTAAGTAATTTTATCACTTTTTTTATATATATCTTACATTGTATGATCAGTTGCTTTAGTAGATCATTTAACCACTAGAGACTATCAATCTAATGGTCTAAAGGGACTAAGAATACCTCATTATTACCATTATTCTTGCCATTGGTTTAATAGCATCATCTACCAAGTTACTTTTATGAGAATATTTGTGGATTTTTTAAAATAATTTTAAGATTAGAAAGTGTACTTTTATTTACTTTTAAGGTGTTCGATAAATTGTTATTGGGTAATTTTTAATTTGAATCACCTAACCACCCCTATTTCTGTTGTCCTAGAGTTAACATCAACCATTTACAACAAAGAATGATTATTATTTGATCAAAAGTATGGACTGCATAAAATTGAGGCATAAGAATTGAGACAGATTAGTGATAGAATACTTTACTTCTTTGTGAAGAATAATTTATCTCTTGATGTAAACAGTGAAAAAACTTAAAGAACCATCCAAATTATAGGGTTAGTAAGAAAAGGAGAGTAACATATGAAAGTCATCTACCATTTATAAAACTAGATTATCTAAAATCATTGTATTTAGATGATTATTATTTATGATAATAAGGATACAAAACGATGCACTCTATTTTATGATATGGTAATCATTTAAAAAGAAAAATATAAGTCAATCCTTTAAAATCTAATTACCAAGTTCATGACACTTTTTAGAGTTCCAAACAATGGTTGAGATGCATATAGCTTTAAAGTGAAAAAATATATTTTTCAATAATAATACTGGTGATGGTTGTTATAGATAATAAAGCCTTAGGCACCAAATGATACCTAAATACTCTACAATTGACTATTTTGACTGAAAAATTGATTATAATCTAATTTAAAGAGTTAGTGTTTGCTTTTAGAAGCAAAATTCCTCAAACCATTTTGGTGTGAAGAATTATTGACTATATATATGTAACTAATATATATGTTAATTATAAATTGAGCTGAGGTCTTCCCAATATAACTTGATTTGAAAAGAATGTTTATTATGATGATCTTTAATATTTTAGGTGCAAGAAATTACAAACGTTCCACAAGATTAGATTAAAGATATATTAATGTTTCTTATAATGATCTTTAATATTTTAGGTGCAAGAAATTACAAACGTTCCACAAGATTAGATTAAAGATATATCTTAAGACATGTAAATGTATCTTTCAATTACGGTCAATATAGTATAATATCAATTATATGATATAATTAAGAAAACACTCGTTAAAAGAACAAATTTAATATGGTAGAAGATTAAATGAATGAAGATCTTAAAAAGGTAGAGAGAATAAAGTTTGAAGGTGATGAAGTTTGGTACACTTAAGTTTGGTTTTAGTTAATAACATTACAGTAAGTCTTTATAACTCAACCAATAACTTCACTTTTTGAGGCTTACTAAATAGTAATTGCTTTCCACTAAGTACTTTTATTAATGATCATATGATAATAATTGATTAAGAGTAACATTAATGAATACTCTATTAATATTAAAATAATAAACCATAACCTTGCAAGATAGATAACAATAATATTTCTGCGAGTTAAGTGGAAGATTGAGATGAGAAACATCCCTAATAATTTATTATGGAGCTTTTTAAAGTAAGTTTGATAATCCAAGTTAAGATGTGACTCTTTAGAGAAGATAGAGAAGATGTAAGAGAAGGTATTATTTTAAGAGAGAAATATTGAAAGAAAAATGAATGAAAAATTACACTAATAACCATTAAATTGGTATAAATTAATGGTAATAAAGAGCAAAAAGGAAGAAAAACTAGAGTTTACATCGAATACGTCAGATGGAGTTCACTAACTAACTACTAATCATTATTATGATTTTATTAATTTTTACATTAATAGTTTCATTAGAGATAAATTTGAAAATTTGAGAGAGTTATTAATTTTCGGTAAATTATAAAAAAGTAAAAAAATTTATTCAATTTTATGACACTAACTTGAACTTTAAAAGATAGTAATACAATATTCTAATTTTTAATTTTTTACAAAAAAAAGTCTATCGTTAATCTCATAATTAACGATGCCACTAAGTTCATTGGACTCATAATTGGCACATAGTTTGTTAAAGTCACTTTAGATTAAATATTAAAAAATCTATAAAAAACAAACATTTTAGATAATTTTGTGTACATCCCCTCTTTTCCCACTATACCATAGTTAGAAACTCGCTCATTTTTTCTAAAATCTTTTTTTTCTATTTCTTAGTTTAGAATGGGAGAATATGTTAAAGGATAGGAATGCAATAAAATCAGTTTGCTAATTGCTCCTCTTATTACTTAAAATGGTAGACCAATCAGCTAAGGTTTATAATGTTGAATATTTAATAAATTGTTACAGTTATTTCATCTATTATTCCCACCTTGTAAAAATCATCAACTTGCCATAACCATACGAAGTTGGACAAATGAAATATAAACCAATGGAAATGGAAAATAATTGTTAAGGAAAAAAAAAGGCCAACTTTCTAAAACAGGGTTAGTCAGAAATATGACTAAATAGGAATCCAAGAAAAAGGAATAATACATTGAGATTAAAAGAATAAAGAATATAATTTTGAGAGGAAGTAATGCTAAGGTGGATCTCCGAAGGTAACAATGGCCTTATCTCCTTTCACAACAAACCTTTAAATTTACATGGTTTTGTTTGGTAGTGACCTTTATCTTTGTCACTTCCCATTTCTTCATCTCTTTCATTTCTTCCTCAAAATCACTACCTTCCTATTAATTATTGCTATCCAAGAAAAGGATTTTTTTTCTTATTAACCAAGTTCTAACTCAAAAAATGCAAATTTGTAGTTAAAGAGAAAATAAAATTTCAACTAAGTAAAACAATCTCATAAACATCAACTTAAAGCTTTCATATTTTTACACTTATCTAACAAATAGAAATCAAATTAAAAACTTTCTCCAAATTTCTTGCTTCAAACCAGATTTCTCTATAAGTTCATAAACCCATAAATGAAAAATTATCGAATATTAGAAGTTTTAGAAAAGACCAAATATAGCTCAAGTAATAAAAATGCTTTGCTTCACCGATACAAAATTACAAACAAAATAGAAGCTTTCCAAGAGGGAGAAAGAGAAAGATGTAAAAAGTCTAGGAATGGAGTTTGGTGAACACTAATATCTAATAAATAAAGTTTGGGAAACAAGTTTATCTAAGATCAATTTTGCTCCTAGCTAAAACAAGTTATTTGGCTTTGAGTGTATGAGAAAGACAATAAATTTTAGGTTTTTATTATTTAAGTTCTTTCAATTTTTAATATTTACTTTGACTTGGGATTAACAAGTCATATGTCATCTATATGTTCAATAGATTTGGTGACATGGTAATCTTTATCAACACCCTTAAATTTAAAGCTAACAGTGAGCTATTTTTTGCAAAAAAAATTATATTTGGAATATTTTATCATGGCTTTAAAGTTTGTTCTAATATTACAAAATTTAGTAAAGTTCATAATTTTTTAATAATTTACCCTTAATTTTATTCAAAATTTAGTTAAAATAATGAAATTTTATATTTTAAAAAGTTTATATTTAAGAATCGATAAACATTTTAATTTTAGAAGCATTAATTTAACACATCATTTTCAAGCATGAAAATAGTTAAAAGTTGAACTATACATTTAAAATAATGAGAACTAGATGAATGGTTTTATCATTAGAAATTATGTAGTTTTATTTCTTTTAAAATACTCATTTGAATTTAAATTTGGTTTTAAAGATATTTGTAAATTGATAATTAGTTAAGTATGTCATTTATTCTTTTATAATTAAATTCATCTTTGTTGAGCCAAGAGAGGTTCAATCGATTTTTTAAATATAACAATATATAATTATTACTAATGAGTTCATTATTTTGATGAAAAGTAATATGAGAACAAAATGAAACCATAAACTCAAGAAGATAGTTTATGAAGTTGATAAAAGAAGTTAAAGTTTGCAATTGACAAAATAATGATAATTCCATTCCACAGTTAAAGGACCAATATCATCAGGAGCTACCTTAAGTGGTTTGGGTTCTTTAGCAATTTCATTTCCTAGATAGGTGCTTGTATTTCTACTACTACTTTCAGCATACTAATTAATGGTAATCCCACTCCACAGTTCAAGGGAACCAATGGGATTAGGCAAAGGAATCCCCTTTCTTTTTATCTTTTTGTGTTTAGTTTGGAAATTCTTATAGGTTTATTTTAAAAAATACTCAAAATTTCTCTAGTTTCAAATATCATCACAAATGCAAAGCTCTGAAACTTACTCATCTTTGTTTTGCAGATGACTTGATATTACTTTTTAGGGCTAACTCCTCATCTGTCTCAAATTTGTTCAACTATGCTAAAGTGTTTTGTTGGTTCCAGGTCTTGATATCAACTTTCAAAAGAGCATGTTGTATGTCTCATCTGATGTTAATTCATATGTAAGATTGGAGTCGTTGACAGGGCTGAATGTTCACCCCCTTCCCTTTAAGTGACTGGGGTTCCTATTTCTAACAAGAATTTAAGCTACAAGATTGTCTCCCTCTTCTGAAAAGGTATAGAAAAAGAATCATCTCCTGGAAAAATAAGTCTCTATCTTATGCAAGAAGACTTGTACTCATCACCTCGGTGTTAAGAAGCCTTCATATTCACTGGAGCTCTCGTTTATTCTTGCGTAAAAGGACCAATAAGGAGCTTATGAAAAGTATTAAAAACTTCCTATAGACTGGTATTAATAACAATTTCAAAGGGGATAAATCAAATAGGAACATCTTTGTTGGAGCAAAAAAGGAAGGGGTTAGGGCTCATTTCTTTACAGAAAAGCCAAACCTTGTTAGTTGCTAAGAGAATTTTGAGACTGCTCAAGGACAAGGAATCCTTTTGGTCCAAATGGATCAATGAAGTATACCTTAAGCATTCCAACTTTTGGCAGTTAGATGAGAGGAAAGAATACTCTGGTACTTCATTCATATGCTTAGAAAGAGGCAGATCATATATCCTCTCATAAATGCTCATATAGGAATGGTCTTTCCTACTGATTTTAGTTTGATAATTGGTCTTTACATAGCCCTCTGATTCTAAGGGAGAAAGTTTCTCCATTTATGAATAGAATTCCTACTCATTCTCGAGTGAAAGTGATTATTTAACAGAATAATTGGCTCGTTGATTTTAAAGGTGGCAAAAGAGTTAGATCATAGCTGCCTGATTACTACCCAACACTTATAGAGATGATAGTTCCCACTGGATGCTTAACGAAGGTAGAGAATTCACTAATAAAATTTTCTTAAAGCCATTACTCAACATCGTCCCAAATTTGATTGGTATTACGTTGTATGAAAAGAATCTTGGGTGCCTAAGGCCTCCTTTGTAACTTGGCTTAATGCAAGGCTCAGATTTAAAACTAAATATATATTGAATGGAGCCATAGCTCATATATGTATGCTATGTAACTTACAATGTGAGTCTATTAATCACCTATTCTTTAAATTCGATTATATCAGTGTCATTTGGAGCATAATGCTATAAGTAATAAGATTGTAATATCCTCACCAGGAGTTGGTCGACATCCTTGTTTGGGTTAATAAACTTTTCAAAAAAGGGGTAGAGACCTTGTTGATTTGAGTTTGGCTATAAATTGCTCAGTTTATTTTATTTGGAGAGAAAAGAATAAGAGGTTGTTCAATGGAACTAGAGAAGATAAATATGAGCTAGCTCATTTTGTTTGTTGCTAGATTAGGGAGATTTTACAAGCTCATATATAAAAGAAAATGAATGTAGCATTGAGAAGAAGATGGAGACTAGTTTTAGATTGCTATTGTTGTAAGTCTGCAGGTGGAAATGTATTAGTTACTTATGTTTTGACTGAGTTGTACTTATCTCTTTTTATCTAGTTCTTGTCATCGTAAATGACATTCTTTTGTACATTCTTGTAACTCTTTTAGAGTTAATGAAATTTTCATTTTTCAAAAAACAATAATGATCAAACTAAGAAAAAAGAAGATTAAGGTTCATCAGGATTATTTTACATTTTGTATCATTAATTGCAATCTCACTTTTTTAATATGATAATCTAAAAGGCTCATCATATATAGACATTTCATTTCACTTTATTGTATGATTTTTTTATTCATTAGGAGGCATTGAAGCTTTTAGTTTTAATATAACAACTTATTGATTTTTCAAACAAACTTTAAGGAATATTTTGGGAACCGTTTAAATTATAATTGCAATAAACGAATTGGTATTGAGTATTTAAAGTTATTAAAATCATATTTTTAGGGCTATTGGTCAACCTATATGAGTTCGTGGTCAACTAATATAAGTTAAAGTTGTTAAATTTGATGTACTGAGAGTTTGTTGTAATATTGGTTGGTGTATTAGTCAACCAATGTGCTATATTTGTTGACCAATATGCCTATTGGTTGGCTAGTCTCTCATAGCTAGTGAATATATGCATTCAATGCAAATTGGCGACCAATTTGTTATACTAATCCTAATGCTTTACAAATAGCTATTGTAACTACTAGCTCTTGGCTCCAACAACTAACAGGTCCTAAAGTACTATAAATAGGTGTTTTTTTAATGGTTTTAGCATTAAGAAGTGTTTGAATGTTTTATACACACATTTTTAAGTGTTTTTCAAGTATTTGAGCATCATTATCTCATATTTATATGAGTAAGTCATTTTGAGTTATTAAAGTGAAGACGTGAGACAATTTTGAATTGTAATCCTCTGCTAGATATATTTAGGCGTGTTTCAAGTCATATTAAGGTTCCTTTTTACCTTGGAAGAAGATTGTAAAAAGAGTTACCACTTTAACATTAATTGTTGATGTATCAATAAAGAATTGAACTAGAATTTGGAATCCAACTAAAGGGGTGCTTACTCATTTGCTAAACATCATTCAACTTTATTATTTTTTCTACAAGTCTTTATAACACAGTACTAATTTTGGAGACAAGCCTATGTACTTATTCTTATTTTACTCTAGTGACAGAAAAGAGAAAGAAAAAGAATATGAAATGAGAGAAAACTACGAAGAAGTAAAAAAGGCAAGAATGAGAGGTGTTTTAAATATTTCACACTTTTTTTACATCTTTAAAGATAAATCATATTATCTTATTAATAATTCTCTTTATATATTGCTACATTTCCAATCTTAACGTTTAATTTGTAATAATTTTAGTATATGAAATATAATTGAAATGTAACAAAACAATGAAAATTCATAGAAATCGTAGCTAATGGATCATTTAATTTTACTTTTATTTTTCTATTGTGATTTTTAGTTTTAGTTTTTATTTTCTTTTAAATAAAAACAAAATTTTGTTTGATTGTTAATGTCAATATAGTTATATTTTGACATATTAGATAAAACTCAAAGATAAATTTTTTAATTAAATAATTTTTTTAATCTCTTATATAATATTTATTAACAAATTATTTTTATTTTATTAATATTAAATATATTTTAATTATTAAATCAAAATTTATTTGAAGTTTATATATTTTGAAGATATTTAAATTTAACTATATTTATTAATATTATTTATTTAATTTAATTTAATTACAAAATTAAAGTATTCATAATTAATTTTGATTAAT
>JANZLC010000005.1:27430683-27441590 GCA_026413385.1 Erythroxylum gracilipes
ATATATCAATATGGACTATTTTGCAATTTTTAAAAAGTTTAGGGACTATTTTATAAATTTAAAAAATATCCCGAAACAGTACCCAGTACCGACCGGTACTGGTACAGTTCCGTTTCAGAGCTCAATTCGGTACCGAGCCTAGTATGGTATTCATAACATTGATTAAAAAAAAGTAAATAGAGAATGAGAAGTAGCTTTTATCTCACATGGCCTCCAAACATAGTTCTGCTCGGTTTTGTTTGTTCCTTTCTTTTGGTCAGCCCAAAGCTCTGCACTATTCTCTTAGTTGTCTCGTTTTCTTCTTCGTCTCTCAGAAATTTTTTCTTCTGTTTCTTTCTATGCAGCTTGTCTTCTTCTTAATCGTCCATTCCCAAACATCTCTTTGTCCTTTAAGCTTTGCTCTTTATTTTTGGTATTTTCCCCTTTCACTTCTAACTTCTTACGACATTCTCTAGTTTTCAAGGTTAGCTTCTTTTGTTCGGTCATGTCTATGCATTCCGAAATGAAGTAACAGATAGCGTGAGGGTGAGACAGAGCAAAGCAGCAAAGCAAAATTGATATTGAAATAAAAATTTCAGCTGATAGAGATGAAACGCTCCTTCAGAGGAGCTGGTTTAAAATCAGCTGGTTGGGTTAAATCAACCAACCCAAACAACTCTAATAGCTTTTATATAAAGTTAACAAGTTAAAATGAGTCAATCAGCCAAAAAAGAACTAGTTAGCTCTTCACCAAACAAGGCCATAAACAATATCTGACGTCCGTATAGTGGTACAAAATATACTCTCAAATCTCAACCTGCTCTTAAATGTTCCATCTATTACGCATACTTTCGAACATAATTCCTAGTCTCTTCCATCTTATCTTATTTATACATTTACATGAAATGCAAAAAGTATGTGAGATAAGATAAAATGACATAGAGTAAAAACATAATAAGTTAAACATGTGATTCATTCCCTTCAAAGTTTAGACTTTGGCCTTGTACCATAGTTATCTTCCTTTTCAATGCTAAATTCCTTTATGTGGTGATTTGAACATATTGTAATTGTTTTTTTAAATACTCTTGCATTCCTTGCTCTCTTTGAATAATAAATAGTGTATCAAATGGCAATTTTGAAAAGGACGTGGTCATCCATGGAATGGTGGTAAAAGATATATGGCCTATTGTATTATTCTTTCCTATTTTGTTGCATAATAATGAGTGCAAGCTTGTTGACTGATTAATTAAAAAACTTTATATAGTTATACATGAAAAAGAGATGAATAATAGTTTTAGTATCATATAGGATTAAGGTTATTAGAGCATCTAATCCTATGTAAAGCCTTAAGTTTATTCCTTATTATAAGCTAGAAGACATAAGAAACTTTTAGGGAGCATTATTTGAACCAAACAAGTTGATACCAATTAATTTTAGGAGCATAAATTTTCATTAAGTCCTTCCAGAATCTATTGGTAAAGTCTCCTAAAGAATGTCCCATTCAAATTACCTTGTCATCTAAGTACGTTTTAGGGTTGTTCTTACTATAATTATATAAGAACTCGCTTTGGTTTAATGTGTAGTTTGCTTTAATGCTTATGATGTTTGGACTTTATATGCCTTGTTACATTGAGAAATGGAGTTCAGAAATCAGTTTGGACATAACATGAGAGTGGGCAGCCTTGAGAACATTTCACATATCAAGCTAACATGACATTTAGAGAGAGATCTTGGATGTTTTGATGGTTATCCAATATGTTACTTCATATCCACTTAACGGTTAAGTAAAGCGTGTGGGTTATATATATTCACTAACAGAGAGATCACACACCGAACTTTAATCGTTATTTTATGCTTAATTGGTTAGATTATTAAGAGAGAGATGACCAATACATTAGAGTGCCTAGGACTAAGAATGATTACATTATCAAAGTGAGGGATTATATGGTATGGAGAGAATGACCTTAACCTTTATAATTTGATTCTCTAAACCAAAATTGTATTCTTATTTTTGTGATATTTTGAATTGCGTTTGCAAGCCTTTAAATTGTGAATTTTTGCAATTTCAATCTCTCATTATTTGGTTTACTCAAACAAAAGTCAAATTGAATTACAAGGTGACTAACCAATCCTCAAGGGAATGGCACCTTGCTACTATTTTATATGAGCCATATACTTACAATATAGTGACTTCAATTAATTTTAAAACTTTGAGCTAAATATGAAGGAACTATCAAAAGCATCAAAATTAGAGTCTTCTAGTATCAGTTTTCTATTCATGATTTAATTTATCAAGAAAGTTTTATACTCTGAGCTAGATAAATTTTTTCTATTCATGATTTAATTTATTAAGAAGGTTTTATATTCTGAACTAGATAAATTTCCTAACGTATGAAAATACTCTTTTTCAACTAACAACCATCTATTTTCTAGTTTATTAATGATTAAATAACATCTTTATTCAATTAAAATTCTTAAGAGTGCATTAGAATTCGTGAAATTTGTTGAAAGGTTTGATTTTAACACTAGGGAATTTATGTAAGCATATCTCTAAAATCCCATTCAACTCCTAATATCTAAGCCAACTCATATGTAGCTTCTCTCAAACAATCCAAAAACAAATTAAGATCTTATGTAAAGCCTAGCTTTGATTAAATTTGTATTAAGAATACTAAAATATATTTCTTGATAAGTGTAGTTTATAATATGTTTTGATAGGTTTTTTAGTGTGTTTTTAGGTGTTTATTAGATGACTATCATATGTATAGGCTTACAATTGTGTTAATGTGAGTGTTTGTACGTATTCTAAGTGTTTTTATAGTTTAAAGCAAGAATTGGATCTTAATTTTATATTTCATGAGGTGTTTGATGTGTAATTGAAAAAATGAGAAGAATTTAGATGAAAACGCGGCACAAAACGAAGATTCAAAGCACAGAAGAGATGCGCAGTCATGCATCATCCAGTGCATGTCTCTTAGCCCGTGTAATATTTTCAGCAATTTTGGTGATGCACGATCGTGCATCTGCTAGACAACAATTCCAACAAATTTCAGCTTTTCCAACACATGAGCTTCTTCGGCCTTTTGACATTTTGGGGTTATTTTTGGAACCAAAATATTCCTAGAAACAACCTTAGGGCCCTAGACTATTATTTAAGAACATGAAAGACACAAAAATATAGCCTTCATCTTACCAAATTAGAATTGAAGAAGGAAGATCAAGTAGGTAATGGATGCATAACCTGGTTATTCATAAAATTAAGAATGGTAAATCAACACTGCTCTAGTTTGACAATTGGAATAATAGAGGTCCTTTGTACATAATTAAGGAAATCCAACATTTAAAACTAGTCATCAATCCTAGTACAATGGTGAGCGTGCTCATCAACAATAACCAATGGAGATGGCCCTATCACTACAATAAAGGAGTGGAAAACATAATGGATAACCTACCCCTTTGCCACTACCCTTTTGCTACGATTTAAACCATGATCAAATTTATTGGAATGTCAATGGAGAAAAGGAATTCAACTCTAAATCATGTGAAACCCTTCTATAGTAAGGAGCAATAATGTAAAGTGGACGAACCTAGTTTGGGATAATGATGTCAACCCCTCTTATCCTATAGCTAGGGATAGCTAAAGGCTAGCAACAAAGGATAGAAAGTTTACCATTTCTTATAAACATTGTGAACTATGCCATAAGCATCTTGAAACCATAGGCCACATTATGGTCAATTGCAGATACACCATATATCGCCCCATTACCATGGGGTTTGTACCGGAACATCCTAAGGACATTCCAGTACATAACCTATGATAATGGCACGCTAGAGCATTCACAACATTTACTTAAACATGGCATCATTATTTTTTATTCTCTTATAAGACATCATCAAAAAGGCAAAATCTTTTAAAACCAAATTCCTTATTTCATTTCTTAAACAATATGTACATTGTAGCTTTATAGTATCTTCCGAATATGTATAAGGACAAACTAAATACAAAATATGCTACATATAAGGGACTATACAAAAATCTATCTAATCCTTCAATTTCAGCTGATGACCTTTGAATTATTTCTTCTCCCAAAAATACAAGACTATGCTTCTTGTAGCGTCTCTCAGTAGCTAATGTCCTCTTTTGGTCTTGAAAAATCAACATTGCAATTTTGATGAGTTTTGCGAACTCAATGAGGTAACCATCATCGATGGTTCACTCAATTCATGCATCACATCAATACACGTAACAAACTATTCACATCTTCATATATTCATAAAATATCACCTTTCACTTTCAGAACAATCATCATATATACCACTTTAAGGGTTGGCAAGCTTCAGTTTTTCTTAAGGCAAAGAGAAGGAAATCGAATTTGAGAGTAGCAAAGAGATAGATGAAAACAAGGTTTAACTTTGGTGGAGTTTTGATGAAAAACTTTGTGTTACAGAAAAACTTGAGAAAGAACCTACGAGGAAGATGAAGACAAGAGTATAGTACTTGTTCTTTCAAGGTTAAGAAAATTTAACTTTAGACTTGGACAATTGTCCACTTTTTAAGACCTTAGCCAATTTCCCCAAACTAACTAGTTCTATTTAAACTAGTTCCATTAACTCCCATCTTTTCATTACAATTATCTCCTAAGTTTTCAACATCATCTTCTTCTCACAAGTTTCTTTAATAACATTACATTCATTTCTATTTTCCATATATCAATTTACTTGCCAAGTGGAATTTTTCCTAGTACAATAATATCCAACATTTTCGAAAATTATTCCTAAAATTCACCAAAATTCCAAATTAACTAATACACTCACCAATTAAATTTTCAATACAACAATTTCACAATTCTCAATAATGTCACATCTCAATTCAATTATACCTGGAACTATCCATGAATGCATGTACAATTATTTTCATGTGCAAAATTTCAATATTCACGTGTATGTGTATATCATATAATGCATGAACATGAGATGCATTTCTAATCTCTCAGTAATCTCTCATATTTCCTACTTTAGCATCGACGTAGGTAATGGGATGTTACATGATCATCATTTACAGAAGAAGGAATGGGCACCTACAGGGAGATTGTTTGAGACCGGATTACAGCAGGAGTTGGAGAAGGGAAAGGAAAACATACCGAACAATTTAAATCAACAAAAAAGGAAGGAGCAGGAGTTAGCTTATGAGAAGATACATCAAAATCATAAGGAGAATAGAGCTTCTAAGATTCAAATTGAGAAAAGTAAAGGTAAAGGATCTCAACAAAGTGATCAAGTTCCTGAGATGGCAATACAAGATGATAAGGAAGCAAGTCCTTCTGGAAGTCCTACTCAACTAAGCAAGGATCAATAGAAGCAAGATGATCCGAGTGGAGACCTTGAGGATCTAAACCTCCCTGCTGTGAGTCAAGTAGGTAACCATCTTTCCCCTCCTATTTTTGAATTGGTTCCTAGTAGTGATACTCAGAGTCCTGGTCTTTTGGGAGGGGTAGAGGGGGATTTTACTTTTAGGAAAAGTAGGAAATCAAGAAGGAAATAGAAGTAAGAGGCCTTTATTATGTTTTGTGTTATGAATTTAGTTTTTTGAAATGTTAGGGGTCTAAATAACCCTAAAAAACAATTAGTTGTAAATGCATATCTTAAGAAGTTATCAGTTTCTTGTATCTGTTTGATTGAATCTAGGATTAGGTCTCCTTCCTTTTTGAATAATGTATGCTCCTCTTTGTTTCCTAGATGGCTTTCTTACAGTAATGTAGATCATGCTTCAAATGTTAGGATAGTGATAGCTTGGAATCAAGATTGTTTCTTGTGTTCTATTCAAATCACAAATGATCAATTGATTCATTTAGAGGTTACCCCAATGAACAATTCTTCTTCCTTTTTTTGTGACATGTGTTTATGGGTTGAATAATCTCAATCATAGGAAGAACCTCTAGTCTAATCTGTCTAATATCAATCTTACTGTTGGTAACCATCCTTGGATTATAGCGGGGGACTTTAATGCTATTATGTTTTCTCATGAGGCCGAGCCTATAATTCCCTCAGCTATGAATGGAGTGAATGACTTTAGGAAGTGTGTTGAGGACTGTGCTTTGTATGATTTAAATTTTAGTGGTTCTAGTTTTACTTGGAACAACAAGTAATGTGGAGACCTCTTTATTGCTAGAAAGTTAGATAGAGCCCTTATTAATTCAGCCTGGAGCTCTAGGTTTCCTAGTTCTTATGGTGTTATTCATAATCCTAACATCTTAGACCACTCTCCAGTAGTGATTAGGTCTTTAGCAAACTTGCAGAAGAGATATTCTACTTTCAAGTTTTCTAATTTTCTAGTCTCTCAACCTAACTTCCTTCAGACAGTAGAAGATGCTTGGTCCTCTCAAGTTCAAGGTACTCTTTGTGTAGTGTCCAAGCTTAAGTGGGTTAAAAAAGCTCTTAAATTTCTTAACTCTGGTCAGATAGGTGAAGTGAATGATAGAGTTGAGAGTTGTCAAGTTGTTTTTAATAATATCCAAAATCAAATGAGACTTTTTCCTAATACTCCTCAACTGGTTACCAAGGAATCTGAAGCCATTAATAACTTAATTAAAGTTTTAGATCATCAGGAGTCTTTCTATAAATAGTCTTCCCCTATTAAATGGCTCAAAGAAGGGGATAAGAACACCAAATTCTTTCATAACTCAATCCTTTTTAACAGGAACAGAAACAACATACTCTTTACTAGTAGGAAATGGTAATAGGATTGTTGGTCTTGAAGAGATTCAAGATCAGTTCCTTAGATATTTTCAAAGTTCTATTGAGGATAAAAAGGACCTTCTCCATTCTAAGGAGTTTGTGGAAATCTTTTCCCTCACCCGTTGCCTGATAATCATTCAAATTTTCTCATTGCTGAAGTCTCAACACAAGAGATTAGGGAGGTTTTCAAATCTTTCAATCCGAAGAAGGCTCCTAGGCCAGATGGGTTTAATGGGTTCTTCTTTATATGTACTTAGTATATTATAGGAGAGGAAGTTATTAGTGCCATCCAAGACTTTTTCTAACATGGAAAACTACTCAAAGAGCTTAATTCAACTTTTATTTCTCTTGTCCCTAAAAAATATCATCCTTCTATAGTGTTTGATTATAGGACTATATCTTGCTGCAATATGATTTATAAGGTGATTGTAAAAATCATAGCAAATAGGCTTAGAGAGATACTCCCTCACATCGCCAGCCCAAACCAAAGTGCTTTCATTAAGAACTGTTGAATAGGGGATAACATCTTGTTAGCCCAAAAGATCTTCAATAATTACCTCCTTTCAAATAACCAGAAGAGATGTGCTTTTAAAGTGGACCTATAAAAAGCCTATGACTTGATTCAACGGGATTTCCTCCTGAATGTACTAGGAGCTGTAGGCTTTCCTTAAAAGTTCATTGTATGGATCAAAGAGTGTATAACATCTCCTTCTTATTCTATTTTGATCAATGGATCACCATCTAAATTTTTTAGAGGGAAGTCAGGCCTAAGACAAGGAGACCCCTTATCTCCATTCTTCTTTATTATTTGTATGGAAGTTCTCTCAAGGAGTCTGAATGTTTACATGGATGGTAGTTCTTCCTTTAAATACCATTGGAGGTGCAAAGCCCTTAAACTCACCCATCTCTTGTTTACTGATGACCATTTTTTGTTTTGCCATGCTGATTTGGTTTCGACACAAACTTTGCTTAATTGCATGTGTACCTTTTTAAATTTATCTGGTATGGGCATGAATCTTTCCAAGAGTTAGTTTTTCTTATCTCCTGATATGGACCATTTGGCCTATCAAATGGAAGTTATTTCGGGTGTCAAGAAGGTATCTTCCCATTCGTTATTTAGGAGTACCTCTCTTAACTGGTAGGTTGTCTACGAGGGATTGTTTACCCTTGTTGGATAAAATTGATACTAGGATTAACAAACGGACTCATAAAAACCTCTACTATACTGGTAGACTTCAATTGGTGATTTCTATCCTCTCTATTTTTCAGGTATATTGGTCTAGTCATTTCATTCTCCCTTCTTCCATCCTTAAGGATATAGAGTCTAAACTTAGAAATTTCTTATGGGCTGGGAAGTTGGCTACTAAATCTCATGCTAAGGTTAAATGGAGTGACCTATGTAGACTAAAAAGGGAGGGAGAATTAGGTATCAAGCATTTGTCTACTTGGAATAATGTACTGATAGGGAAAAGAATCTGGTTTCTATTTAATGATAGTGAGTCTATGTGGGTTAAGTGGGTGCACACTATAATTCTGAAAAGGAAAAATTTCTGGAGTGCTCAACCTACTAATAATAGTTCATGGAGTTGGAGAAAGATCTTATTTGTGAGGGATAAAATTGGAAACCAATTCAGATAGGAAATGAGAATTCTACTTTATTATGGCAGGATCCTTGGCATCCTAGAGGAATCTTGAAGGACCTGTCAACACCGAGAGTGATCAATGGGTAAAAGCTTCCTATGACTGCAAAAGTGTCCGAAGTAATCAGAAATAATGAGCGGTGCTGGCAAGAGGCAACTGTCGAGACCATAAGTAACCTAGAGCCTCTACTGTACCAACCAAATGGTTCAAGACCTGATTATTTGGAATGGTTAGCTAGCTCTTCAAAAAGGTATACAAATGCTTCAGCCTACAATTTCATGAGACCCCCGATTCAGAGTGTTTCTTGGTATAAACTGGTTTGGTTTAAAAGAAATAGCCCTAGGTGACCTTTATACTATTGTTGGCATTCCTTAATAAGTTGCAAACTAGGGATAAACTCCTCTACCTTCATACCCCTAATCATTGCTCTTTGTGTACTTTGGATAATGAGACTATTGAACACTTATTCTTTGAATGTTCCTTCTCTAAAACAGTGTGGTTGCACTGCCTCAACCACTTCCAAATAAATCTTCCTAATCTTACACTTCACTCCATTCTCAATTGGTTCAACCAACCCTCAAATATTCGAAATTGTGACATTAACATTTTTATCATCCTCCTTTCCGTTACTGTCTATAACCTTTGGACTGAAAGAAATACTTGGACCTTCAAAGATGAAGCCTTGGAAGTAGGGAGCTTAAACATTAGAGTGATTTTCCAAGATATGGAACAACTCAGCTTAAACATCGAGAGAAGGTAATTGTTGGAATGCATATTTTCTAATAAAATATCTAAAGGTTTTGATTTCAGGTTAGGAAAAGGGAGGGTATCCAATCCCTGTTCAGTATCTAAAGTAGAAGAGAAGTCAGTTTCAGGAAATGATCCAGTCTCCGATCATCAATAATCTTGGCAGTATGGAGTTGGCAGGTCTATGGCCTTTTCCCTATAGTAGATAAGATGACTACAATAAAGGTAATGCAAATCTCTATCAGTAGGAGACCCTTCTCCTACGGTTGGTGTCCAGAAGGTCCATTAGTGGTTTATTAAAGAAGGTAGGGGAGAGATGGGAAAACTTTGACAGTGAACCAGGAAGCTAGCAGCTAGGCGCGAGGGGTTCCCCCTCATCACCTTTGACTTTCAAAGCAAAGTAGATCCCACATAGTTCTGTAAATTAGAAGGACATCATCTGACTCTTCAACTTATGTTGTGCTGTATTGTCGATATGGTTTGTAGAGGAATGATGGTCAAATTTGTATTGCTGTAAATTGTTTGTTAGAAAAGTTGTGTTACTGGTAAGATGAGCTAGCTCTATAAGGCCATCTTGGTAGGAAGTTATGTATAGGCTCACGGTTGTGGAGTTTGTTCGTAAGGAATTTTCTGTAGGTTCCTTATGAATTCACATTAGGTTATTCCTTTTGTTAGGTAAGAGATTTACTGCTTAGGAAATCTCTAGTTGTGTACATATCCTTTTCTTATGTGTATACAAATTTACTGATTTACCAAAAAAAAGGGTTATAGTCTTTGAGAGAGCAAGGATTTAGAATTTTGGTTATGAGACTTATAACGGTTTTGTTAATCTCCTTTAAAATTTCTCTTTCTCAATAAACTATAATATTTCTTCATTAACCACTCTCTGAATGAGATGCCAAATTTTTTAAAGAAAAATTATTTAACCTATCAAGAGGACCTAATAACTTACTTAGATTAAGCTAAAAAATAAACTTCTCCACACCAACCTCATTAAAAGGTTTGCACAAATACTTTACTGCCTCTCTTGAGATTTGATCTGATATAAAGTATTTTAATATTTGTGCAAAATATCATCTATTAGCATGTGTGTTGAGCCCCGTTCCTGAAGCCCAACTATCCGAAATGAAGTCAAAAGAGTGAGCGGGTTTCCTTGTAGGGTTATCTCAACGAACCCTACTCGTATTGCACATGCCTTGGCGTAATTGCCATACTTCTCACTATAGATGTTGGATTGACTTCTTTTTTAGGACGGTTTGAATGGAAACTTCTAAATCTACAACTTTCATGAAGATCTCGAAGTGAGATTTCGGCCTCTAAAAGGATCAAGAATGGAACAAAAGGTGCAAGGTGAACAGTGCATAGAAACTAAGACGAAGCAAAAATACTAAGACAAAGTGAACTAAGACGAAGGGAAAACTAAGACGAAGCAGAATCTAAGACGAAGCAGACTAAACAGAGTAGAGCTAAGATGAAGTGAAATCTAAGACGAAGAAGACTAAGATGGAGGAAAAACTAAGATGAAGCAGAATCTAAGACGAAGCAAAATAAGACAGAGGAAAAACTAAGACGAAGCGTCTTAGAAATAGAACTAAGACGATACAAAACTAAGACGAAGCATCTTAGGAACAGGACTAAGACGATACAAAACTAAGACGAAGCGTCTTAAGAATAGAACTAAAACGATACAGAACTAAGACAAAGCGTCGTAAGAACAAAACTAAGACGATACAGAACTAAGACGAAGCATCTTAGGAACAGAACTAAGACGAAGCAGAAGTCAAACTAAGACGAAGAGGAAGTCA
>JANZLC010000005.1:27450753-27475546 GCA_026413385.1 Erythroxylum gracilipes
ATAAAAATTACTTTTTATAGTTTTCATAATTTTGAATACTGAATACCGAAAGAAACCAAAATTAGAATAGAAATTAAAAATTCAGACAAACAGTTTTTTTAATATATTTTAAATTAAAAATGAAAAACTACAAAATATATAGAAACAAATAGTTACTGAGAATTGTACCAATAAAAAGCCTCTTTATAATTGTATATACAAAAATGAAGGTAATTTCGAATATAATTATTAATAAAATTTTAAAAATAATGTCTAATTTGATACTCTGTTTATGTGAATGAGTAGACCCTTTAAATATATATAGTATAGTTTGCGGTTCGGTGAAGAGTGAAGACCACCAGCATCAGGCAAGAAGGGTGTTAAAAGCATCCAACCATCCAGTGACAGGCTCCAACAACAATAGAAATGTCGGATTCGGGCATGCTGGTTGGATATCCGAGCTCATGGTCACTCGCCCTCGTCAAGATCTCCCCCTTTCTCCGCTGTCGGCATTGCTGTCGCTATCGGCGTCTCTGTCCTCGGGGCTGCCTGGTAATCCCTTCCCATGCACATCCCCTGCTTCTATTATATTGGGTTTTAACGAATTTTCATCATTTTTGTTAGGGGTATTTACATCACCGGAAGTAGTTTGATCGGAGCTGCCATTAAGGCTCCTCGTATCACCTCTAAGAATCTCATCAGGTATTTTTACAACTTGCTTTTGTCTGATTAATGTTGTATCTGCATTCCTGGGTATTTTTAGCGTTTTATATTTCTAAAAATTTTAGTGATTACTTATGCTTTGTTTTGTTTGTCCCATCGAACTTAATTCTGGTGCTTATAATCTGATACTCTTTGTTATCGTAGCCTTACCAGCCTATGCCGGATTTAGTTTCGCGTACATCGTTTTAAATGAGGACTTTCAAATTGTACATTTGACTAAGGCAATCAATCTGCCAGAGTTTACTGAAGTTTGATTTTGGGTAGAGTGACCATGGTTCCAAAGTGTAGTGCCAAAGAACAAAATCTAGAGAGGAAAAGAAGGGAAGGAGCAGGAAGACTTAGGAGCAAGGCAGATTTTAGATCATTAGTGTATTGAAACCTGTAGAGTTTGAGAAATGAAAGCATCTTTTGATGAATACTCGGTGAACCTGCGTATCATATTTCAGAACAGAATGCACGTTTTCAAGGATGCGAATTCTTTATTAATTCTGTTTTGGAAGATACACACTCTTCCGCTACTAAGATGAACTAGCCTTGGCTTCTTATATGCATCTTTTTGAAAAAGGAGTTGGAGGGTCATATTGCTAACGAAACCACTTATGTAGAGATGAGTTACATGTATGTTTAGTGGTAGATCTGTACACTTGATGTGCAGTCTTATATGCCTCTTTTCGAAAAAGGAGTTGGTCATATTGCTAACGAAACCACTTATGTGTAGATGAGTTACATGTATGTTTAGTGGTAGATCTATACACGTGATGTGCATTCCACAGTTGATAGACTGCTTGAGTATACTCATACTGTATATATAAGTCTAGAAGAATGAAAAGTTATTAAAGGATGTTGTTTTTCTTCGAACAATGGTAGCAATGCTATTAGCTTGATTTGTAATTTTTTACATGAACTGTAGGAACTCTTCAGAAAATGCAAACTAGAAAGTTGTTTGAAGTTGATATACTCTTTAGTTATGAAATTTGAACCATGTATGGGTGTACCTATAATATTGTTATCTTGAATGTGATTGCAAAGTTCTTAACAAGTGATGGTAAATTGAGTTTAGAATTAGTACTTGTGTCGGCCAGTTTTGGTCTGTTGTAACTTGTTATTGGATTTATTTTCCAGCGTAATATTTTGTGAAGCTGTTGCTATTTATGGTGTTATTGTTGCAATCATCTTGCAAACCAAATTAGAAAGTGTTCCTTTATCAAAGATCTATGCTCCAGAATCTCTTCGAGCTGGATATGCAATTTTTGCTTCTGGCATTATTGTGGGCTTCGCCAACCTTGTTTGTGGGTTTGTATCTTAATCCTTTACTCATCTGATTAGGTGGATGATCTATTGTGTATGCTTTGTGTGTGTTGTTAAACTTGAAATTTGGCAACAGGTTGTGTGTAGGAATAGTCGGAAGCAGCTGTGCATTGTCTGATGCCCAAAACTCCTCCCTCTTCGTAAAAATTCTTGTGATTGAGATCTTTGGTAGTGCCCTTGGGTTGTTTGGAGTGATTGTGGGGATCATAATGTTGGCACAGGCAACATGGCCTGCAAAAACAGTGTAATCGGTTGCATTGGGATAATTTATTAGTTTTCCTTAGAAGACATGTATGAACTGGTATGAACCTCTAATACTAATACAGCAAGTCTCACGGATTGCTTTTGTCTATTATTCCAAATCATTAACCCTGGATAGGTTGATTTAGTGTTAGTTAGCTGTGTTGTAGTCTTTTGCACAAGTGTCTCGGGTCATGCTACTTCCTTTTCGTCCCTTTTGGCACCTGCCATAAGAGTTAACAAGGAAGCTCATTATATTTATGTGTTTTAAGTGTTTGATTTATTACAGGAAAAAGAATACTAAGAAAATTTTCTAGCCTCTGGACGGTTGCTTTATAAGAATACATTTGCAGCGGGAAATCCATTAACAACTTTAATTATCCCCGTGAATTATTGTCTCTGGGCATGTCTACAGACTTAAAACAAATCAAACGGGAAACTCTGCACTTTGTGTAGATTGATCAGCAATCAAAAGCTTTTGAAGAATAGGTTGAAACATACCACATTCAGAACAAGAGCCAACCTAAGTTGGAACAAAACTGAATCAAGAAATGATTCCATTGGCAGAATAGGCAAGTGTATTATGCTCATTTATTTGCTTCAATGAAGTCCCTGTACTCTGTTTTCATTTTTACTCCAGAAACAGTCCTGCATAAGTTATAAAACCTGCAAATGAGTATTTCCAATTGCAAACACATGTATAGTGTCAAAGCATCCACTAAAAGTACCACACAAACAAGATTATAACATTTTTCCTAAAGATCTGTAATAGACATAACGCAACTATTGTCTACATGGGCATAAAACGTGAGTATGATCATTACAGGAAAGCAAAGAAAGGGAAATGAGGAATTATGTTAATTCTAGCTAGTTTTAAATGATCGCTAACTTTGTACAAGTATCTCACCATTTTGTTCTACTAAAGTGTTGCTTAATATAAGAGCCAACTGCATGAAAGAACTTAGGAAAGATAAACAAAAAGGATTTAGCCAACCTGATCATCTCCTTGTTCTTAAAGAACTGCACACACGGTGTACCCATAATTTCAGCAGCTTCTGCTATTTCTGGATCTTCTTCAATGTCAATCTCAACAAAATGTACATTTTGATCAAACTCATCAATCACCTGTCATCAGTCATGTATCCACAAAAGCAAAAAAGTCAAGCACGTTTTGAAATGAGAAACTAAGTGCATTACAATACAAGGAATCTACAGTCTGATCAAGGACCTTGATCCATGCTCTATAAATACTTCTACAACAGTTAATTATGCTAGCCTCACAGTACAGTTAATAATGAGATATTAAGAGAATTTCAG
Source organism: Erythroxylum gracilipes (assembly GCA_026413385.1). NCBI lineage: Eukaryota > Viridiplantae > Streptophyta > Magnoliopsida > Malpighiales > Erythroxylaceae > Erythroxylum > Erythroxylum gracilipes. The sequence goes on from JANZLC010000005.1 coordinate 27,454,321, forward strand.
GTATCTTTAACAGTGTAAAAAGTAAAACAGAATCCTCTTAACATTATGCAAAAAATACTAGAAATCTAACAATATATGGATTTCCAACATAGGAAAACATTGATATGAAAAAACATGGATTCGCATGGAAACAAATAGATTTACATATACTACACTTTGTGGAAGAAGGGCATACCACTTTCTAAAAGTGTCAAACCCTAACACACAAAAGATTAGTGAGGAACACAGATCATCCTGTATAAGGATTAAGCTATGGTATAAACTCTCACTACCTTGTTCCTTTCAAGTTCTCTCATCTCCTTATGGCTTCTTTTCAGAACCAATTTAGAACTAGAGTTTTTATATAATAGTCATGAAGGAGGTATCTTTACTCAATACGGAATTGACATATGTAAAGCATCCATACAACAACTAATGACTTTCGAAGCATGAGATCGAAGGAAAAGTTCTCAAGGAATCAGTTTCCTTTTCTCAAAATTTCCAAATTATTCAACAACGTACCCATTATTTGATCTTTCATATAAAAGATGACTCAAAAGTAGGATGCCCATCACACCTACCACTTACAAATGTTTCAGTCACTACAAACTTTAACGAGAGAAATAATCACCCAGGGCAACAAATTCTCTATAAAAATATTGAAAGCACATGTAAATCATAACTGAAGTATCATGGTTAACTGTAAAGTACGAACCTAAAAATGCCAAGAAGTTGAGTAAAACATACCTTGCTAATAATTGGCTTTAGTGTCCTACATGGACCGCATGTTGGAGCCGTATACAACACACATATGAGTCTAGGACTTTCATGGTAGAGTTTCCTCAGAGCATACTGAGGGAAGAAAATCAAAAGGTACGCCAAGGATTTAAGTCATTATCAGAATAGATAGAGGTTCAAATGAAATGTGAAATAAGATAAGATTTCATTCTGTTAATGCTAGGATCTTATTCTTGGGTGTTAACACGCACCTGACCCTTGTGTTTTGTGATTGTAATGTCAAAGCCCTCCTTAACATCCCTGTCTGTGAGTTCCTTCTTAACCTCTTCTCTTTGAGGCTGTCAAGTAGAGACCATGTAAGTTTAGGCGCAATCACATCGAATAAGCACTATTCATGATGCAAATGAAAAGCCAATAGAAACAACTAATACCAATGGGAGTTGAACCCTTAACTTTCTCTGTAAAGATTAATTTCGAAAGCCAAATTTCTTCACAAAATAGAAGATAAATGTTCCAAAGAAAAAGATGCCTTCGTTACCCACACTATTATGAAGGTTAAGTATAAGATTTTGTGAACAAATACCTAAAGATAAAATATGTTTGTTTTTTTTCCTCTAAACTCTAAAACCCCAAAAAGGGAAAACACGAATAAAACGAATGGCACTCTTGATGAGCTGTTGAAAGAAAGAAATAAAATAAGTATGGGCTGCAGGACAAAAGACAAAAGAAAGGCAACGGCTCTGTGAATGGCGTATCAGAAAGAAACAGTAATAACGCTCTTAATGGGCTGCCAAAAGGAGACAGTAGAAAGCAAGACAGATGAGTGATAACAACCCTCTCAATGGATTACCAGAAGAAGCGAGAAAGACAAAATAGAACAAAGTAGTGAGTCTAAAGAAGAAAAAGAAACAAAGGAGTTTATGTTCTTACTATGTGAAATTGAAAGTGAAAACAGGGAAAAGAAAGTAAGAATTTACATACCGATTTAACAGTGTTTGGTTGTATTATTCACTACATCCACAAATACAAAAACTAGGAAAGATCTTCAAGTGTATTATTCACTAGGTTTAATCCATTATTGGTAATAATAGTGTATTATTCCAATATAGGAAAATATAATATCCCTAATTAACTAGCCATATTTTTGCCACAATTGTTACTTTGTTTCTTCTATCAACATAATGAAATAACTTCTCCACTTGTACACATTACTCAATATCTTAAGATATACACAATTATCGTTTGGTCTCAACCTTTCCTTGGTAACTAAATTAAGAAATCTTAACACGTCAGTTGCAATCACAGAAAATAACCAAGTAGCAATTCAAAATGATCACTAAGATCCTGTCACAACTGCATGTCAGATCCATTATGCTATCATCAACGAACAAAGAGTAAAAAGAAGAGAAAGAACTATAAGGTTTCTAGCTGTTCACAAGCATATGATGCTAAATTATCTCTATTCTCTATCATAGTCATCCATATCACGAGCTATGCAGTTTTTACCTAATCAAATGTGCAAAAGAAAACACTTCCAATAACTCATATTCTTTCTGCCTGTTTCTTTTTCTATTCTTTTAATTTGTTCTTTTGTTTGATGACAAATGAATACTAGATGAAAAATTCAAGTACCTGGTGAAACTCTACAAGCAGATTACTGCTCACAAGGTATCTCTCAACTGACAAAGCAGCAATACATCCTGATCCAGCAGCTGTTACGGCTTGCCTCCACTCGTGATCCTACTCAACAAACAGAAACAGGTTCCCAAATAATTAATCCTATTTGAACAGAAAAACATTAGTATATCTACAGTTTCTTTGACAAAAAGAATGTTTTGTCAGCATATTACAAAGCTAGATGTTATGAATTTATCAAAAAAGAAAAACTACTAGAATCTGGAAATAGCTCTAAAATGTAGAATGTTAAAATGATTTAATTTTAGAATCCATGTTCCATGGTGAACCAGAGAATTTAAATATATATATTTTTTAAGAGAATCCAAAGAGAGCCTCATTTTTAGCCCACTTATGAGTCGTCCTGACAGTCATTAGGTTGCTAGTCCTATTCTCCTGAAAACATAAATCACTCGGAGGAAATTGATGTTTTGAGTCAGGGAGTGCTACAGCATGTATGGAAAGAACATGGAGAAAGTGAAAGTAACATAGGACATAAAACCCCACGGCTGTACCTGTATATCTCCAGCTGCAAATACACCTTCAACAGATGTACTGGCAGTACCATCCTTAACCAACACATAGCCTGCACTGTCAAGTTCAACTTGGCCTTGCAATAACTGGCTATTCGGGGAATGACCAATACCATAGAACAAGCCCTTCGCTTCAAGCACAGATTCCTCCCCAGTGTCAACTTTTCTGAGCAAAATACCAGAAATCTGACCTTTTGTATTGCTAGCAACATCCACAGTCTCCGTATTGAAGTGCACAGTTATATTTGGGTTGTTGAACACTCTGAAACATTCGTGATAATGAACCTGTTAAGCAAAGATTCAGGAAGTTGAAAGCTCAACATAACAATTGCTCATTAGTATATAATTCAGGGCTGAGACTGAAAATCAGGGAAAGCAAAAAAGATATTAGAAATAGTCACCATGAAGCAACTATAAATGACAAATTTAAACAGTTTATATCTTTCTCAAGTATCTATATGCTTAGTTCCAAGCTCTGTATTTGAACAACAAACTTCATCATTTACAGAATAATATTTAAATATAAATTTACTAAAATATCGAAGGTCTTTCACATGAAAATAGTGTCTCTGAGACAAACAATAACTAACCATGAACCACAGAGTCAACGCAGTTCAATCTGATATATGTCTCAGTTACACTTCAGTATACGGCGGACCTTAAAAACAAGGAGTTGTGAAGAAGATTTTACAAGTGCACGTGTAATGGAAACTTCAAACAATTTTCAAAGCAGAAGATCATGCAGTTCTACATTGTTATTAGCATTCTGCTGGAACTAATATTACAGCATAACGTAGAAAGAATATCCAAACAACCTAAACACAACTGATATTTCCTGTCAAAATTACCTATCTTGCATAGCTCTAGATGCCCTGAGTTGATCTTTCCGTACAAGTAAATGAACATGACGAGCATATTTAGTCAAGTATATAGCCTCCTCTGTTGCTGTATCACCTCCTCCAACAACTGCCAGAACCTGTCCCTTAAATAGTGGGGATGCACCATCACAAATTGCACAAGCACTAATTCCCCTACTCCAAAATTCATCTTCACGAGGCAACCGGAGCCTTTTTGCTGTAGCTCCAGTTGCAAAAATGATGCTGTGGCACTTGACCTGACAGGTTATTTAATTAAGAATCTCTAATCAAAATCGTGAAGTAGAATGATCATTTTCCCTTTGCAGAACAAGTAATAATGAATCGTTGGAGAGAAAAGAAATATAAATAAAGCAAAACAAAGTTACCCTAACACATTGACCACAGCCATTATTTATTAGTCATACAACATACTCTATCCATTTTATTAGATAGATTTACTAGAAGTGTATGCTGTGCTTGGATTATTTTTAATTGTCACGACCTTCTTTCCTTTCAACATTTTGCATATCTTTTTTTCCAGTTGAAACAAAAATAAAAAGGAAAATGAGTAACTGCCGTACTCAATCAAGTTATGCCATTGGCAAAAAAAAATAAAACTCTGTTTTCTGGGAGACGCTGAAATTGCATACAGAAAGCAATTTAATCAATGCTGACACCAGAAAAGTTATTTATGCAGTGGGACACAAAGTTGCATACTCGAGTCTCTAAGTTTGCATAATTGAAACGGTTAATAAAACCAGACCTACACAAAAGGTATGCCATCAAATCATATATCACCTTGCGTTCACCACTTTTTACAGTGAAGGGATTGCTTTTAACATCAACAGATTCAACATCTTCTTGGAACAGTTCTGCTCCCCAGCGTTCAGCTTGGCGTCTCATTCTGGTAAACACAAAAGTTAAGACTATTTGTTGTTGAGGAAACAGGAGTTCGAATGAATATAAACGAATGGTCAGATACCAATAAGTCAATGATGAACTATAGAAATGTAAATAGAAGTGATTTGATTATCCTTGTTACCTATCCATCAAATCTGGACCGGTTATTCCATCTGGAAATCCAGGAAAGTTCTCCACTTCGGTGGTAGTCATCAGCTGTCCACCAGGCACACCACCCACTTGATACCCCTCAAAAACTACTGGTTTCAAATTTGCACGAGCAGCATATATAGCTGCCGTGTATCCAGCAGGACCGGAACCTATAATTACCAGATTCTCAACACCTTCAACTGCACAAACAAATTTAATGTCAGCATACTATTTCATACTCCATGTCTATCAACAGTTATCATTGTTGCAAGAATTAGAAAAAAGATTTGATTAAGAACTAAAAAGAATCCATTCTGTGAACCTCTAAGCTGGAGAAGAAACTAGCATCTTAAGTTCTTAGAAAGGTTTCAAATAGTACATAAAATTGAACTTCAAAATTTATAGTACAATCAGCAAGAGATTGTTACAGCCCTCAATTCATGGAAAGAAAAGGCCTGATGAATTGCATTCCAAACGGAAGCACTAGTTTGTCATCAAAGAGTAGAGAATATATATCAACTTCCTTGATTATAGACATATCTGGTATATATATATTTAACTACCCATTAATATTTAACTCAGTTTCAGTGCAGAACAAAATACAAAAAAAAAAAAAAAAACTTTTGTTCACCAACAGAAAATGACATATCAAACTAACACTTCAGCATTGAAAGACACTTGAGATTTGAATCAAATTGAACCCGAATGCATTACCATGCTGTCTTTAACTTCAAAACAAAACCATACAACTTGAAAGTTACATCCAAGCGTAGGATTCCTCTATCTTGTTCCACATTCTATCTATGTAACTAGTTCTCCTTCACAAAATTCCATTTTGACGCACACAGAGAAGGCTAAACATACATATAATATCAAACAGATAGCTAAAGAGAGAGAGACCTTGAGAAGGAGGTGGGTCAGTGGAAGCTTTGACCCGAAGAGTACTGGAAGAGAAAGTTTGAGGAGTTGGGTTGACACAGAGAGAGCGGCGGAGACTCTGAAGCGTACGATTTCTGAGGAAGAAGAGAGAGTGAGGAAGAGTGGCGGCTGCGGCGGATGTTGTGGTGGTGGTGGGGTGAGGAGGAGGGGTCCCGACTCCGGCTGTTATCTTCAAGCAAGGAGTCATATTGGTTTCAGACCATACAACTAATTCAAACAAAAAGAGAAAAAACAGACAAACAACGTCCGCTGTTGCAAGTGCTGCGTCATCTATGTTTATATAAAAAAGGCTGACATGGTTTTGGTTTCTGTAACATGAAATGAATACAATACACACTTCTCCCCAATTTGTGCTTTACTTTTACAAATTAATTAATTTCACACAATTCTTTTTTTTTTTTGACTTCTCTTGAAATTGGTTTAATTTTTTTTTAATAAAAAGAACCAAACAGTACATTACACAATAAGTTTAGAGAAATTGATTTCTGGCAAATCCTCTAACAAGAGAGGGTGGTACCCAATCGATGAATCGATAAAATACGTAACATTTACTACAAAATGACTGATATAGTGAGCGAGCCAATCGGCGTATCTATTACTCTCTCAACACACATGTCATGAATAACAGTTAAATTTCTAAAAATAGCTCATAAATGCTCCGGACAAGAGGATTAATGTCCTGAGCATTAACTCTTCGCAATTGGTGTGTGACTGTCCCTTTCGAGGTTCCAACTCCAAAAGGAACCTCGCCTACGAAGTATGAAGTGGCCTATAACCGTCGTTAACTGTGGGGAAATGTAGAATTGATGTCCTTGCTGGTCCAACTTTTCTTGTCCAAACATTTACGCCTTTAGGTTTTTTTTTCTATTTAATTTTAACATCAACGTTATAATATTTTTATAAATAATACTAAAATTGATTAATTTTATTAACTATTTTGAATAATTAATTTTATTTTAGCCTCATACATGTAATTATTAATAATAAGTTCTTCGCATTTTTTATTAAATAAATTTATAATATACTAAAATTCATTTATAAACTAATATTTATTTAAATATTTTTAATGAAAAATTGTTTTCCCTTTTTGATTATATATTTTAAATTTAAAATATATTTATTACATAATTTTTAATATTTTTCTTTTAAAAATATTTTAATATTTTATATTAATTATAAAATAATTAAATTATATTAATTAAGATTCTTATTAGTACTTAACAGAATTAAATAATTTATTAAAACAAGAAAATTAAAAAAATAGACAGACTAAAACTATAATTTTTATAGTATTATAATTTATAAAAAATAGAAATAGAAATACAACTAAACAATTTTTTTTACATATTTCAAACATAAATAATAAGCACAATTAATATGAAAAAAGATCATTTAATCATCATATAAAAAATTAAGAATAATACAAAGTATTTAAAATATTACAATTTCATCATATAATAAATAATAATTACATCAAAATAGCAAATAAAAAGAATAATAAATATCTATGATTCTCTAACAATTACAATTTACAATAAGAGTTCATGTCAAAGAACCAACTAGAAATGAAATATGAAATAAAAATATTTATAATTATATTACACGTATAGAATTTAATATACGTAAAATATAAATGAAATTAAAAAACAAAGAGGGGAAACAAAAACAAAAACTTCCATAATTTCATAATTCACTATTTCACAAAAATTGTTGCTATTTTTTGTAACCTTCACTAAGTTAAATCCTTATATTGGTGTGGCTCAAGGAGTGACTGGAGTCTGTGCCTTTGTGGAGTTGCGTGTCAGAGGTAGAGGGGTCGGTTCGATTTAGTTCAGGTTAGGTTTGCAAAATCCAAAGTCTTGATACGATCTATCCAGGTAAGTATATGGACTGGAGAAGACAACTTACAATGACTAGAAGACGACAGGTGTGGTGTCAATGGTGGTTGGCGAGAGCGGCGGGTGGTCCAAGGTGGAGACTGGTGTGGTTGGGCATTGCGCAGACGTCAACACACTCGGTAAGGAAGAGACGGTCACGAGGCAATGTTGGTCGGCAACATCACACTATATGAGGGAGAGACAATGCTGATTGGAGCTAGGCTAAAAGGATAGATGCATATTTGACCATATTTATATACCCATATTTGATGTATTTAGATTGATATTGGCCAATATAAATCCTTTAAAATAGGGTCAAACCTAATGGTGGAATTCAAAAATTGGCAAAACAATCTTTGAAACTTTAACCTCAAGAATTTTAATTAATAAACCTAGATTAGTTGTTAGTAGTCTAATAGTTAATAAAACAAATTGCATAATAAAAGGGTAATTATCTAAGGATTTTAAGGGGATTCATCACCTAGGCACTAATTCTTGATATTGATAGTTTTCTAAGCGATTTCCTTTATTCTTTGCTCATTATTGCTTCCTACTTTATTTTATTTGTTTAGTATTATTTTCTTTATTAAAAACCAACGCTCAATTCGTAGACTAGATAATAGAATAATTACTATTAATCATTGTCTTTATGGGATTTGATTTGTACTTGCTTGTGCTAGCTACATCTATGTTGTATACTTACGACTAATTCAATATTGACAAACTAATCGAAGTCAATCAAGTTTTTGGCACGGTTGCTAGGGACATGAATCTTAGGAAAACCTTAATTTCTTTAATCTAGTCATTATTATTTTATTCTGCTTTATTCTTTTTTTACATTATTTTATTTGTTTAATTTGTTTAGTTTAATTTCTTTGTTTTTAGAATTATACTCCTAGTTAGTTTATGAATCAGAGCATATCTAGGAGCCTAATAGATACAGCCTCAGAGATTGAATGAACAATGCATAAGAATCTTTAAAGGACGCAATTGTGTGAGTTTGAACTTGACCGTTAGATAGAGCATATGGAAGGTCAAGTAAATACAGAAGAATCATACAACATGGCTGACCAACCACGAACCATGTTCGACTATGCTAGAGTAGACTTAATTGGTGCAACATCCAGCATCGTAAGATTTACTGTCTAGGCAAATAACTTCAAGATTAAGTTGAGCATCATCCAGATGGTGTAACAGTCAGTACAATTCGATGAAATCAGGGGTGAAGACCCGAATGCGCACATCTCTAACTTTTTGGAGATCTGTGACACTTTCAAGATAAATGGAGCTAATGATGACACCATCAGTCTGCGTGTATTCCCATTCTTTTTAAGAGAGAAGGCCAAGTAGTGGTTGAATTCCATGTCACATTCTTCGTTAACTATATGGGAACAAGTGGCAGAAATTTTTTTAATAAAGTACTTCCTACTTGTTAAGACTGCAAAATTGAGGAATGTTTTCTCCTCCCACTCCCAAAATAAAGGTGAATCCTTCTATAACACATGCGAGAGATTTAAGGAGATTTTGAGACAATGCTTATATCATGAACTACCACTATGGATGCAAATCCAAACATTTTATAATGGGTCGAATCAAAGCACAAGGTAGTCTATTGATGTAGTATCTGGGGAGATGCTAAACAATAAAACACCAGAAGCGACCTAGGATTTAATAGAGGATATGGCCATGAACAACTACTAGTGGTGCTCGGTTAGATCATGAATGATATGTACTTAATTGATTATACATTTACTCTTTAATACTTTGTGATTGATGCTATGAAATGATTAAGGAACTCATTTTAGTTTATATTTGGTTTTAGGTACTTGAAAGTTTAAGAGATAAAATGAGTTAAAAGAACATTCCTTGAGCCATTCTCTTGATTTCAAACTCATTTGTCATTGTGGAACAGGAAGGAGATGGATTAGAGTGAAGATGGGACAAGAAAATGCAAGAAATGAAAAATTCACCATGTAGTGCAAGATGCACGGTCGTGCATCAATTTGCATAACTGTGCATATTGAATTTTTTTGGTTTACATGGTCGTGCACATTTTAGAAATGTGCATTTTATTGATGATGCACAATTAGGCACGGTCATTCACCCAACTGTGCATATGCCTAGAAACTTAGTTTTTCCTATAAATTGTCATTTTGAGCGGCCAAAGGAAGAAGAATCGTTTTGGGAGCTTGTGAAGCAGTAGAACACTCACTCTTTGGAGACTTACAGAGGGTGAAGCATCCTTCTTCTAGTTCGAAGGTGAAATCGACACCGAGCATCACATTTGAGCATATCGTCATTGTGTATTGTAGGTCTTTCTCTTTGGGGATTGTTTATGTTATTCTATGTCTATTGATTTGGGTATTTATGTAAAGATGATTTGAGTGTGTTCATTGCTAGATTGATCTGCTTTGCTTATTCATAATACAACTGTCCGAATAAATCTAGAGAGCTTGTTCTAGGTTGTTCAATAGTTAGGTTTAGTTAAAGAGCTTATTTTGATTAAACACGATCTAAAGGAAAACTGAGGTTAACAGAGCTTATTGTTAACTTACGATTAATAGTTTATAAGAATGGTATGAAAACAAAAATGAAAATGATGTATGTTTAATTGTATGTAGGCTGAGATTAAATCAAGAACGGGATTTTAAATGGATTCATCACTTTCATCAATTTTGACTATTTGAATTAAATTGCTTTCTTCTACTTAATTTTACTTTATTTCCTCACTTGCATCCAATCAAAACCCCCTTTTATCTTAAACATCAATAATTTTCATTTTAAAATTTACACATACATTCCCTGTGGATACGATTCCTACTCAACACTGCTATAAAATTTAGTTGTGCAGAGTTAGGTTTATTTTTTGATGCATTTGACACACATCAACAAACCAATAGGCTAGTGGGAGTATACGAAGTAGATGCAGTGGCGCAGTTGGTGAGTCAAGTGGAGGCTTTGAGTAAAAGGATAGATAGACTTAAAATGTCTCCACAAGGAAGAGTGATGTAGTGCGAGGTGTGATGGCTAGAGCACCAAGGATAAGATTTTCAATCAGTACAACCCAAGCATGTAGATAATTCGAGGAATGCTTCGAAACCCCAAAACAATCCCTATAATAACACCTACAATCTTAGTTGGAGAAATCACCCTAACTTTTCATGGGAAAATCAGGGGTAGACAAGAAACAACCCTCCTATAAGATTCTAACAGTAAGCATCGCAACCCAAGAAGCTAGGTATAAATGAGCTAATAGTGGAATTCATTTGATAATCCAAGGTGAAGAATGAGCAAATTGATGCATCCATATGCAACTTGAAAATTAGAATCAACCAACTAGCAAGGACAATGGTGGAAAGACTGAAGGGTAGTTTCCCAAGTACAACAAAAATAATCCTATGGAAAGAATAATGGTAATCACCCAGACTACAGAGAAAAAGCTTCAAGAATAGAAGAAGGTGACTACTGAGCGTCACCCAAAGGCTTAAGGTGGAAAAAACTTGGAGAAAGTTAAGGAGTATTGACCTGTAATCCCCTATCCTATTAGAGCAAAGATAAATTTTTTGGAGGCATAGTTAGATAGATTCCTCAAACCTTTTAGAACAACTTAAAAATAACTTTACCCTAATTGAATCTCTTTAGCAGTTACCAAAGAACACTAAATCTTCAAAGGAGCAATCATTCAATAAGGAGGAAGTGAAGAAGTTAGAGACTTTAGTGTTGAGCAAGGAGCACTCAATTAAGAAAATCAAACTACTAGAGAAGTAACTAGACCCAGGGAGTTTCTATATCCATTGCACAATTAGTAGTTTAAAAGTAGATAACACTTTAGCCGACCTAAGGGCCGACATGTAGCATCCTATTACCCATGTTGAGGCTAGAATGGTAAATTTGAGAGATTATTAAGAAATTAAAAAGTGTATTACGTGCTCATGCATAATAAGGCATACACATACACGTGAATATTGAACTTTTGCACATTAAAATAATTGTACATGCATTCATTGACATATTCCGGGTATAATTGTTTATAAATGTGATTATATTGAGAATTGTGGTTTTTATATGTTGAAAACTGATTTTTGGTGAAATTTAGGAAATTCTTAAAATTTTGGGTATTTTTGGACTAGGAAAATGCCAAGTGGCAAGACAACTGATAAATGGTAGTAGAAATTACTGTCCAATGACAATGAAAATTTTGATAAATGACTTTGGGATTTGTTTACAAATGTCATTGAAAATTGGGAGACAATTGGATTAAAAGTTAGAGATAGATAGACTAGTTTTTAATAAGGGTCCACATGGGATCATAGGAAGGTGACAAGTAGTAGTGACAAGTGTCACGACCACTCACCACTCCTCTCTCTCACGATTCTTTCAATTGAAAGACGACCAAGTTATTTCTTATTTTTGTCTTGCTTTCTTCTCTTCTACGTGACCTTCCCCATTTTCTTTAAGCTCTTCACCTTCTTCATGAATTTTGTTGCCAACCTTCACCAACATTGAAACTAGCTCTCTCATCTTTCAATTACTACTTCCTTCATGTTATCTTCTTCATTGCCACAAGAAATCCTAAACCTTCCAATCTCCATGATGATGTACGTGGGATGTATGGAAAATTAGGGATTTTTGGTGTTCTTGAAAAGTTTGAAGAATTGGAAGCTAAATCAAGTAAGTAGCTTGTAAATCTGCATGGGTAGTGTTTAATGAAGCTTTTATGATGATAGTTAGAGGTTAAATGGCATAAAATGATGTTTTATGTATGATGAACGTGAGTGATGAATAATTGATGTAAATGTCTTGGTTTTATATATGTATGATAAGTAATAATTAATAAAATGTTTTAGAGGTAAAATGATCATCATAATGGTATTAGGATGAGTGCAAAAAATTGATAATGAATGGTATATGTACATGTTCTGTTTTTGAGTTAATGATCAAATATAGATCATGAATTGTTTGTGAATGATATTGAGTTGAAATGGAGTTGAGAATGAAGAGTAAATGAAGTAGAAAAGGTGATGTTTGTACAAGTTGTGTTAGATGTAAAATCTGAAAAATTGGAAGATGAGTGCTAGAAAATGTAGCAGTAACATGTTCACTGATTATGCTTCTGTGTTTTACCCATAACTTGTTCTATAGTTATCCAAATGAGATCATTCTTGATTTGGATTAAACTAGAGACATATGGATACATTTTTCACGAGGAATTGAATTTAAATTCTATCTTTAAGAGTCTTAAAACTTGACATGAAATTGAGAACTGGGTGAAACAAATTGGTGGATGAATGTATATGATGTGTTCTATTTTGAGTGTATGAGAATGTGTCCTATTTTGAGTGTTTATGATCAAGTAGGGAATATAAATTGTGTATGGATGATGTTGAGTTGAAATTAGGTATACTTAAAGAAGTTATCAACTTGAGATGATGAATTGTGATTATGAATTGTTGTTACATATAAGTGAGATATGTTATGAAAAAGAAAGATAGGAATTTGTGAATGATGAGAAATAGGTATAAGTGATGAATCAAATGAGTAGAGATTAGAGAGTTTAATGAAATCAAATTGGTATTTGAATTGCTATGAAATGATGTTGCATTAGAAGAAGTGAATTTGGGACAATTTAGAGTGAAAGTAAGGTTAGGATAGATGTAGAAACCATTGGGAAGGCTCTTGAGTGGGTTTTTTCTCACCTATGTCCATTAGACGGACTTTAGGTCCGCTAAATGGACCTTCTCAGCTCTGGAAAGACTCTTAGCCTCGTCCATGTCTGTTAAATGGACATTAGGTTTGCTAAACATACCTTCACGGGTCTAAGAAATGTCCCAGCCCCGTGTATGTCTATTAGGGGGAGGTGTATGTCCGTTAAACTAACATTCACTGTACACTTTTAGAAATTCATGATTTTTACCTTTTATATGGCAAAATCTCTCTTTAGGATCTTGACAAAAGTTGTAGATCTTGAAATCCTCTTCGAAACCATCCTAGAATGACATTAGTACGACATCTATAGAAAAGGTTATGCCTTTTTCCCAAGATATGTTTGTTTATAAATGATTGACTTATCAATGTTTGTCCAATGAGATATTTTGGCTTGATAGTGATATTGAATGAGCCTAATTGAAGTAGGATTGAGCTATTAACGTAAGAAGAGTGTATTAGGTGTTAAGGAATGATTCAAAGATCATGTTAATTGATTTTGAGATGAGTATTAAGGAAATGTACCCGGGAATGTCATTGAACATACATTGTACATATTTCATATACATATGTGTGCATTAATAGACACTTATACAATTGTGCAAAATTGTGATATGTATATGTATTGCATGATATAGAGGAGCAATTGGAATGTCAACATCTAGATGTTGCTAGAACTTCGAGGCAATAGCTTCAGGAGCAAACTGTGAGTAACCTATATGGTCTCACTTAATTAATTGTTTGTTTTATAATATGTTTGAATTATCGAATGAATGTGATTTGATTGTGTTGATTCTGGATAATGGAGGTCTAAGGCTTCTGATGAATGAATGTAATATTGAAGTGCTACTTGTATGTGAATGAGAAGAAATCAATATTTTTTTAACGATTTTTGTTGAATGTCAGACCTAGGGTCCGTTGATAAACGTGATTTGAATGTGAATGTGAAATCATGAGATTGCCTGAAAATATGAGAATGTGAAGCATCCATTACATGAATGTATGAAAGATAAAGGTAGTTGTAACCAGAGTCACCAATGTAAAGAGCTTAAAGCTCAGACTGTGATCAGAGCCTTAGGCTCAGTTGTGAATGTATCTGGTATCTACTAAGGGATATGGGACATTATTAAATACAACTATCGGTATCCACAAAGGGATATGGGCTAGTAAAATGGCACTCGGTCACAACGATAATAATAAAAGAAAGTGAGTCTCACGAACATTGCATATACATTTTAATACGTATGTTTGACTGATTAAATTGTATTGTTGCCTTGTGTTGAATGAGAATGAGAAATGTGATACTTTGTGCATATGCAAAGATGTGAATTATATGTTACGTGTATTGATGTGATGTATGAACAGAACTTACCAAAATTGCATGTTGATTTTTCAAGACCAAGAGAGGACATTAGCTACTGAGAGAAGCTACAAGAAGTATATTCTTGTACTTTTCGGAGAAGATATGGCTCAAAGGTTAGTCAGTTGGGATTGAAGGATTAGTTAGACATTTTGTGTATTTCCTCTTACTTGTAGCATATTTTGTATTAGGATATGATGATGTACATGTATGGATATTCAAAAGATACAATGTATTTTACGTTTGGATTTATGGAATGAAATGAGGAAATTTGGTTTTAAATTATTATGTTTCCTTGAGGATGTCTTATAGGAGAATAAAGAATGATGATGCCATGTTTAAGTGAGATTTATAATTGCTCTAACACACCATTATTATAGGGTATGTACTAGAATGTCTTTAGGGTGTTCCAATTCGTACTTTATGGTAGTGGGGGGTGTTACAGGACATTAATATGATGCCTTTTACTTTGTTTAAAAAAATGGGAATAAGAGAACTTAAATTGACTAGGATATGTGTGCAACTAGCTGATAGATCAATGAAGTATCCTCAGGAATTGTAGAGAATTTACCAATCCAGGTTGATAAGTTTACATTCCCAGTTGACTTTATAATTCTTGACACAGAGGAGGATACCAAAATACCTCTAGTTCTTGGTCAACTCTTCTTAGCGACTGCCAAGCCAATGATAGATGTTGATGAATGAAAGTTAACTTTAAAGGTAAAGGATGAAGAGGTTATATTTAGAATCTTTAATGTTCGTAGCCATTCTCTTGAATTTATGGATGAAGTCGAAGCTAATGAATTTTATCAAGATATTTTCCAGGATTATACACTTAAAGATCTACCCTAACCATCGTAAATTAAAGAGAACAAGTTGAAAGAGAAATATGGCAGTAAGCCTTAAAAGGTAGTCCACTTATAGGTCATGGAAGTTAAGGCTACAACAACTTAATTTATATAAGCCACCTTGAGCGTAAAAGGTATGCCAAGCTATCAACGTTAAACAAGCATTACATAGGAGGCAACCTATGGATTTGACAATTTAATGTTATTTTGTTTTGCTGTAATATTAGTATAAGGTTTATTTAAGTTTTTATTTTTCATGCGTTTTAGGATAGAAGTATTGAGCATCTAATGAGAATGTGCATAAGGATGTGAGGGGTTGCCTGTTAATGTTCCATAATGCTAAAGTGTTAAAATTTTATGTTTGAGCATCAAATTTTAAAGTTACACATGTTTACAAAAAGTTGCACACTCTCTAGACATGTTGGTGTAGTTTTACATGTTTTGATACACGCCTATGTACCAAATTATGTAAATTTGTAAAAGTTGTAATTCAATGACATACATAATAAACAGTTGTGTATCAAAATATATACATTCACGATACAACTTCAAAACCATAAATCTCTTAGATTTCTCATTTTTCTTCTTGCTCTATCACTCCAGACCTTCGTCCCTCATTTTTCCTTTCAAATTTTTGCATTTTTCAACCAATTTAACGAAACCCAAGTAAGTAGTTCTTTCAGTTTCAATTGTTTAAGCAGGATTAATTATGTGTTGTGCCTTATTTTGGTGAATTTTTGCTCAAAAATGTAAGAATTGTAGATTTGGAATCTTAAGTTAGTTTAGGCAATTTTATTTGTGATTATGGTTCGAAAGTTAATTATTTTTATTACATAATTGATTTCATAACTTAATTTGTTTAATTTATGATTGTTGGGTTAAAATTCAACTTTAATTTCAAAATTGTGCGATTTTTGCTCACTAAGTGTTTAATTATGATATTTCTGTGTTAAATTAGGTTAATTAGTTGTTTTCAACGTAAATTGGCATTCGGTCTGTGATTAATTGCATTTTAATTTTTCTTTTTGGCATGAATTTAATGTTTAATTTTGTTAATTTTTTTGTAATTGTACATTAGGGTTTTTAATTTTAGATTTAGCGTTCTAACTTGTAATGTAACAATTAAGTTAGCGTATTTTGTTAATTACAATATTATTAACTTTAATTTTAAGATTAATTAGTTACTAATTTTCTGATTAAATTTATTTACCTTTTTTATATTTATTTGTGTTAGTTTGTCAATCATTTCTAGGTGTTTATTGGTTCGTTGTTAGTTTGTTTTCATATTTAATTATTTAATGAGCATTATATGTGTTAAGTGTGGGGAAAAGTGTATTACCATGAATTATTTGCAAAGTATCTCACACTTATCCTAAGTTTCAGGTACAATCACAAGACCATGTCGAGAGAAAGAAATTCCCCGTAAGCGACAGTGAGAGGAAGGGTTATCCAAAGACCTAATGAGAGCTCACACCATGCATCCAACCAAACGATCTCCAATGTTGCTTTTCTATATAACAACACATAAAGAACAATATAAATGAAAGGAAAAGACGTTTATCACTAGACGTCTTATAGAGTGGGAGGCACTAGAGCAAGGGGGACTAGTACAACAAGTTCAGGAGCTCATTAATGTTGGTGTCTGGCCCAAATTCTTTGGCATAGTGGATCCCTCCTACCATAAGTTAACTCTGGAGGTGCTCTCTACTTTTTTCGTGGAGAAGGGATGCCATGCATGGGATAGTCCAAATACCATCAGTCACTATGGGCTCTACGATGCAAACTACGTTAGAGTAAGGGAATACTTGGACTTAAGGATAGATTTCCCCTATAGGATGTCCTCTCGACAATTTTGGAACATGATCAACGATGATGGTGACTCCGACCTAAGCAAATCTAAAGCCTCTTCACTACGACTCCCTACACTTCGATACATAAATGGAGTCTTGAGCTACACTTTGAGTAGCCAAGGGGATAGTCACAGTGTAGTAAGAAACATAGATGTGTATTATTTGTGGAGCTAAGAGGACGCCAATTCACTTAAGGCATGCACTTGCCCAATTTATCAGGCATCATAGTAAAGATAAAAAGGTCAACACAATCTGTGTCAGGCCTTATATAACCAGATTAGCACGATGGAAGGGAGTATTTGATTAATTACCACCGAGGCGGCAGGTTGGCACCATGACAACACTCAAACTTGATATCATGATACATATGCTCATGGTCAGCCGGCATCGAGGATATACTAGGAACATATACCAATTTATTGGGGAACTCGATGAGCCATAAGTGGAGGGTGGAGATAGAGCGGAGCTACCTCCCAAAGAGCAGTCACTGTAACCACAACCACAGCCACCCGAGATGGGGGGATGAAGCACTAAAGCCAAATATTCTTAGATGTCTAGAGCTAGGATACAAAACCCAACTTAGCTCAAAATAACACTATTAGAGAGATGGGTGGGCCAACTTATGGGAACTCAAAAGGCTATTCAACGACAACAGACGGGGCTCATTGAGAGTTAATGTTATTAATGGCGAGTTGTCTAGGCATCGATTTCCAATCTCTACCATCTGGTAATTCCTCAACATTTCCTCCATCAGTACAAGAACAACATCGAGAGGACCCTCCTTTGTAAGACCAGTCAGGATTGCATAATGAGGGAGATGCTTAATTTTTGCATAATTTATCTTTATCTTTATTAATTGTATATTTCTTATATTCTTTTATTTAACATTATAGTTAATTTTATTTTTATTTCTTAATTTTTTGTGTATATTGGATAGTTCATAAATAAGAAAAATCATCATATTAAGGAAAGTACCACAAACCTTCTCACTTATCATATATATTTGTATTATGTACATTGAATACAATGTACAATTAAGTGTGGGGAAGGGATTAACAATTTTCATGATTTTCTTAAGCTTATTATAATTTTAGTTATTAAATTTTATGAACTGGTATTTGACTTAATTGATTTCAATTAGTATGTAAAAGGATTATAGTTAGAATCAAATTTTCTTTATAAGTAATATTTTTATTAATCATTGAGATAGTCAAATTGAACAAAATAGCATCTTATTTTCACACATTAACTCATCTTTTTTGAAAGTTTTTAGGTCTAAGAGAAAAATTTGAAAAGGTATTAAGCTCTTTTCACACAGTGTGTTAATACTTAATAAAGTTGGCCTTTATTAAGTTTATCGAGCTCGTCAAAATATTTTGGCCTTTAGACTTGAATTCGGCTTTTTACGGGCTTTACTTCTTGCTTTAGTTTATTATCGTTTGATTTAAATTTATGTTTTTTGTTTGTATTTTAATTTTCTTTTTGAATGGTAAAGGAAATTTCCATTAACCATATAAATGAGTTAAACAAGGTGGGATAGACACCCAAACTTTTAAACGAGAGACATTGCAAGACACTCTAGCAAGTTCATGAGCTCCCACATTTCCTCGTCGATTAATCCAAACAATAGAAATATTAGAATTACTTTCTAACATTAATTGGCAATCCTTAATAATGCCCCCAAACTCTAAATGATCCTCTTAGTGTGATTTAATGGCTAGCACTACAAGTTGAGAATCAGTAAAGATACTCCCCACAAGTTGCATGTTGTTAACCGTCCAAATAAGAGCCTGTCGAACTGCTAAGGCCTCCGTCGCTAGCGCCGATTGTAGACCATCAAACAATCTAGAAATTGCATGTTGAAAGAGGCCTTCAAGGCTCTCAATGATAAAGCCAAAACCCGATGTTCCCATACTCTGAAATCTTGCCCAGTCGACAAAAATATGCCATTGATCTAAGCTATCTGCTGCACTTTGTCTTCTCCCAGCAGCTATAAAACGATTGGCTGCTGGGCCTTTATTGCCGCTGGAGGACAAAAGCTACTGCTGCCGTTTTTGTTCTTGTGCCAAATTCCATTGATGTAGGTGATCCATTGCAAGTTGCCAAGTTCCCATCGCTGTAGGGAATTGAGCTTACCATAAGCCCTTGTTTTTTTATTTTAAAATATATTTATTTAAGTTTTTGGTTTCTTTCCATTTTTAAATTTTATGGAAACTACAAGAAGTAATTTTTACTTTTTGTTTATTTTTCCATAATCTGATATAATATATAAAAATAAATACTATAAATATTTTTTAATTTTTTAATTTTTAATAAAATAAAATAATTTTATTTAAAATCACAGCAACCTTTAAATTATGATTCCTCTCTCTCTTCCCTTTGCACCATTTTGTGTTAATTTTAAAATTTGAGGAAGCCCTCTTCTTCTCCTTCTTCTTCATCCGACGCTTCTCTTCTCTCTTTCTTTCTTCTCTCATCGTTTTCTTCTTTCTTTTCCTCCTATGGTCGTGCTTCTCTCTTCCCCCTAAACGACAGCCTCTTGTTTAAAATGCCATGTCATTAATGAGTGGCTAATGACCAAAGAGCCCCTCCATCAAAGCCTTCTAACTTACCTCTTTAAGTGGACTTCCCAATATGCCCCTAACATTCATTTTACTTCATGCTACTTTAGGACACTTTCTAATCATCAAATTGAAGGAATTTGCCAACACTTCCTTCTATAGAAATGTTCCACTATGTCTTAGTTTCATAATAGCCACAAAAATCATCTAATTTGGTGCACTATACAAAGAGTTATAGTCCAAAAATCTCGGACTGCCATATGCTGAAACATTTTCCAGCACTTTACTTCCATCCGAAAATTGACAAAATTAGAGGCTGAATTAAAATTCACTTTCTTAGGAAAAATTGTATCCTTATCTTTCTAGTTTAATCCAAATCAAGAATTACCTCATTTGGATAACTAGAACAAAAATTATGGCCAAAATACTTTATGATTTTTCTAATCCAATACTGCACACTAAACCCAACTTCAATTCAGAAATTGAAAGTCTTAGAAGCTAAATTAAGATTCACTTCCTTCATATGATTTTTATCTACAAGCTTCTATTTTATTTTTCCTCAAGAATAAACTCAATTGGATCTCTACAGACCGATAATTTCTCAAAATACTGAACTATGTTCAGAAAATTTTCAACTCACTTTGATTAAATCAATCTCTTTCAATTTAATCTCAAAAATTATATATTTCCCCTTTCTGGTGAAGATAAATGTATTAGGAATCCAACGCTTCGAAAACCAAGTCATCGGATGTCGGACAGAGAAATTATAAGCAAAAAATTGAACAAGGGTCGGATTAGGGGAGGAGAATAGCAAAAATTAAAGGAATTTTCATATCTATAAATAACCGAAATTCCAAAAATCATAACTTCCTATTCCATAGTCAAAAAATTTCATACTTTACATTAATGGAAAGATCAAAACATAATCTAAAACTTTATTGAAGAACTTAAGAGCAAATTTAACCTCTAACTAGGTCAATTTTTCAGTCAAATATTCTGCCCTGTAATTTGTCATCCTATACCACAACCAAATTTCCAAATTTCATATCTTGCAATTCCCGCATCCAAAAATTCCATACTTTATGGAGATAAAAAGCTGAGGATATAAGCTACAACTTTTATTAAGGCCACTTTCTCCAATTCATACGAAATTAGTACGAAAATTGGCCTCAAAGCACAGTACACCTAAATGTACACTTATGGACATTTTCACAAAACAAAGCAAAATACACTTAACTTTGACTGATCATAATTTTC
>JANZLC010000005.1:27490542-27509041 GCA_026413385.1 Erythroxylum gracilipes
CCGATCAGGTAAATGAGGGAATTTGACAAAACTTTCTTCTATAAAATGTTCCTCTCAATCATACGAATCCAACGCAACAAACCGCACTCAATTTGGATCAGAAATGAAGGAGTTATGGCCAAAATACTTTCAGGCCAAACAACCTCGGGACTGCACACTATACCTAACTTCCGACCCCGTATTTGACAATATTATAAGCTGAATCTCGATTGGACTTCTTCATAACATTTGTAGCCCCATGTCTCTAGTTTAATTAGAAATAAGAATCTGATCGATTGGAGCTCTATAGCTCCAGTTATCACCAAAATACCGATCGATGTTTAGAACTTTCAACTAGTCCTCTCACTTTAAGTCGATCGGTTGATAGTCTTAGATGCTAAGTTGTCGATTGTCTCCTTCAGATAACGTGTACCTCATGTCTCTATTTTCATTTTCAATAAGAATCAACTCATTTCGAGCTCTGTAGCTCTAGATATCCTCAAAATACCGATCGATGTTAAGAACTTTTCAACTGATCATATTACTTTGAACCAGTCGATCTCTCTCAATTTAAATCCAAAACCAATAAATCTAGTATGTAAAGATAGAAAAATGTCTTAGGAATTCAACGCTTTAAAAATCAGGTCGATCGGATGTCGGACGAAGAAGTTATAGATAAAACAATAAAGACAGGTCGGTCGGCCAAACCCCTCGGCCAATTGGCCAAGCGATGAGCCCGCACGCCCGCGCGGGCAGGGGGGAAAGAGTGATCGGTGAAAATAGTGGGGATTTTCGAGCTCAGATCCCGACAAAATGGGTGGGAGTTGGACAAAATCGGCTACGGGGATGTGTAGATTGGGTGAAGACGAAGAGAATGATGTAGGGTGTCGGGGAAGAAGATCACCAGAGCAGAATCCGGCAGGGGAGCCACCGCTGGCGGCGGTGGGATGGGCGGCGGTGGGAGCAACAGGCATAGCAGAAGGGTGGTGGACAGTAGGCGGAGCACTCGTGGGTTTCCGACCCTTTCGGGTCATTTTCTCTCGCGAGTCAAGTGTTTCAGTCAGTCCACCTGCATGTAACGTCCAATTTCGCCAGAGATACTCTCGACCATGACAGTGGCTCCGGCGATGGACAGTAGAGGTGATAAAAAAAGAAGAAGTAAAACAAGGAATAGTTCCGCAAACTCCACCTGCATGTAACGTTGTGGAGTGTTAGAGCTGCTGAGAAGAGAGGGCAGATCACCTTACATGCTTTAGCTCTTTTACATTTTTATTAATGTTCAATCTTAATAGAACAATAATTAAAAACAATTTACGGATAATACATAAATACAATATAAATCTTATAATATGTCTGACATAATTTTATTTATAATATATATTTAAGTAATGAACTTTACCATATTTATCTTAACATATATAAGATTAAAAAAAGTCTTTAAATAATTGCATCATTAAAAAGATATATGTCAACATTTACGATCAAGCTCACAAAGACGCTCTCTCCCATTTTTGAGCTATATATCTCTTAACTAAATATTAATATTCTCTTATCAAGAGAATCCTAACTATCAACCAAAAACTTTTATCCTAAATTCACACAATTTTGCGTAATAGCTTAATTCCAATAGCGAACTTGCTTCTCTTGGTTTTCGTTTCTTTTGTTATCGTTTTTTTTTTACCAAATTACATGAAGGGAGTGAAGTACCAACACCTTCCAAAATGAAAAAAAATGTTGGAAGTCAAGTTGATGAACCTGTCTACTATATTATTCGATCTGGACAGTTTCTTCTACTGTTTAATTAGTCCACCACCATGCCCGACTGACCGCTTTGTATGCTTCCAAAACTCCTTTTCATCGTCTCATCAATCAGCAGTCTATCAAAACTCTTCAAGATTGTCTTCCCAACTTTAACCATTTAAACTTTAATGTTCACAAACTATTAATAGATAAATTCCTTATATTGCATATTATCGTATTATTAGGTTTTATCATTAGTTATAAGTATTTAGAAATTATTTTTTAACATAATAAAATTTAGTAATTCAACTTTTGGAAAATTTCCTGCATTTTGAATAATTATTACATAAAAGATATTAGTTTTGACATTGTTATTAAGTTTTGTTTTGTTATCAAAATATGAGATTATAATAAGAAGTTACCCTAAGGATAAACTCGAACTTTTGAACTATTTTAGTTATATAAAAAAGAAAGAAAGTAAGAGATATTATTATATGAACATTAATTTGCAACTAGATATATACATTTATCATTCGTAAGATATCATATCAGATATTGCACGTGGGCCTTGCAAGTATTTGGGATGGGATAAGGCATAAGTTAATAGAGGACCGCCCATCAAGGAGAGGACTTTTTAACTTGGACATTTTTAAATATAACGAAGAAAACAAAAACTTGAATCAAATGGGTCACATATTTCAATATTATTAGTTGTTGAATTTGGTACAGAGAGGGGGCAGCAATTTACAGAACCATTCACACACAAATTTGATGCCTTAAATTTGGTGGATAGGTTAGCAAATGAGAAAGGGAAAGGTTTGGTTGGTGAAAAGAAGCGTATGTAGAGATTATATTAAATATAAGTCAAAAAAGCTCAGCTGCCCCTGCCCAACTAAAATCATAACCTTTGTTCTAGATGGATAGAACGTTGATTTTTGTCAGAGGGTTGCAAACGCAGTCTACTTACATAATTTTATGAAAGAGTAATGGATTTATTAAATTGAACAGGTAGGTTATTGAGACTTGAAATCCTGTCATGAGGACCTGAACTCATGTATCACAATTTGGTGGAAAGAAAAAGAATAGCAGCCTATGCCTACCTGAATCAAGCTTAGGCAGGCGATCAATTCATGTTGCTCTCTAGATCTCCTTACACCCTCATGTTCTTGTGGTTGGAATGGTGTACGTGTGTACATGAAGTTCGAACATCTCTACCACAGAACTAACTAAATCTTTAGTATGAATTAATTATCAAGTCATCTACATCAGATCATGTTTTCCCTGACCTATTCAGCCTATTAATCTCTTGAAATATGTCTTTTACTTACCCAAGAATATGATATGAATGAGGCGATATTGTTGTTCATTGACCATTCAAAATGGCCTTGGCGTACGATCTAAACGAAAGAGAAAGATAAGAACTTGGGGTCCACAAACTCCATAATTTCATGAAACAACTTACACCATGCAAGTCGTATAGTATGTTTTATATACATATATATATACAATGTGCATGACATATTTTTTGTCTCAAGTCTTAACTGACTATGTGCGTGTTATATATATATATGGGGGATACATAGGAAGTACACAATATACTTATCCTTAAAACATACGTTTCAAACGTTTGTTGGAGACAAAAGAAGAGGGGAAAGGGAGAGCAAGAAGGGAATTGAAGGAGTTGCATTTCTCATGAACTGTGGAGTCGTCTTGGGTTTCTATTGTTGGGGTTGGGAGTTCTTAACTGCCCTTCTTCTCTTTTCTGCTCTTGCTCACTAGCATATTAATTCATCTTTCTAATTATAGTTTCTTTCTCTTCGTCTCTCTAAATCAATTTCCAAACCTAATATATATTTA
Source organism: Erythroxylum gracilipes (assembly GCA_026413385.1). Lineage (NCBI taxonomy): Eukaryota > Viridiplantae > Streptophyta > Magnoliopsida > Malpighiales > Erythroxylaceae > Erythroxylum > Erythroxylum gracilipes. The sequence goes on from JANZLC010000005.1 coordinate 27,494,119, forward strand.
CAAACATGGAGGTGATACCCAATAATGAGAAGATGAGCAACAAGCAAGGTGAGAGTGATGGTGAGGGTGAGGGTGTAATAGTGGAGGAATATGTAAGAAAATCCAGCCCACCACCCTTCTTATTGAAGACATACATGCTAGTGGATGATCCGGCCACCGACCCCGTCATATCCTGGAACGGAGAGGGCACGGGCTTCGTGGTGTGGCAACCCTCAGACTTTGCTCGTGACCTACTCCCTACGCTGTTCAAGCATAGCAACTTCTCCAGCTTCGTGCGCCAGCTGAATACTTATGTATGTTTGTTTATGTTTACCAGCGTAAACTTCTTTGTTAACCTTAAGCTTCTTCCTCTGTTTGTCAATCTATTTTTGTTCAAGTTGACTTAATCATCATGATTTGGACCATTTAGGTTCCTTAAATTAGGGATAGGATATATACATATATATATATATAGGTTTAAGTGTTCCTGTCTAACCTAACTCTGTCTCCACTTGGCTTTCATTGGTTTGAAAGTTGAAAACCTAAAAAGGAACCCAAAATTAAAAATAAAAAAAGTTACATAGTTTTCAGTTTTTAGATATATAAATTATATTTATGTCGGCAAGTGGTTTTAGTATAGATACTAGACGTCTTATGTATTATCTCTTTATTAAAAAATGTGTTTAAAGTGGATTAAATAGGGGAAAGAAAAATATATAACAAGGAACATCACTTAACCCTCGAAGAGTATACGAAAGATCTTTATATACTATAAAAAAAAGGCTTATTTTATTAAAACATGATTCTTAAGCAAATCCATTTACATTATATGTGCATGTAGGGTTTCCGAAAGGTGACAACAAGTCGTTGGGAGTTTTGCAACGACATGTTTCAAAAGGGAAACAGAGAGTTGCTATGCCAAATTCGTCGAAGAAGAGCATGGTCCAACAAACAACAACAAAACAGCAACAAGCAACCATTAATGATACAGCCAAATACCCCACAAGCAGACTTAATTATGGATGATGAAGATCAAAGATCTTCGTCTACTTCTTCTTCCTCTGATCATCAATACACTACCCTTGCGCATGAAAACAAGCGCCTCAAGAAAGAAAATGGGGTCCTCAACTCTGAGCTTTATAGCATGAAAAGTAAGTGCAAGGAACTTCTTGATTTGGTGGCTAAATATGCACATTTGGAGAATGAAGATGATGATGACAGACCAATGTTGTTTGGTGTGAGATTGGAAGTTGAAGGAGAGACGGAGAAGAAAAGAAAGAAGGCTGAGATTAGAGAAAGTGCAACCATTTACTATCTCAAGCATGCAAATAATAGTAATGTTAAAAGTTTCAATGTAGAATAACAACAAATCATAGGTAAGTTAGGGAAGCAAGCTGCTTGAAAAGAAGTAGCTTGTTTACAAGTAGAATAGCAAACACTTGGCTGATTTTATGGTTGTAGTTTAAGACGAGACAATATATAAGGGCCATACATGAGCCATGGATAAGTATTTCATTGGCTACGTAAAATGCCTCTTTAATAGTTATCAAGAAGTAGCATATTAATTCTCAAGTTATGCTATTGTCCTTTGTGTACTAGAAACTTGAAACCTTTTTTATTTTTCTTTCAGATTGTTTTTATCAATTTTCTTTTTTATTTTAAAAGATTCTCAAATATGATAACTTTAGATATCAACTTTTCACAAATTTTACTCTGTAATTTCACATTTGCATGAAATTTGTATTTTTAGATTAATATACAATATAGTTGAATCCCAATCAAACAAATATTATAGCATTTAATAATAATAATAATAATAATAATAATAATACATCAAACTATATCAAGATAACTACACAATTTCAAATTCCTAAAATATGTAAAAGTGATTAGAAATCTTTTGACATGTCATGTATCTAATGGAATTTAAAACATTGGAAGAGAGGAAGTGTTGGATAATTTTGTCCTTTCCCATAAAGTTGGACAACTATTAATTGCATTTTTCTGTTTTTCAATAAATTATGATTAAGTTACGTAATTTGATTTAGATAAAGATAATAAAGTGAACCAATAAATGATCTAAATTAATGAGTCAAAGTTTGGGTTAAAAATATATCTCAATTAGAGTGGACCGGACCCATATCGATCTTGTGATAGGGAAGTCTGATATGGAAGTTATATATAAAAGTTAAGATCTCCTGCAGTTACTCATATCAATTGTAAGCATAAGGATTCTCTAACTAGTTAAGAGAGCTTACGTTTTGAGAAAACTGTAGAAAGACCTAAATCTCGTGTCGGGAAATACTTTCTATAAAGGTCCTGGGAGATTCGTGTTCGTTTGGAGGTCGGAAATGGCATCGGAATCATAGATGGAACTGAAATCAGGTATTTCGCATTATCTTCGTTTTTAATCCTTTCATGTATGATCTTAGGTACGTAATAAGGTCTGTATTGCGTATTAAAAGTGGTATCAGAGTGGTTATGTGATCGGATTGTCGGAAACGAAGACTTTTCGATTTTTCATCTCATATAGTTTTCCTCAAGGTTTGATTCATTTTTAGTTTTTTACTAATATAATTACGTAAAAGTGGTATACATAAGGCTAGCTATGAAAAACAAGTCGAAAACGGGCCAAACGGAGCAAAAAAATGACATCCCGGGATGCCAAAAATCACCTTCGGCGTCAGTGGGAGAGGAAACGTCGGGTGCGTGTAGTACAGTAGCCATGGGATGCAGCGTACGATTGGCGCGTGCGGTGCACACGCCAACAACGTGCCAAATTGTCGCTCCAGCGGGCGACGGATGCATGTCGCGCGTGCACTACACGCGCAACCCGCACTCCTAAGAGCATGGGACGAGAGTCGTGTGTCGCGCATGTGCCACGTCCGTCCATACGCATGGCACATCGGATGGACAACACGTGGAAGTGGGTGCAATGCACGTTTTATGCGTGGGGAGCGAGTAACGCCAACTAGCCAGGTGCTTCTAGCGAGCGTCCGCGCACGCTCATGTAGCGCACGCGTGGCCCCGCGCCACGCTCACTGACGTGGTGAGCCATGTTAGTCGTACGAACTCTGCTACAGTATTTTAAAAAAAACACAAAAATGGATTTCCCATAAGGGTGTCTTGGGGTGTTTTAGGTCAGTTTCTAGTCCGAAAAATTCACAAATAAGTTTTTCCATTTTTCTGGATTTATTACATTAGTAATAAATTAAAGTTTAACTTTAGAAAAAGGAATTAAGGTATTCTGAATCCGGTTTTGAGAAAATTTTCATGCTTCGAACATCACATGAGGGAGATACTTCAAGTTCTTGTGTCTCGGGTCTTATGTTCAGTATTTGGGATTGCATGATAGTCTATTGGAAAAGGAATTGAGACATTCTAAAGCCATGTTTTAGTGAATTTTTGTGCAACAAACTTGTCATAAGGGAGATACATGAGATTTTCGTGTCTCGGGTGGTCGGTTCAGTGTCCGGTGACTCATGATAGTCACTCTACTGAGATTTTTCTCTTACGAAAGTCTCAAATGAAGTTTTCAGGGAATGTCCTCAGCACGAGTGTGTGACAATGAGACTGTGCATTCAATTTTTTACATTTATTGATGTTACATTGTCACATACTATATGCCCATAAAGAATGTGAGAAGAATGTGAGGATAACATAAAGATGTATCCCTTGTGTTTGAGGACTTTTGAGTGTTGATGAGGATGTAGTCACTACAGTGGCCTTTCAAGTTAATATTTTGAATTGTTCTGCTTACACGTTAGGGGATGTCTCTGGTCTCATATTTGGTAATTCTGCCTACAAACGTTGGCCTTACATGAGATTTCGAGATGTACATAAAAGCATTAGATAGGGGAAAGTGGTTGCTTGAATGATCTATTCGCCCACAAGTGGTAGTACTATGAGAGTTGAAGATTTATACTCTGATCGCTTTTATGTGAAGGTCCAGTTGCATATATTATGTATTCAACATGCAGGTGTTTTATAATATGTGTGACTAGATTTTCAGTAAAGATGTTATTTAATGGCTTTGAGTATCACTGTTGTCCTACATTTGTGCTGATTTAAAGATTATCATCTTGAAGTTACCTTTTCAGTCAACAAAATCAGTGTCACCATTGAAACCTTGACCGGTTTCAATACAAAGAAGTGGACAGAGGATGTATTGATTTCTATAGAGATAGTTATGGTTGATATGATCATATAGACGGATAGGTCATCTCCACCTACATCCTTGAGCTCGAGAGTTCATAAAGTAACCTATGAAACCTAAGATCAGTATAACAAATTATATCTGATGACCATTAAGAGATCCATTCCTAACCGTCTGCTAAGTGGACTTCTGGACACATGCATAACGAAGGAGTTTTTTGATAATGTCTCCCAGAGGTACACAGTCTCACCTAATGTTGAGACAAGTTCCTTGATGAAAGAATTATTCTCCATAAGGTATATATAAGGGAAAGGGGAGTAATGGAGTACATATCGAGAATAATTCATCTTCATAATAGATTGAAGATGTTGGGACTTCAATGCTTTGATAGCCCATTGCGTTGCTGAGGAAAAGAAACTTAAGTTTTCTACTCCTACAGCCCTCGAAGCAACTTAAGGGAAGACAAAGATGAAGCCCGCTGAGTTTAAAGGTAGAAAGTTCAAATCTTCTCTAAATGCTTATGTTAGTCAAACCAATGCTGGTAAAGGTCCTAGGGATAGAAAGAAACTAGTAGTATAAGGTTAATGAGACCATCAGGCTACTCTTTGGCTTGTCAATTATGAATCTAACTTGCGATAGTCGCATTAAGTACATGGTGGCTATTTAGTGGAGCATCTGATCAAGGTGTTTCCACAATGCAAAGGTTCATATCCAGGATAAAACCAAATAAAAGGAAGGAGAAACTGATGGTTCACGGCAATAAAGAAGTGGAAGTAATATCTATAGGGGAAGTATGTACTGAACATTGTTGTAAGATTTATTTTGATTTTTACACGACACATTTTATATGTGATCTTTTGATCAATTTTGGACAAAGAGGGTTAATGTTTTGTATTTAATGCTTCTGTTGCACAATTGTTGTTTAATGCAAAATATAATGGTACAACTTTTTTGTCATATGGTTTGCATAGAATGTGTCTTACCTCGAATTAGATAAATACTTTTTCGTATCTTGCTAAACAAGTTATGAAATAAAGGACCCTGATGAATGAGAAGTCATACATGGTGTGGCATAAAAGTTTAAGTCACATTTCCAGAGCTAGGGTTGAGAGATTAATCAAGGAAAGCATTTCTCAATTCTAGATTATGATGATCTGGGAACATGTGCTAACTGTTACAGGGGTAAGTTGACTAATAAGGATATTGAAGTCAACTCATGCTTTTGACTTGTCGAGTCTGATACATAAAGATATTGGTAGACCTTATACAATTGCATTGTGCAATTTCAAATGTGTTATGACATTTGTTAATGATTATTCCCCTTACAGTTATGTGTTCTTGCTTAAAGACTGAAGGTTGAGAACCAAATGGAAAAATTTATCAAGATAATCAGATTTGACCGTGGAGGAGAATATCATATCAAACATGGTATTTCAGGACTTTAAAAGGTCCATTTTCTAGATATTTGGAGTCATTTGGAATAGTGACTTAATTCACTATGCCGAGTAATTTTGCACAAAATGATGTGTTTCCGAAAGGCATAACAGTACCCTAAAAGACTTGAAAAAGTCAATGCAGAACAGGATTATTCTACCTAATTATCTAAAAGCTTAAAAACCCATCCTTGCACACATTCGTGTATAAGGCTGCCCTATTGAGGTAATATAATCCTTATAAAGAAAGATTGCATGCTCGTTCTGCTCATTGCTATTTAGTAAGATATCTGCTCATTGCTATTTAGTAAGATATCTCAAACACTTTAAGGTTACAGCTTTTACTGTAGAGAAGGAGGGACCAAAATAGTGGAATCAGAAACAGCTATATTTCTGGAATATGATGTCTATGATGATGGTGGATCCTTTGACCCTTCAGATGATAGCAGGATGAATACTACAATTATCATGTACCTGCCATTCATACAACTAGATTAGTGGATCTAGGTCTTTGTACCGTACCTGTATAGGAATAGGAACCCATACCTGTAAACATAGAGGTTTCTGGAGGTACAAGATCTAATATAGTTAAGTAAATCTACTAGAGTTAGACAACCTCCTATCCCATCTGATAACATAGTTTATCAGGTGTACAAGACTATGCTATTAAACATGTTATGGATCTAGTTACTTTTACAGAACTCATTTCTGGACCCAATGCAGTTGTGTGGTAGGATGCAATAAATAACGAGATGCAAACCATGAAGTATAGTAAGGTTTGAGAGCGAATTGATTTGCATCAAAACTGCAAACCCCTCAGTTGTAAATGAAGTTTAAAGACCTAAAAGGTTTCAGGATAAAGTTCAGCAATTTATGGGCTCACTCAGTTACCAAATGGTTCACTCAAAGAGCAAGGTTAACTTTATGTTTCCTTTTCTCCCGTATCCTCGTAGGATACATTTTGAGTGATTAAAGCAATTGTAGCTCATGATAATATAGAGTTATATCAGATAGTTGTCAAAGCTGCTTTCGTGAATAAAGACCTTTATGAAGTGGTCTATATGGTACAACCTGAAGGATTCCAGGATTCAGATGGAACTGACATGGTTTGCGCGTTATGCAGATCAATATATGATTTATATCAAACCTCCTAAAAGTGCTACCTTACATTTGATAAGGTTTTGCCTCTTTCGACTTCATGGAAAATAAAATTAAAAAGATGCTTATACTATGAGATCAAAGAAAGTAAAGTTATCTTCCTATTACTGCATGTGGATGATATATTGCTTACGTCAAATTACTTGATCATGTTGTGTGAGGTTAAGCAACTTTTGGTTAAAAAATTTGACATAAAGGACCTTGGTGTAACATCTTTTGTCCTAAGTATTCAAATTCACCAAGACAGATCTCAACACTCATCAGGCCTCTCATAGAATACATACATTGAGTATGTGTTACAAATGTTTAATATGGTTAATAGTAAACTTGTCATAGCACCTGTTTTTCATAGTGAGAGATAATCTTTGACACGGTATCCAAAGAATAAAGTAAAGAGCGAGGTTATAAGGAATGTTCCATATTTTAGTACGGTTAATAGCCTAATGTTTGCTTGGCTATGTACTAGGTAGGACATTACTTTCACTGTTTGACTGTTTGGTCAATATCTGGTTAATCCAGTTGTAGATCATTAGAATGCAGTCTAGCGAGTGTTGAGATACTAAAGGAAATCAAGGATTGTATGTTGACCTATAAAAAAGTCAACAGACTAAATCTCGTAGGGAATTCATATTCAGATTTTAGCTATGTGTCCGGATGATCGAAAGTTCTCTTAAGATTACAGTTTTAAGTTTGCAGATGGTACAATGTTGTGAAATTATCGATTAAATTATGTAATTTGATCCAGATAAAGATAATAAAGTGGCCCAATAAATGATATAAATCAATGGGTCAAAGTTCGGGTAAAAAATGAATCCAAATTAGTGTAGACCGGACCCATATCGGCCTTATAATAGGAAAGCCCGATATGAAAGCTATATATAAAGGTTAAGGTCTCCTACAGTTGCTCATATCAATCGTAAGTATAAAGATTCTCTGACCCATTAAGAGAACTTACAATTTGAGAAAATTATAGAAAAACCTAAACCTCTTGTCGGGAAACACTTTCCATAAAAGTCCTGGAAGATTCGTGTTCAGAATTATAGATAGAACTAAAATCAGGTATTCCGCACTACCTTTATTTTTAATCATTTCATGTATGATCTTAGCTACGTAATAAGGTCTATACTATCAAACTAAAATAGACATGATAAAATTTCATAATCAAAGGATTATTTGTGGAGAATTGAAACATCAATAAAGTGGGAAAAGAGTAACTATATAAGGATTTTACACCCGTTAGGACTGAAATAAATAGTTTGCTAAACAAAATCATGTTTCTAAATAGTTATCAAGTGTGTGTGTGTAATTATATGTACGAAACAAAAATCATAGGATACAGGGAGAGTTGTTTCGATATTTACAGTCATCAGCTAACCTATGGTAACATCAATATGGAGTAGAAGCTGTTACAGATTTAAAATCCCAAGTAGCGGATTCCCCATATAGTTTCCCTTTCTGCTTATCAATTAAACATGTATGTCACATTCATAGAAACTCTATACGTTGAAGAAGTCACTTCTGGTTGATGTAGCCACCTAATCAAGGAAGAAAGAGTAGCCACTCAAATGAGTGATTTCCAAATGTCTAAAACGGAAAAGGTCTTTGCCAATCAAGAAGTACATAGATCTTGTAATCGTCATTACTATTGGTGGAAGGAAATGACCAACAAAATAGCAGACTTATTTGTTGACTTTGAACAAAATTTGGTGATCAGTGGCTACTAACAATATTGAACTTTTCTTGTGGAAAATATACAACGTGCTTACGTGTGGGGAAATATCTTGACTACAAATGGTCTTGCGATGAAATTGAGGACATGTGAGAATGAAAACAACACCAAAAAAAAAAAAAAAGTTGACTACAAATCATGGGTTGAATAAATGGCATACGATAAGTTTTAAAGCAAGAAATTTGAACATGAATTTTATATATGGGTCCTTATTGTTCTCCGAGTCTCCATTAAAACCTGGTTATATGGGTTTGTCCACACGAGGCACAAGGAGAAGTCTTTTGTTCTTGCCCTTGTTTTTTCTTTTTTATTATCATTATTCTTTGAAAATTTTGCTTGATTGTTTATGTGAAATTTGCTGTATTTGAGAAGGGTTATTTATTAGTGATATTTTGGCATTCTTTTACTTCTTTTATATATATTGGAGTAATTATTATATCTTGACAAATCAACGAGAGTGTATGCTGTTCAACAAAAAAAAAGAAAAGAAAAGAAAAGGAGTGTGTGTGTTGATAAGTCGTCACAATCTGCACTACCCTCACAAGCAATATCTCAATTGTCGTCGACTTCTTCCACTTTGGTGATTTACAAGTCTTTTTTTATTAGCCATAGCTTTGAGAGTTTCAGGCTGACCGGAACAAACCTGGGCTGACAAATTTAGGTGGAATTTGTCACATAGGAAATATGTGACTAAAACTAAGAAAAGATCAAATCTACACAGATTATTACTGTTGACTGAAAGAAAAGGCATGAATTTCGGAAGTTTATAATTTCAACTCTGCATCAAAATTTTCACAAATCTAAGGATCAGCAATGTCCCTGATCTCCATCAAATATCAACTTATCTGTCATGTTAGGTTGCACTTCCTAGTTTCAAGCAGTAGCATAGCAAGGAAGATAATAACGCATCGCAATACACTATTGCTTACAAAAGAATAGAATAGAACAATGGTAATGTAAAACGAACTTCTGATGTTTCTTTTCCACAAGGAAAATCATTCGAGATCCAGTATTCAAACAAAATTTGGTGACCCTATACCAGTTCTTTGTGTTTAATACATGGCAACTTGTACAAGCTTGGCATGGTCGTGCAAAAAAATAGCACAAGATGCCTTTGGTGCAAGTACCTATAATATTGCAATGAAAGAAGTGGTAGGTAAGTATGATGTGAAAATCCTATTCGAGGATTCCAAAAACTAATTCTAACTCAAGGTCTAGCTGCAAAATGGTTGAAAATGGTTTCTAGAGTTGACTGGCTGATGCTGTATTCTGCTATGCCCAATCGACTTCTGAGATAGGCATGAATTGACCAAGAAAAGAAACACATTGGTTAAAATGAAAATAGTCAGAAGATATACAATAAGGTGGAGGGAGAGAGATGGAGAGAAAGAAAGAAAGAAGAAAGTTAAACTGTACTTGAAGCTTTTTACCTGTTTTGCTCCAAGAGACCGAAAACATCGGCTAGGGAAAGACCTTCTCCATGTGGCAACTGAAACAAAATTTTGGATGAGTACGATGCACATATAGGATCCTTTCCAACCAAAATCACCCATTTGAATACTGAAAGAAGTTCTTCATTAGTTTGATCCTATGATGCAAACTTATGCAGCCATAATAATCTAAAGACAACCATCTGAACCTGTATATGATGTAAACTTGTGCAGCCATAATAATCTAAAGACAAACCGTCTGAACCTGTATATGATGTAAACTTATGCAGTCATAATGATCTAAAGACAAACCGTCTGAACCTGTCTTGAGATAAAATTTGGCAGGAAGGAAGGCCCTTCCAATGTTGGCATCTTAGCAGTGACGGCTTTTATCTAGTTTCCTAACATTCTGAAACATTCTTCCTAGGCATCCAATATGTATGTTCTAAATGCATCAACACCAACCACTTCGGAATTTACGTAGGGACTTGCAATGTTTGGGCCTCAAAGATACATCATCACTGGGAAATTTCACACCTAAAACATGCCATATTGACACATGAAATTTCAATTGCCCAAACTTTACCACTCACTATTCATGCCACAATCATAAGGTTCATTTATAACCAAATAAAAAATAAAAAATAAAAAATAATAAGAACTTATTTAATTGAAGCCTGTAAAAAGACACGTGAGCCTGTTGCAATACTTACTCTTTTTTTTCCCCCATTTTCCATAGAATACAAAATTTGACTAAAATTGCATTGTCCTATATCGACATGCATTTAAAAGAAGGCCCATGTATCAAACATTAAAAACATGTAAGCAGCAGAATGATGAAAAGACTCCAAGCTTTATTTATTCTACCTGATACTTAATACTCAAACCATTGCACCCTTGAAAAGTCGCTGCAGGGAATGAGGACTGGACAAACATATCAATCGCTGAGATTTTTTCCTTTGCTAACCACCACTCGGAAAATATTGGCAGCGGTATACCCCCTAGATAAAAGTTTAAGCATTTAATGTCAACATTCTAGCTAGGGAAGCAAACATAAGAATCAGCATTCATGTAGAAGTATGAAACCTATACAATCTGAAAAAAATCAAATCTAGCAACCAGCAGTTGGAAGAAAATTTTCTGTTCTTGAGGCCTAAGCAAGAGTGAAGCTATAACTGAATAAAACATGATCAATGAAGAGAACAATTGGCTCGTATGTAAAACTACAAGTATGGAGAGGCACTATCTTCAAATTATGACCAAGATGTACCGACAAAGATACAGTGACAATAAAAACTAAAAGTTACAATAAAGAGAACAAAAATTGAAGTATTGCAGAGAGACAAACATACAGGTCTGAAAAAGATTAAAGGAATACACCAAGGACATGAATAACAACTCTAGATATACGCATAACTTATTACCATCTCGAAGTAATTGCTCTGACAATTGTTCACCAAACATTCCATCAGAGTCAGCAGTGGTTGATACAAGTATCTTCACCCGCTCTTCATTACCAAGCCAGTGCCCAACCATAATTATCATTTTCTGGGACAAGCTTATCTCTGCCGCTGATGCATTTTCAGATATGAGGAAGTCAGTACCTCCAATGCAAACTTCAAGGTCATCAAGTAAGTTTCTTGGATGCGAATAAGCATTCAAAAGCCTTTCTCGTATCATTTGGCAAAGGTATTCCAGATCCAAGGGGCTTATCTCACTAGGTTTAACCTGGAAGAAGAGGAACAAATTAAATTCAATATACCTGTCCAAGTAGATGCAAACAATCTGTGTTTAACTTCATACACTTTGGATCCTATTTCCCGTCCCTATTTTCTATTTAAATTCATATTTTCCCTTAGTAGAACTTCTAACAAGTACATTTTATCCATGAAACTAATTTCTAGGGGTAGAAATGGACATATGTTTCACTACAATTATATCAAAAATACCAAAAGGAGATATTTTTCTAGTTTTGTAGACATGATAAAACCTAGGAAAGAAAAGTAGCTTTTAAAGTCTATTAACCTCTTAAAACTAGAAAACCTGTTTCCCCAAAAAAATTTCTAGTACAGAAACTCCAACATAACAACTCAAGTATATGGGTTGAATGGACAGGGCCTTTATAGTTGGTAAATTTCAAGCCCCATCCACATTGACCTCATTTATGGTGGATTTGTAATTTGATGTGATGTTTTCAACATTTCCTGTAAAGGGCCATGTTTTATAAATATTTGATTCCTTTACAACCCTCACCAAATAGCTTGAAATTTTGGTTGAATGATATCCTGGCACTTCACAAGGTTTCAACATTTTCCCCAACAAAGATATCGTCTTTCCAAAGAGAGACTCTAAAACTATGCCTAGCATACCTCTAGCTCAAGATGGTTTCCAAATCGTGTTTTCAGATGCTGAGGACTTCCAATGCATCTCAGTCGACCTCCAACCTTCAAATTATAAAAGACAAATTATTTCCTTATCGGAGGATGTTACCGTATGCTTAAGCTTCAAAAGCATAAAGCAAATGTACCATGATCCCAATACGAGTGCACAATGCTTGTGCTTCATTCATGCTGTGAGTAGTAAGAATTACTGCTGTCTTTCCCTGTCTGGTTGACAAACGGGATATTACTTCCCACATGAACCGTTTGGCAATAGGATCCATGCCTACATTGAGTGATAAGAAGTAACAGTTATTTTAGCTTATGGAAATATGAAGCTTGACCAAGAAACAAAAAACATAGCTACTAGGCACAAATCAAATGCTTCCACATGCAGTTAAGTCTCTAAGGACTAATCAGCGAATAATCTCTATCATGAATGATGAAATTCTGATGTAAATTGTGAGTTTGCCCCTATTCTCAACATAAATATGTGAAGAAGCTTTTCCACTCTACAACAGAACTCAGCAAGATCAACATACTGCAAAAACTCAAGAGAACTATTTAATAGCATACATCGAAGGCAGTTTAGGATGATGCGACTCAAAATCAATTAACAAGACAATTCATAGACTATTTTATGGTTCCAAAATTTTACTATTGCCTGCTTGCAGTACTGCTATCCTGCTCTCTATTGTCCTTTTAACAAACGCAAAACTCAATGCTTGACATAAAAATCCAATCAGCTTTAGTCATTTTTAATTTTAACTCATTAATGACAGATATAACGATATTAGATTAAAGTTATAAATATCAGTAACATAACTGATTGTTTGATCTAATTAAGAAAATATCTACATATAGCTTATGGCAAACTATACATATTAACTGAGAAGAATAAGAACATGAAAAGGAAATGTGAATAACACAGAATATGAAACTGTAAAGCATATAGAGGTTTTTACAAATAAGTTGCACTATAGTTGTAAGCAAACATAAATGGAATGAAGTAATAATGGATAAAATGGAAAAGAAATAGTCAGGACGAGAGAAAACTAATTATGACCATCCAATTGATAAACAAGATGATGCAGCACATGTAAGGAAAATACAGCAAATTAAGTTTCATTACATATAAGGAGACGAGTACGCAGCACCGAAACATAAAGGCAATCTACACTAAAGCAGAAAACGATGAATTAATTTTAGTATTAATGGCCAATAGACACCCCCTTAATAACCCATATGACAAACAAAAGATTGACCAAAAAAGACTTCTACCCCATTAATAAGCAATTCTATGTCGTCGTTCTATGTTGAAAAGTAATTGTTGATATTATAGAAATAATCAGCTAATTATCTCAAATATCAACTAATTAATTTATAGAGAACAAATAGATAATTAGTTGACATTTTATTAATTAGTTGAGATTTTATTACTTAGAGAATAAATAGATTCTTCTTATTTTAAGGAGGTGATTTAGGGCCGTATTGTCCTATATGCTCCTTGTACTATTCACAAAAAATTAAAGAAGAATTACTTTGTCTTCTTTTTTCATGGTATCAGAGCCACAACTTCTTTACAATACATTTCCCTGTCTTCGTTCAAATCAGTCCTATCAGTCCTAAATGGACTATTGCTTAGCGATAACTGGCCAACAAAGAAACTCCTTATCCTCCAACAATGATTTCAGCAGTTCGGGCTAATCCCGGTGTTATGACAAGTAACGTACAACGTAGCTATGATCTTTTTGGCTCAATTTTGCCTTTTCAATTGACAAATCACAGGTTGAATGGTCATAATTACCTGGAATGGTTGCAAACAATAAAGTTGGCCATTGAAAGTAGAGGAAAACTCAGGTATTTGATTGAAGAGACAACAAGGTCTACTTCGGATGATCCAAATATGGCAATATGGAGGTTCGAAAATTCTTTGATCACAGCTTGGTTGATTAATTTCGTGGAACCTGTAACCGGAAAAACTCATATGTTTCTGCCAATAGCTAAAGATGTGTGGGATGCGGTTCGAGACACGTATTATGATATCGAAAATTCTTCTAAAATTTTCGAACTAAAAACGAAGTTAGGGAAGGCTTAGCAAGGATACTGTGACGTTACATTGTTTTATAACGAACTTGTAACTTTGTGGCATGAATTGGACCTATGTTATGAAGATGATTAGGATTGTCCAAATGTCAGTGTTCGACATTAAAAAAAAGGAAGAAAATGATAGAGTTTATGTTTTTCTTGTAGGATTGAATCAAGAATAGGATGAAGTCAAAGGCTGAATTTTGGGAAGAAACCCTTTACCCTCTATCAAAGAGGTTTTCTCGAAAGTAAGGAGAGAGGAAATGAGGCGGAAAGTGATGATTGGCAACACCAAATCAAAGCTGAAGGTTCCGCTCTCATGTTGAAGGGAATAGAGGCTGAGGGATAGAGAAAAAACAACAAAAAGACATGGTGTGATCATTGTAAACGTGATTTATACACCTAGGAAACATGCTGAAAAATTCAAGGGAAGCCAAAAAATTGGAAGAAAAAACAATTTGGAGACAACCATATGTTGGAAATATTGATTCAAAGTTAAAATTGAAGATTTTGTTTAAAGATAAGATATTTGTTAAAAGATAAAATGTTATCTTTTAAGATAAAGTTGTTAT
>JANZLC010000005.1:27537363-27559039 GCA_026413385.1 Erythroxylum gracilipes
AAAAAGTCAGAACTTAGAAGCAATCTTGTTCTTCACCGATTTGGGTTTGCAAGATAGGAAGGCTTTCCGCTTTGGCTATTGTAGGAAGGGTTATCAACTTTAGCTATTATAGGGAAAAGCGAGGGTATTGCCAGAAGAAATCGAACAAACAGGCAAAGTAGTAGGGAGACTGAATTGACCTCTGAAACAGGGGCAATGAAAAAAACGATCAATATGAGCACATAAACCAAAACAATATGAAATCGAAAGACGTTCTTTTTTATTGAAAGAAACTCATAATTCTAGCCAATAAATAACATTATAAACATATTCATGACTAACATATAACGCTCAGCTTTTGGCTTAACTACAACCAATCACTGAGGTAGTGATGAAGGAGATTGAACGGATAGGTCGCAAGTAATTGACTTTTAAGAACAAAATTCCACCCTCCTCGAGTAGTATATATATTATTAAAAGGAACTAAAATAAACTTTTTATTATAAAGGTAACAAATTATAAATCTCTACAAAGCTATATTTACTTTAAAAACAACTGTATATGTCAAATTACAAACAGAAAAACTAAAAACTAAGAAAAAGTAAAAGTAAAAGAGAAGCATCTGCAGAAATCCTAAAAAAGGGAAACTTACCCAAGGAAGAAAATGGCGGAGGAAATCGTGTTAGGACAGGGTTAGGGTTTGGCCTTTTGATCCCCATTGAGAGGTTTAAAAGTGAAACGAAAATCGTTGAAGGCCTAACGGAGTTTCGACGACTTAGCCACCGTTAGACGGATAATTGATGACAACGCCGGAAATAAGAGAGAAGCGTGGCGACGGGAGAGAGGTCGAGAGCTGAAGGGATGACTATTGCGAACTAGTTAGGGCTTTCTATTATCCCCCTTCAATTTTTTTAATTAATAGTTAATATTCAATTATTCATTATAAAAAAGAAAACTAAATGAAAAGATAGATATATATATAAAGATAAGTTTTAATGTTTTTATATTAAATAGACAAATTATACTGTTAAATTACTTAAAAAAATTAAGATGCGACGTCGTTTTTAGTAGCAACTACCAACGCTCAAGGCAGATTAAACTGACATTTCTCGGATCTCACCTTCACAGCCACAGAAAGTGTTGTTCCTTAAGAAACTTACAACAACTGGAAGTTTTGATCTTGTTCTGTGTTCAGATTGATTTTTATTTAGTTTAATATACCGGTGTCGAAAAGGAGGTGAAGAAAGGAGAACGGTTATGGAGAGCAACGACATTCAACGGTCAATTTCTATGCGGCTGAATCGTAGAGGAGGTGACCGGAGTAATGTAACTCCTGTTTCCAAAGGTAAAATTTGAATCTTGCAAATCTTGGCGATGTTGTTTGCTTTTTGTTAGCAAATGGAATTAAAGCTAGGAAATGGTCACTATTTAGGTTTGTTTTGATTATGGGAAAGTTTAGATAAAGGATAAGGTGAGTTTTAATTCTGCTGGGATTAATTAGGTACTTATAATTTAAAGTAGCAAACTTGTTGATATTCTTTTTCTTTCCTGATTATGTTTTCTGTTTTTTGTAAGTGAAAATGACTAAAGACTTTAACTTGCTTAAGATTTTGATGGTGGTGCAGATGGTGATGGTGGGTTGTTTTCGTATGGGAAGCTTCCCAGTGATTATCCAATGAAATTATTATGGAAAAGAGGGTTTGTGAGATTGGTTTTTGTCGTTGGCATTGTGTGGATGCTCCTCATTCTTGTCGTATTGTTGTTTCACATATGGTCTTGCCAATCTTCGTCTTTGGTCTTTTCAGGTATTTTCCAAGATGGGTTTTCTTTAAGGATCTTTGTGTTTTTAATCAGCTGTACTCGAGATCCATGCTTTTATTTCTTCTCTGGTTAAGTTTTACATCTCTCGGTTGTTAAAGAATGAAATGTTTTGCATTCTGATCTTTATAAAGCTCTTGTTACTTATCAAGTTTATCTGTATATTATGCTAATCCGACTGATGTGGTTTTGCTTGGCATGCAGCTGTTTGTAATAAAGAAAGCAAGGTATATAACATTCTGAACACACTGGGATTTGCAGGGCAACAACACCGTAGGTCTTTGATGATATTTCCATTTGAATTGCTTTGCTCTCTATCTAGTTTATGCCCTTCAGCTCTTGTTTCTTATGCATTTTAGGTTGTTCAGTCCCCGTTGCCAACAATCCTGACAAGATAATTATTCCAAAGGGAAGAACCCCAGACCAAATACTTCGGAATTTGTCATATTTTATGGAGGATGAACCTCAGAATGATTCACAGGCGACCCCATTATTTGGAGGACATCAGAACTGGTTGCAGAGAGATGAGAGTTTCAAACTAAAGCCTTCAATGCAGGTAAATCTTTGTCTTTTCAATTTTTATTATTTATAATGCACTAAAACCAACTTTTTTTGGCATGCCATGGAGAAAAACCAACAAGAAAATATTGGTCAAGGAAAAAGGTTATTCATTTCATGTAACCTTACCATTTCCATATCACGGATGGAAGTTGGAACTTTTTAAATTTCATCTCTTACCCTTATGCCTTTCAGGTTCATTGTGGGTTTATGCGTAATGGGGGCGCTGAAATAGATCCATTGGATGTCAAATATGTTGAGAAGTGTAGGTTTGTGGTTGCTTCGGGGATTTTTGACGGCTACGATGTCCCGCATCAACCTTCAAACTTAAGCGAGCGCTCCAAAAAACTTTTTTGTTTCCTTATGACAGTGGATGAGGTGTCTCTCAGTTTCATCAGGAAAAATGTTACTGTTAGGAAGGACAGGAACGGTGGACAATGGGTTGGTATCTGGCACCTTATTCTATTAAAGCATCCACCTTACGATGAACCGAGAAGAAATGGGAAAGTTCCTAAAATTTTGACCCACAGATTATTTCCCCAAGCACAATATAGCATTTGGATTGATGGTAAAATGGAGCTAATTGTTGATCCATTGCTAATTTTAGAAAGGTATGACATGAGATCTGTCACCGTATTCATGTATTTTTGTTTTTTATTGTAAAAATAAGCGGTATGAAATATATTTTTATGCAGATACTTGTGGCGGGGAAAGCATACATTTGCCATTGCACAGCATAAACATCATCGCAGCATATATGAGGAGGCTGATGCAAACAAGCGAAGGAAACGATATGCCCGACCTCTTATTGATCTCCACATGAAGATATACTATTATGAGGGAATGGAGCCCTGGAATTTGAAGAAAAGTACCGTTAGCGGTAAGAAGGAAAACCACAGCTTTTGAAGCAAGTTTTCTATTCCCTTGAGAGAACCTTAATACTTACTTTTTTTGTGGTGATTTAAGCATAAACTCAATACTTGTGATTTGGTAGAAACCCCCAAGTATATTTAGGATCACATACTAGAACATTGATCATGAATTTAAAGAAATGACCTCAGAGAGTGAATTATTCATTTTGCTTCCATTTGTGACTGGAATTCATTGGACACAGATGTGCCAGAGGGAGCTATTATCATTCGGGAACATACACCACTAAGTAATCTGTTTAGCTGCTTGTGGTTTAACGAGGTCAACCTCTTCACTCCAAGAGACCAGCTGAGTTTTGGCTATGTTGTTTACAGATTAGGAAATGCATTCAAGTTTTTTATGTTCCCGAACTGCGAGTACAACTCTTTGTTCATACTGCATCCACACACTAGGGAGCATTCATCGAAGATAGAGTGGGTAAAAAGCTTGACTGAGTTTAAGGGGAATGGTAGCAGTATGAAAGAGAGCAGAGGTGGATTAGGCTTGTGGACTCCGTACCCAGCAGACCTTGGTAAAGTTGTCCTGCCAGAGGTGGTAAGAACATCGAAGGCAGGCTGAGATCATCTTGTATAAATCAACTCAACATTACCATGGAAACCCAAAAGGGTTATTTGATATGGTTAATTCATTGATCCTGCTCATGAGCATGCGAACATGGAAGCCCAGCAAAGTCCTGCACAATGCAGGGAAAGGGAGATTAAATTTGCCATTACACGACTTACGAGTCTGCCTTTTGGAGACGCTTGACAAGTTCCCAATAGTCTTTAAATCTGTATTAATCCCTATCAAGTTATTTGCTATAGGTTTGCCCATGTTTGGAATAGTGAAGTTTTGTTGTTCTTTGCAGATATTGGCAATCATAATGACAAAAGCATGTTATGTAACCTCTTATTTCATTGAATTTGGAGCTGTCAAAGCTTACAAAAGAGTATAAATTCATTACAAGCGCGTAACATGTGTGCATGCGGAAAAACTGCGTCAAGAATTAAAAGCTAAAATCGAGTAGAAGAAAAGATTCGTTGAAGGCTAAAATCGAGTACATAAATGTGACTGCAAAATAAATTAAAGCAATACAAGCAGCATCCCGCAAGGGCCTTATAATGCAAAGTAGCCCTGACTGACCTCTATATGCAGAATAGAAAGCTCTTAAGTTATGACTGGCTCTGGAAACCACCAACTAATCAATAAATTACAAGATCAAAAGTGGCTTTGGTAGAATATGGATTTCATCTGAACTTGGAATCCACAATGACAACCTTTATTTTTTCTGCATGATAAAGGAGAGCCATGCAATCAAGGAATGGACATGCAAATAAACAAATCCTAGAGCGCTCATCCCAATTAACTAAAAGCAACCCTTTTTGTTTTCCAGAAAAGCTTGTTGGAAGCAACCTTTTTTCTCTAGGAAAGCTTGTTGCTCAATCGGTTGAATCCCGGCTGTAATACTGGTCAAGTGTCTTCGCAGGGATACGGTGGAGTAGCTCACGAGGGAAGATGCGGAGCAGTGTCCACGCCAAATCAAGTGACTGGAAAATGTTGCGGGTGTCATAAGCTCCTTGAGTGACAAATTTCCTCTCGAATTTGTCCAAGAATTCCAAATACAGCTGTTTGTCAGATTGGTATTGTTAATATTCCATGAAATTAAAGAATCAAAAAGAACATCATCATTTCAGAAAAGAAAAGTGCATAACCAGATCTTCAGACGAAAGGGCTTCTTCTCCAACAACAGCTTTCATTGCCTGGACATCCTTTCCAATAGCATAATTTGCATACAGCTGAAAGTTTGAAATTCAAGACGTTATGGTTTAGCAAAAAGGGCCAAGGCAAATTTCTAAAACAAAGTCCCACATAGTGCCAACCAGACCTGGTTGGAGACATCAGCGTGGTCTCTACGAGTCATCCCCTCCCCAATGGCGCTCTGTGATGATGACCAAAATACTCTTCAGAATATGCCTCCTACCATATCTTATCTTAACAATGTTGCACTATGCCCTCACCCAGCTCCTCCCAAAAACATCTCTAATAAATTGATAAAGTGACCGAAATCATATTACCTTCATCAAACGAGACAGTGATGGGAGGACATTGATTGGAGGATAAATCTGTTGAATTCAAGTGTTTCAATTAGAGTTGTTCCCAACAAAGTCCATGATGTTGCACACTTGTTGACATTGCCTCAATTAAGCTAAAATCATTATGATCTATGACAAGCCGTGAAGAGACTAAATTAAAAATTATATGTAAAAAATCAGCATAATGCTTGAATATCACAGGTTAAGCTCAGTACAACAATGAATCATCTAAACCAAGGCAATCTAGAAGTGACAACGCCACCAGAAGAAAAAAGTACTTGGAATATCATAACCCTTACCTGCCTATTATGGAGCTGTCTGTCAATGTATATTTGTCCCTCTGTAATGTATCCCGTCAGATCTGGGGTAGGATGTGTTATATCTGCTCAAAGAAAAAAAAAAAGATCTGAGCCATCTGTTCCAAAGCAAGGAATGGTATACTGGCAGTTCAAAAAAAATACCATCATTTGGCATAGTTAATATTGGAATCTGTGTAATGGAGCCTTTTCTCCCTTCAATTCGCCCAGCACGCTCATATATAGTTGCCAAATCAGTATACATGTACCCAGGATATCCACGCCTTCCAGGAACTTCTTCTCGAGCAGCAGACACCTGCAGCACCATAACAGGTACGTGTTAGAATCCCAGAAACAAATAAGGAAAAATATGTATTTGCTATAGATTTCCGTAGACGAATACAAACTATAATCTGGTTTCGAGGACCAGGACCTCCAGCCTTCGGCTCAAACTTCTCACTCAACAGTATAAGCAATCCCCTCCTCTGAGTCTACTGTGTATTTATACTACGAATCTGTTAGGAATAACAGATTCGGTTAGCTAACAACCAATCATAAGGTTGTCAGCCTAACATCACCTACGTATATATATATATTATTTACTATATATGTAAATATTATTCTGAGTTGTCTTAGGTCTAACATAATCCAGAATTATTGTCGAATGGGTCACCCTTTTTCTTGTGTTTAAAAAACTATGTCAAAGTTCTAATTCTAAATAAAGCCTAGAGTGCGAGGCTTAACAATATGCTAAATTCAACACGATCCTTACATTACTCAAATCATCACACAAGCTTCAGTTCTTCGTTTCATTGAGTCAGGTTTAGGTTCAAATATTTAGGTACATTTGTTGACTTTTTAGAATAACCTGGCTTTACTTGATAAAATGTTTCAGAGTTATTATCTTCTTTTTACCTCTCATGCTAGATTGAAACATAATTTCAAAGTTTAATTACCTATTCTTTACAGAGAAAATACTACAAGCACTTTTCAGCTGTTTTTAATCAGTTCCTAACAGAAGAGAATATTTCATCAATCTTCATTTCCTGATACAGCACGACTGAGTGGCCGAAATAAAAGAAGCCTCTTACTTGAAACCACCTCTACCTTGTCATATGTCAATTATGTACCTAAACAGCTCTGGAGGCTGTTGCTTTATCAATTTTCTATGTGATCAGTCCTTAACCATTATTTGCTCTTCAGGAGAAGATTCCTCATTACATAATATTTCCTAATAAGCCCTATTTTCTTTATCACTAAAGATATTTGGATCCATAAAGGCCCCTTGTAATCTAGTCTATTTTGATATTAAAGGAAATCGAGGCCCTTATAAACTCTTTAATTGTATGGAGCGGCATTTGGTGGTCTTGCCAGTATTAGTCTAGGAAGTCAAAGCGAAAAGTGATTATACTAATTCTGCTTTATACTACTTGGAAACAGTGGGAAGAAAAAGAAAACCCATGGATAAAAATGGAAACTATAAGGGAACTGCAAACAAAAGTGTAGTTCAAGATGAAATGGAATACAGATAACGAATCGCCTACTGTTTTTTTTGTATGAAAGATCTTTTTTTTTTTGTATTCAGGCAGTCTCACATAGATATACGAAGCATGAGTACTTGAAGATTGCTACAAATGAGAGAAGAATAATAACTAAAAACATTGAAAGTTGTTTACCATGTCTGTTGCTATGTTCTTTCCAAGTATGAGAGCATCTCCTGATGTAGGAGGAACAAGACCAACAAGCATTGAAATTGTTGTACTTTTGCCCGCTCCATTGTGCCCTTCAAACAATCATAAAACAAACAAATTACCTTTAAAGAGAACTGAGAGAGACATTCTCCTTTTTCAAATAATGAATGCAACAGTTGTATAATAATAACATGAAACTCCATCAACATGACAGATATAAATATATATATATATATATAAATTTATCCTTAACTACATTCTTTGAGCCCTTGTTTAAATGAGATAAATGCAAAATGAGGTGTTTAAGTTACAAAGGGTCTGTCAAGAAAGACACCTTTTGCATTGTAACTCCAAGTTTAGAGCCAGGATTTGGCTAAGTCATTAAATCCTTCCACATAACATTATGCAAATCCACAGATGGAAATATTAAAGCCACGTTGAAAAATCAGAATAAGCAGTTGATGTTTGAATGCACATTCAGAAAAACATTATATCATTAATTAGGAAAAAGAAAACAGAGAGAGAGAGAGAGAGAGAGAGTCCAGAACAAGGTAAAAGCTTGGAGTTATCAAATTTCATGACAGAAGTTAAAAATCTGCAGCCTATCTGTGGACCTGCAGGCAATGAAGCAGTGTGTGATTTAATTTTAAACTCTAGTGAGACTGTTTCATTTAGTTTTGAACTCTTAAGTGGGGTCATGAGTCTTGTATGGTACAATCTTCATTAGAGAGAACTTGATGGCAGCCAAAACACAGATAGGATGCCTGAATTATAGAGTAGAACTTTATATAAAGTGAGCTAATGTTAAATTCAATACGATCATTGAAAAATGGATGAAATCTCTATAAATTTGCTTAGTTTAAGATATCCAAATTAAAGAAACAGCTAAAAAACAAAGAAAATAGACAAGAAGGCAACAAAAAGAACCAAGTAAGTTGTATAAGTTACCTAAAAGTGCGAGAATCTGATTTTCAAACAGGGTGAGCTGTAAGGAATTAACAGCATGACAATTCCCTTTCTCAGTATTGAACACTTTATGCAGGTTCCTAATTTGGATGCATCTACAAAGCAAACAAGAACAGTGAGAGAAAAAGTCCACCAAAATCTTCCAAAAGAATGCCATTAGATTCTTGTGTAGAAACCTATTCTCAAGCTCTTGTTGCTTCATATCCAAGTTAATTGCTTCCATAGTAGGTCTACAACTATCATGTCCCAAATTTTTGTTGCAAGGCTTATCACTAATTTTGATCCCTGAATTAGATGTGTCGATCCCAGCAATACTTTTCTTTCTCCAGAAGCACTTCCGGAATAAGAAGTTCCACGGCTGACGCATTCCATTTTCCCTGGAAAAGACCTGATTGAATGGAAAAGTAAAGTGAATTTGTCACCCACTAGCATTGAAAGCCAGATGGCATATGGTGGGAAGCAGTCCAGAATCTGGGCCTTTTTCACGTGTTATGAAGATGGATAGAATGTACAGCTTTTCATCTCAATTTTCGAATTCAGTAATTTCTGATGATTAGATATATCAAGAACTGATTCATGAAGTCTCGTTATGCATTGTTGAAGAGAAACAGCAAAAGCACATGATATGGAAAACAACTTATAGCTTGCTTTATACAGCAAATGAAAGAGTTTGACTTACCACAATTTTATAACTTTAAAGCTACACAAACTAATAAAATATAATTGCACAGATCTCCAACTAATGATATAATGTACTATGAATTGTATTCTGAATCCATACGAAATCTTACTGAAAGTGGAACAGACCAAGATGGCACCCAGAACAGGAAGAAATTCATGAAAATTCAATGAAATTGGTCATAACATAACAAATACCAAAAGAACAACCAATTATGGAAGTCTGCAAGAATGTCTAAGAAGGCCATGTTGAAGCTGTAGAATTTCTCGATCTTTACAAAGAGCTAGAGGGGAAAGGAGCAGGGTGATGACTCAGAAATTTTAAAATGAACTTCTGCAATCATGAAATCAGAATTAGAAACAAACAGTTAAGAGACATACCTTATCCAGGTATAAACCAATGACACAGTACAACAGCGTGTCAAGTAACATCATCATGAGACAAACCAAAAAATTGACACCAGATGACTCCTGCATAAATATGGACTTCTAAGATTATAAAGATGTTAGGTAGCCCTAATAATCTGCAAACATTCAAAAACACCACACAAAGATTACCCGCCATATGTTGCTCCATCGTACTCCAACATGAGCCCGCTCGTAATCAGCAAAGTTGACCGATCCCAGTGCAAAGGCCGTAGGAGAAAGCAAAGAAGCAAGGACCTTCAAGATCCTATAAGCAATTGAAAGCCAAATGTAGAAAAGAAACAACAAGAGAGTTTCACTACATGTAGAAAAAAAAGGAATAATTAAAAGAGTTTGCATGAAAATTCAGAGAATAGCATTGCATGATTAATTACATAGGCACAGCCGGGTCATTGACAGTGTAGTAAGGAAAAAAGGCCCCAAGAAATGACAGGGTTCCAACTGCAACAGCTGTTTTTGCCCGTGTGAAGAATGTTGATATCAAAAATGACAGCATAATTGCACTGAGTCCAAATGTAAAGAAGTATACAAACACCACCGACTTATCGCTGTATTTGAAAAGGCTATTCAGGGTGCAAGCTGTAATTATTCCAGATGAAATTGCAAACTGGAGGAAAAAAAAAATCAGCTTATTATTTAACAGAAACAGAGACTTTATGAAAATGGAAACAGCTGTATGTAGGAGGGTGTCATAATATATATTTATATACGTATAATCAAACTATAAAATAGATAGCTATTTCTTAACTTATAGATCACTTGACCATCTTATCCTCAACAATCCTAGACTTCTTAATTAAGACAATCAACCATAATCATTACAAAGTAAACCTGGTTTATTCACTAGTTTATCAACAATTGTGTTAGGTTAGGTATAAAGAAGATTCTTGCCTCTGCATCCTAGTTCTTTTGTCTGGTATAGAAAACCAAACCAGAAACACAAGGAAAAGATTTTAAAAAGCTCTATTTTTAAGATGGCTAAATCATTCTAATACATGATACCTAGATAATTTTCCCATAGACATAGAATATAATAATACTAAATGTCTATGATAGACAGTATCCTCCCCGTGCTATGCCAAACAAGTTACTTTTGTTTTATCCCTAAATCCATTGCCCAAAATGTCAGAACTCTGAAAATTCAACTAATTTTTTTCTTTATCAAAATGCTTTAAGGGTAAGACTAGAATTAAATAAAATAATCATCCACAATTCAGACTTTGCAGCTCCAACCAAAAAATATAATCTATCAAATTCACTGCTCGGTATTCTCCGGTCCAAATAATGCAAACCAATGGAATTCTCCAAGCAAAATGAAGATTGATAACTAGCATTAGCGGAGTCACAAGAACAATAAAAAAGAAATAGAACTTTTCTATCTACTTGCCAATCCTCAGAGATCAGATCTCACAGCTGTAGATTTATCTCCAACTTATTCTCAGACAACATAGTAACCCAAACTTTTCAATCAGGCAACATAAACATGTGTAATGGGCACGCCTGACTTCCATGAAGAAGTTATGCATGGTTACTACACTACTGTAGCTCATTCACCAGGAGCAAATATTTCCCATTTTTAAACTCGATTAAAACCCCTAGAAAATACAATGTGATACTGACAGTTCACCTGTATAGTATATGCAATAAACCAAGAAAGATGAAAAATCCCATCTTGCAAGCCCATCATATAAAGACCTTCTCTTATCTTCATTTCCTGATAACACCAAAAAAAGAATAACTTGAGATGCAAAACAATGTAATACATTTCCCAGATTTCAATATCGCAAGAATGATTAAGAAAGAAAGAAACTTGTGTAGCTAAATTAATATCAATATTAATACAATTATATTCACTGACAGACCTTCTCAAACACAGAATAACTGATAAGGCGAGAAATTGGATAAAGAAATCCCAATAAATACCTGCTCACAAAAATTGACGTGCACCAAAGTAGGTGTTAGGGTATAAGAAAACCAGAAATTTTAGTGGGAAAGTTTAAAATAAGATGCATACAGTACTCCCATGACTTTCTTAATGATGGATTGAAACTCGTCATCAGTGTATTCACTGGTTGGAAAGGGAACAACTCTGATTTTTGAGGGGCTATATTGTGTCCATGGAAACTTCAGCGAGGAAGCTATGATGGATGAATTGGAGGATGGTAGCTTTATATTTTCAGTTGAAATGTCAGTTCCAGTTTGCTGAGCTTCAAATATTATGAATGAATCCAATACCTGCTGAAGCTGCAAAAGCAATGAAGCATCAACATATGATAAAAGATGGAATCAGGACAGACAGGAAAAGGGGGCACAACTGAATTGCTTGTCATTCATTCAATAAATGACAAGTGAAAATCTATGATACATATATAGAATGTGAATGATTGGTAACATTTCAATAGATTACTCGCAAGCAAAAGGTTTCTTCTATCGTCATGTGGGCTGACCACAAACAAACTTTACAATAATGTAGAAAAACTTGTAATGTCCAATAGCAGACTCCCAAGGCAGATTAACTTACAGAAGACTGAGATACAGCAGTCTTGCTCATGTTAAAGTAAATGATGAGGAAGAGAAGTGCAAGAGATTACATAGCTTGGCCATGAGGCCTATATTCATAAAAACAATTTGTGATAGTTACACCAAAAAGTAAGGATACCTACATATAGAGAAAGGGATGTATTACAAATACCATCATTCTTAACCTGATTACAAAATTCACTGACCAATAGTGGAGACCATAATATACAATTTTAGTGAATCTTAACATTATTTTACTGGACCAGATTGTATTCCAACAGCTCAGTTCAGCTTTAAATAGTCAGATCTTAAGAAAAACAAGGAAGATAAAGACTTATAGAGACATAATAGCATTGGAAATCCAAAATGTCAGTTAGGAAATCAAAGTGGGGGGGAAGAGGAATTACCAGCATGCAAAAAATGCAGAAGTCTACTTATAAAATGAAGAAACGAAACTGAAGGGAGAAAATGTAAGAACAGAAAATTATATCAGAATTAGAGATGAGCAAGCATACAGTGAAAAAACCGCTGAAACTGTACTGCATTATAGGTATTCTATTTACACCCAATTCCAAGTCATCGAGATAAGGTCCATTGACATCCATTATGGTTTTATAATCTGGAAAGCCCGAAAATGCCCACGTATGATTGAGGCGTATGCTATAATCAAATATCTGGGGACCTTGTTCATGAAACACTACTGCTCCTGTGATTTTTGGGTTTGAGCAATTCCTAGGCAAAGGAAGAAAGAATCCAAAAGGTCAAAAGTGCCACAATAAATACGATAACTGCAATTCTACATAAACTATGATCTGCATTTCACTACCCAGAAGTCATACAATTTTTCCAGCAAGATAGGAATATAAATCAAAAGTAGCTAGGAGAAGTAGCAAGGGAGAACCTCTATTAAAGTCCATATGTTTACAGAAGGATTTTGAAAAATCAAAGATCGTTCATAGAGAACAGACTAGAAACAATTGGCAGTTTAGGTATATTCAAAACTACTCTCTAACTTCATCCAGAAACCTTACGGCAATTTTGTTATCACAAAGATTACAACTTACTTGACTTGACTGCAGGTACCATAAAGCTCTGAGCATATATAAGTTTCCAACTCAAGTTCATCTTTGTAGATTCTTGAAACTTGCTGAAAATAAGCAGATTAATCATTAATCCTTCAGTAAGAAAGCATTTCTACATGGTAGTTAAAATCATCAAGATAATGATCAAGGCCATAGTCATAAACATAATGTTATTCTTTCCCCAGTGTAAAGATTTTGGAGATGAAAGTGGACAGATTTCATGATATAAAAAAATATACTAAAAAAGGCAGCTTAACAGAGCTCCAAAGAAACAGAATTTGCAGCTTGCAAGGTATCTACCGAAGGGTACTGAATGATAGTTGCAAGCACTGAATGATAGTGGGACAAGGAATAGAAATCCTTTGCATACTGCCAGATCATGTTTCAAACATAAAGTTGTTGTTTGTTCAATTTAAGCAGGATAATGACAATTGTTTCCAATTTACATCTCTATGTCTAGCTTTTTACAGAAACAGAATTCAGTCTATCAGATACACACCAAAATTAAGAAGGCTAAGGTAAATCAAAAGCCTAAAAGTAGAATAATATGCAAATGGTGGACCATCATGAGATCACATGCTGATAGTTACTCATAGAACAGTATCAAGAGTAAAAGAAGATAATAAAAACGAAAGAAAAGAAAAATATGATAAATAGGCACCTTCAACAAGGGAAACTTTAGTGCCATGAAGTGGATCATCGTCCTTGTTTGTTCTGTGTCTGGTGCAAAAGCTAAAAACTCCCCTTTTGCTTGCAAAACTTGCAAAACTTGTTGGAAACTTGGGGATATACCTTTTCCTATTTCCACGAGCATATCTTTTTGGATATACCTGGATCAATTCAGCAAATTCATAGTGCTATTTATACCAGAAGCTCGTGGACATGTTAGTTGCAAAACATTCAGCATTTAAACAGTCATGATTTTCCATTTTAATTTGTCTTTGCCCCTATTCACTTTTGCTACAAATGAAATGTATAATGCGCAAAATTTCAATGGGATCATCAGACAATTGTTTTGTTAGGCAAGTTTCACCGTAGAAGACAAAACGAACAGAAATAAATGTAGTCAGAGTGTCTGGAAAACTTTGTTTCCCTGACTTTCCCAGTTTTCAAAACCAGTAAAAGGGCTCAATGATGCAAGATAATTTTAACATGATTGAAGCTCGTTGATAACTTACGGCTGTGCAGGATGGATTTGTGTGTCAACTCGAGACCTCACAGCAATTAACAACAACATTACAATAGTCGGGAGCAATATCTGCAATTTTGAAAAGATATCATCAAAAAAATCCCTTTAAACATCTGGCTTCCACTCGCTCATCGATCAAACAAATAGCAATTAACACCCAGATAGAAAAGATTCATTGGCGCCACTATCAGAGCCCTAAAGCAATATCAAACACACCATAGGAAAACAAAAAATAAATCATAAGAATGAAGAGAACAGAAGAAATAGAATCAGAAAAAGGAAATAAAAACAACTGATGAGTGATGAAAACGTATTGATGTCGTATAAGACTGGATCATCAACTAAAAGCAAGTAAAGCTTCCAAAGTGGCAGAAAATTCAATCA
Source organism: Erythroxylum gracilipes (assembly GCA_026413385.1). Classification (NCBI taxonomy): domain Eukaryota; kingdom Viridiplantae; phylum Streptophyta; class Magnoliopsida; order Malpighiales; family Erythroxylaceae; genus Erythroxylum; species Erythroxylum gracilipes. The sequence goes on from JANZLC010000005.1 coordinate 27,551,953, forward strand.
CATCCAACAGAATTTCAAACAGCCGCCGCAAACCCCCCAACTACGTAGAAAATTCAACAGCCACCCACCAGAATTCGATCACAAGTGCACATGTAAAGGGACACAGCTCAAGTGGCATGGAACATGAAGAAAGGAAAGAAAAGAAATAATCTTTACTTCAGCACAGGTAACAAAAGGGTGCCGAATTTTGAGGAGCCAATTCTTGCGAAGCATGGCCTTCAACTGCCTGCTACGAGTACCCATGGTGGTTGACCCTCAAGAGGTTGAACCACAAAACACAGAAATTAGTTATAATACAGAGAGTCGGAGGAAGGTAAAGGTCATGACGAGAAGGGAGAAACTTTTGACTCTTTCAGTACAACGAAGAGAGACGGTGGGTGGCAAAAGCAAGGTGGACAAGTGGAGATGGCTTTCAGTTAGAGCAATGACATTTGTATTACAATATATTATTATTATTATTATTATTATTATTATTATTATATGAAATTGAAAAAAAATTCAATCGAATTGCAATTGCATGTATGTGCTACGTACTGTTATGAAATGGCTTCATATTTTCCGTGAATAGGCTTTTCGTAAATGTATTTTTTTTTATTTTACCTTCAAACGCAAGTTTATTTGTTAGGAATATTCTTATAATTCGTTTGGGATGTTCCACGGGGGTTTTCTGTTAGTCTACCTGATGAAGCTTATATAAATACAGTTGTATATAAAATAATTAATTGCATGATGATTTATATTTATAAACACTTAATGCCATATCATTTTTAAATTTTTTAATAATATAAATCCTTTTTATTTATTCTAAAAAGACTTAATAGGAGATCATCTTTTAAAATTTTTAGAATCACAATATCCTTTTTCATTAATTTAATTTAAGAATAAATAAATTATGTGACTTTTATTAAAAGTAAAAACATAAATTTCATCTTAAATTTAAATTATATGTAATTATATCAATCAAATGTATAAAATTTTAACTTATTACAAGTACAATTTACTGTGAATCATATTATTAATATTGCTAACATGGAGGATGGAGCGACCTAATTAAGTTATAATTCATGTCAGCTTAATAACTGTAAATAAAACTATTTTTTAAATAAGTTAGTTTAAAACTATCAAAATTTGAGATGCTAAAAAAAGAAGACATATTTTCATATTATTATGAAAATATATCTTCCCTACAGAAGAAGAAAGATAGAATGATCTCTTAATGTGAAAACTCTCCAAAGTACTTACTGACCTAAAGAAACAAATATCCTAAAATTCCTTTAGTTTACAACCTAATCATCCTATAAACTTAAATAAAAAAGATGAGAATGAAAAAGGTATATCTCATTTTTTACTTCAAGTTCTTTATTATACCTAATATATAAGCAAATAGTTTTACAAGAATTTGTAACTTTATTCTCAGGAGGGCATTAAGTGGAGATTTGTAGCTTCAAAAGTTTAAAATATATGAGAAATTTGTTTTAAAAAAACTTAAAGTATTTCACAAAAGGAACTTTAACACCACTTGTTAAGCACTAAAAGAAACAAAGCAACTTATCACTTAAGATTAGGAATACCAATGCCTCAATTTGTATGATGTTCAATTGAAGCTCAAGGAAAAATATACTCAAACCAATTATACCACTTAATTGAATGCTCACTATTCTCTCTTGATTAAAACTTCAATGGCTAAAGGAAGGTGATTTGAACATAAAATATTTTCACAATATTTTCTTTGTAAGAAATAACACCAAAAAATTGATGTCCTTAACAGACACCACTGAAACATTGCCCTCTAATGAAAAAGATCTAGAGAACCTGACCTTTAACCACTTCCAATAAACACTTGGCTCTTGCATTAACTATATTTCTTCCGTGCAAGAACTTAGACAATTCATTCCAAATTCTATTAATTAGGAGCAAGTTGATGGAATCATTAAACTCTTATAGATAATGTATATTGGAGAGGTCATTTTTAAAAGTCATGGCACCTAATAAGAGATATTGTGTCAAAAGTAGTTTTGGTCTTTGACAAAGGAAAATTACTTAATAGGATGAACATTATGCATATATGCTTTATATGAAGGATTCCTAGCTAGTTGTGCTATCATTTATTGATGACCCATTTTTTATGATATTGATTTACACTCAATCAAAGTAATGATGAGTTCTTTGGAGCAATTTGGTAATTTCAAGGTAGAAAATCTACCCCACGAAAGGTAGTTTATGATATATGCAAGTTATTTGAGCTTGATTGATCAAATCTTGGGACCAACATGTTTCAAACACCAAAATCCCCAATTCAAATAATTGGGAATACATTGTCATTCAAGGATTGTCAATCTTTATTTGACTCAACTTAGTCATTGGAGCAACAAAAACTATCTTATATAAACAAGATTTAACTAATTAGAGTAGTGTTTTGTAATATATTCGTATAATGGAGTTCACATCTTTACTTGTCACAAAAATTGAGCAAATGAATTAAAAGAATTCTTAAAAACTCCCTCTAGTTTGGAGGAATTAACAACACTTTAACAACTAAAATAAAATAAGTTTGGATTTGCACCTCCAAACCTAATGGAGGACTAAGTATATCACCAATCAAAATAATCAATAACATGGTTACTAGTAAAAAGATTATAGAAGTTGAACATAGCTAAGGAGTCATTCATAATCAATTCTTGAAAGGGATATAGCATCTGGAAGTTACAAATCAATTAACTTCTCCTAAGCCTTAAGATAAATCTTAAACTTATGAGACTCTATAAGCAATGAGATGTAACATATAATAGGGAATGTTAAGGACACTTGATTATGTTATGACAATGAGAACAAGTTATGACCTCTTTACAAACTCCCCAATTTCAGTGCATTGACATATGATGTTTTCGAAGATGCTAAGGTCAAAGTCATAATCTAAGGCAATTCATGGAACTAGCCTATAGCCAATCCTAAAGGCTTTACAAACATCTAAAACAACTTACTAGACTACAATCCCAAATTTGAAGAGGCAAATATTGTAATGTGGTTAAGACATCCTTTTAGAACTTTTAACGATCACTCTGGCCTTGAATTACTTTCACCCTAATAGTAATAAGTTACTTGGCACAAGTTAATTTGGTTTCCCAATAACTTACATAAATCCTTGTTTACTCTTTACCTTACTATCAACAACAAGTTGAGCATCAAAGATTAAAACAAACATGTTATCTTAAGCCCTGCAAGGTGCCTTTTACGCAACCTAAAATCAAAATCTCTAAGTCACTTTTTTTTAAAAAATGTCATTATGCAACCCACCTTGGGATCCAATTCTAGAATTTATGTAAAAAACTTGTTATAATTAACATAATTGGAACCTTATCATGGATTAGCCTATAATACAAAAGTTTCAAACTAAATGGACTATATTATTTTTAAGTTGGGGTTTAACTACATCATTTATGCACTATGAATAAAAGGATCTTGAGACATTTTAGGAATAAACAAAGAGACATATAAGAGCTTTACAGTTGTGCTTTAGTATGGATAAAGGAGATCATCATAGTCTAAAGGCATCAACATTTTCAACATCAACGCAAGCAACTAGGTGGAACTTGTTGCAGGACTTTTAAAGCATGATACATGTTTTCAATACTAGTCATTTCCAAGTTGTCTAAGGTTCTCCATCTGATGACTTGACATAAGCTGCTATAGCTAGAAACTTGACCACCATTTTTCATTATTAAGGTGTACACAATTATATAAGCTTGATTTATTTCTAAAAAAAATTATATAAACTTGATTTCTCAAAAAGGTTTGAAAGTGTCATTTATGTTTTCTTGAATTTGATTTAAAACTTGTTTCCCTGCAAGAGCCTTTATTAATTCATTTAAATTTCTAAAAATAGATAAGCAAATAGAGAGAGTAGCCATATAGAAAACAAACAAAAGCAACACAATTAGTTGAGGATTTCCATGGAAAGCCAAAATTGAAATAATAACTAAATAATAATAAAAAATGGTTGTCATAAATCCAAACACACTCTCTCTTTCTTTCTTATAAAAGCATAGAAACTAGAATAAAAAGTTACATTAATGGTGTATACTTCTTTAAAAATTTTAATTTAATCCAATAACTAATTAACTTAATTTTTAAAGTATTTTATTTTATTTATTTTAATTAATATAATCCACATGTATATTAATGTCAATATAACTTGATTACATGATACTCCAAATTAACAACATTAATAGTAAAATTAACAATAAGATGTATTTGCAATAAATTAAAATTTTAGACATTTAATTGATATACTTTTTAATTATGATTAGTGTTACAAATTTGGTTATAATTTTATATCTAAAATATAATTTACTTAAAATAAAGTTAGAATATACTATGTAAGGTTTTTGTTAGTTTGTATTTCATTTCAAAAAATACATTATTTACAATATTATAATACTTATGGTTTTAAAAGTTTTTTGAAAATTTAAAAGGAATGTATTAAAGGACAATAAAGAAGATTACAAATAGTCCATTACGAAAATATCATACACTAGTAAGGAGATTTGAGTAATTTCACTACTAAAATAAGAAAGATACAATAATTCAAAAGGCTAGCAACTTAAGCTTTCATAGACTCAATTGACATTATTATTAAGAAAGGGTCTCCTTGATGGTTTGTACCAACACTAATGTTGTCTCTTTCACAGTAGTAAGTTTGTTTTGAATCTCCTATTATTCCTTTTATTCCATATCCCTTGGATACAAGTCCCCGAAGCAATAAAATAAGTCTCCAAGGTGTCCTTATGAATACAAAAATGATCTATCATCCACTGAATGATTTCTGAGAATGAATTCCATGTGAGGTCCCATTTACAATATCTTTTAATCTCTTTCCAAACACCTGAAGCAAAGTGACACTAAAAAAACAAATGGTCCCTAGATTCAACACGTTTCTGTATAAGGAACAACTCTTATCCACTGTCAAAAAATGCAACCTATCAATTATGCTTAATCTAATTTTCATAATCAACCACATCAGAAATGAGTTTCTAAGGATAAGATACTTATTCCATACAATTTTTTACCAATACATTTTGGTACTTAGCTTGTTGGAAATATTAGATACTTACTTTCCTTTCTAAAAGAATCCGTCAAATCTAGAGATATATGGTGAATAAGCAGGTTTATATCTTAACAATACCTGAGGACAATTATTGTTCTCTATCAGCCCAAAGACCTTAACATCCAAAGAACCAAGTGTTGTAGTTGCTGAGACGCCAATCTATTGGATCAACTGTCCATGATCTATCCAATTATCATACCAAGAAGTTACAAGAGTTATCCAAGAAACCAAGAGTGTGAGAAACTTTTTTACACCTTCCAAATCCATCTGCCTTTTAAGAAATAACTATGCAACCATTTCATCCAAAAAGATGTTTTATCCTTTATGATCTCTCATAGTCTTTTTTAGAATCAAGGTTTAATTAGTTGCCTTAATATCATTCACTCCTATACCACCTTTTTCTTTAGGAGAACAAATATCTGACCACTTGATTTTAGCAAAACCCTCCACTGCATTATGGTGACTCTATAGAAAGTTTTTAAACAACATTTCTAATAATTTGATAAGATATTTTGAAAGAAATATGTGGGAAATCTAATAGATATGAAAAGAAGAGAGAATAGATTTGATCAATTGAAGTTTTCTAGCGTAAGAAAGTGATTTGTTTACCCAAGAAGAGAGTCTTTTTTTAACCTTTTCAATAAGAGGAAAGAATTTTGTGAACCTCAGCCTTCTAGTGGAAATAATTATGCCTAGATACAACAACGGAGGAAGCTTTCTACTCATGCCATGATTCTAGCTATGCATGATTCCATATCCGAGGTTGCTTTAGAGATCATAAAGTGACTCTTGTTAAAGTTCAATTCCAAACCTGAAACTCTTTTGAAGAGATGAAGAGAGTCTATAAAAATTAAAATTGAAGTTAAATGTGCTTTACAAAATAAGAGTAAATTATCTAAAAAACACTTATTTGTCAAGGTTCTACATTTGGAATGAAATATGAAGTTATGATTTAAAATGACATTGTGTTTAATGAGAAGAGTTAGAGCTTCCATACATAAAATCAAGAGGTATGGTGATATAAAGTACCCATGTCTTATTCCTCTAACCTCTTTGAATAACTTATAAGGGATTCCATATGATGAATTTTCTAAGGAATCCAAACGCTTCTAACAAGTGGAACAAGAAATCTTAATTGATACTATCAAAAGTTTTATTAAAATCAACTTTGGTAGAGTACTTAGCAAGGGTGTTGCTTCTTAGGTATCCTTTAAATAGATCATGAACTAATGGAGTATTATTCTCAATCTGTTTATTTTCAATAAAAGCACCTTGACTGTCACTAATGAAAGAATTAACATCTTTCTTCATTCCTATAGGAATCAATTTAGAGATGATCTTATAAAGGAAATTAGTACAAGAGATAGATCTGTAGTCACTGAATGAAGCTGGATTAGGTAGATTAGGAATCCAATAGATAAATGTTTTATTAATCTCTTTTAAAAGCTTACCAGTTCTGAAAAACTCATATGTAGCTTCAAAGATCATTTTGCCAACTTCATCCCAAGACTTCTATAAAAAAAATCATTCAATCCATCAAGCTCTGGAGCTTTCAACCCGTCTAAAATAAGTATACTCTTAAATATTTTCTTGTCTTCGATTGGTTTGATCAGAAAGGAGTTTGTCTCTTTAGGAATATTTTTAGAGATGAAGTTAATTAAAAAAGAGAGAGATGAGTTAAAAGCTTTGGTAAAACCCAACAGTTTGGAAAAGAAACTTATAGCTTCAAGAAGGGTTGAATTCTAATCTTGCAAAACAGAACCATCACTTGACACAATTGAGCAAATTTTGTTTCTATTCTTCCTTGCCAGCATAGAGTTAAAAAAGGTGTCAGTGTATTAATTACCATCCTTGAGCCATGCAATCTTAGATCTCTGCTTGATACGGGAAAAATGGTTATGCACAACCTAATACGTTGAGCTTTTAGCTCTCGGTGGCTGCTCCGGTCACAACTGTCATTATCTGATCATGCATTCATGTATG
>JANZLC010000005.1:27590525-27599741 GCA_026413385.1 Erythroxylum gracilipes
CATTATAGAATTTCACATTATATAAAACTACTAGAATAGTACAAAGTTTTCTTCAAGAAAATGAAACAACATTAAGAAGTACATCTCATTTTCAAAATACTGCTACTGATGTAGATACGTTTTAAGTCATAGGAAGTGAAATATATAAAGAACTTTTAGGAAAAGATATTATATTACATAAAGCAGAAACCGTTAATGCTAATAGATTAAAAGCTTTAAGACACCTTAACAATATAGGCATTTGTGATATATGCTACTTAGACAATTATATTTGTGAATTTAAGAAATATTATTATTAGTTAGCAAGATCAGAATAAGAAATGTATATACATATTTTTATTCAAAAATGAACTTATCCTCTGAACCTTAAAGGACAACAAAAATTTCAAGAACGAACAAATAATCACACAATTGCTCATAATTTAGGTAGAGCTATTTTATTAACACACGAATTAGTAGCTGAACAATGTTTAGAAGTTCAACTTAAACAAACATTAAAGCATCAAAATCTACAACCTTGTTGTGCACAAAATGTTGGACCCCAAACTTTTGGTGAAATGTCAACGTACCTTAACAGTATGGTTGTGAATCAATTAAAAGAAAGAAATATTTCCCCAAAAGATATAAATATCATCAAAGACCATACAAACGATATTATTGGAAAAGATATTCGTCCCGACAATTTAGAAATAAACTTAAAATATTCTACATAAAGTATTTTAGAAAACGAAAAGCTAGGCAAATTAAACCAACACAAAAACATTGTCCACAGAAGAAACGCAACTGTAGATGTTGGATTTGTAAGGAAGAAGGACACTACGCAAATCAATGTCCAAATAAAACTAAAGAAAAATATACTAATTAAGTTCATATTTTATATTCAGCCCTACAAAATCACTTAGAACCAATCGAATCTGACTATAATACAGACTCAACTATTTCTTCTCTTTATATGTACGAATCTGACTCTCAGAATGAATCAAATTCTCAAAGCGACTCCGAATTAACAATTGAATCCCAACACCACATTTATTCAAGTAGTATTTTAGAAAAAAAAGTAAATGCATATATAGATACAGGAGCTACTATATGTATTGCCTTTAAACAATTACTAAATACATGGAAAAAAATTGGAAAAACCTTTACAAATTAGAATGGCAGATGGAAGTTTCAAATTTATTTGGTATGTTAGTTATTACAACAATATAATTATCGAAAAATATACATTTTCTATTCCTTCTATATATCAACAAGAATCAGGATTACCTTTAATTATAGGAAATAATTTTCTTAAATTATACAATCCATTTTGTCAATATTTACATTATATAACATTAAAAACTCCATATATTAAATCCATTAATCAAAAGTCTATATGAATCCGCATCAAGAAATAAATACACGAAATAATATTCCTTATACTTCACAAGATGTAAAAGAATTTATAGCCGAATGTACTGACCTTTTAGGAAAAGGATTTGGTCGGGTCGGTCTTGCTAGGCCCAGACCCAGACCCGAAATGGCATGTGGGCCAGTCGGCCCATTCATTAATGGTGACCTAAACCTAGCAAGTATTCCTTATATAAGGTACTATTTTTCCATGATATAGGTACGATACTAGAACCCTGCTTTTCTCTATTTATAGCGACCAAAACCCCTACTAAAAGACTGACTTGAGCGTCGGAGGGGCTTGCCGGCAAACAACCCCTGGCGTGCCTTTTATTGTTTTGCAGGTATTCTCTAGTTAAAGCCATTCAGATCATGGATCCAAGTAATGGCGTCTAGCCCCAGCAGATTCAGACCGAACCAGTTGGCGCCCACCGTGGGGCCAGGCGTCAGGGTACCACGTCCAGAAATACTCAGATCAGTCAGGCAGCAACAGCCAAAGCTGATATAGCTGCCGTCGCGACACTTGCGCTATAACGGATGGGTTTGCAATTACCTGCCACCCTCCCGTCGACAAATCACGATTCCCACACACAATCTTTGCATCCGAATGATCAACCACAACCTCAAAACCAGGATCAAGAAGAACAAAGCGTAGCCCTGGAGGACAACGCCGGAACTAACTCACAAAGCACACATCCTCCTGCACTACCACAAACCTCCCTCACACAAAGACAAATAGAGGAAGCGGCTGACCTATTGATCTGCCAAATTTTATAGTCTCAGCCGGAAGAGCAGCAAACCCCCGCTCGGCAGATTGGCGTGATGGCGCCCTGCAAAAAATCGTGGACGATCGAATCAATATGGCCATGAATTCCCGTCCGGATTGCTCATTAACACAATACAGCTCTCCTTTCACCCCAGCGATCCTGGATAGCCTCCCAACGGTCGTTACCAAAATACCAACACCTGAAAAACACACTGGAAAGACTAATCCCCTTGACTATTTGCAGCACTTCCAATCGATGATGAATATGAATTGTGTCCCTGATGCAATTCAATGTAAGGCATTCTATACAACCATTCAAGAAGGAGCTCGGTGATGGTTCAATAGTCTTCCCCCGTGTTACATCACTTGCTTTGAGGATTTTAAGCTGTTATTCCTCAATCAATTTGCTATAAGTAAACGGCCACAGAAAAGTTCTTTGGAAGTGATGCAGTTGACCCAAGGAAGGAATGAAAGTTTATGAGAATTCATCACTCGGTTCAACAATGAAGCCGTTGAAGTACCTGACCTTACCTGCTCGTCCATGTTGGCCGCCCTTATGAGCAACACAAGGGATGAAGAGTTCAAGAAGTCATTGGCCCTCGATCAGCCCAAGTCTATTCAAGAGATACGAAATCGGGCGGATAAGTATATTCAGCTTGAGGAAGTGTTGAAAAACACAAAGTGCAGAGCAAATGACTGCTGGCCAAGTGGCAGAGCAGACGATTCACAAAAACGACAGAAGGATCAGTCTAGCTGGAGGAAACCGACCGATCGATAGGGACAAAAATGAGGATCCTTCACCCCACTCAACAGGCGGTATGCGGAGGTATTGGCAGCCATGAGAGCAGACAGGGAACCCCTCCGAGAACCTAACAAGTTGAAAACTCCATTCAAGAAGAGGGACCCTGATTTATATTGTTGTTGCCATAGAGATGTCAGTCACGACACGGAGGACTGTTGGGACTTGAAGAAAGAAATCAAACTCCTTATCCAAAGGAGAAGGCTAGGTAGATTTCTGAAGTATGGAAAAATGCCGACTGAGATAATGCCGATCGAGATAATGAGGGTAGGAACGGTCGGCATGAAAACTGGCGAAGGCCTTGGAGGCAAAATAATACTAACGAGGGAGGAAGGCAGAACAGGAATGCGGACGATCGACGTGACACGAGAGCACAATCTAGAGCAGGAGGTGATAGAAATGCCGAACACCAGGATGACTGACCGGTTAGGGTCATCAATATGATTTTTGGGGGTAATGCAGCAGGAGGGTCGACCGCTAAAGGAAGAAAGAGGTATGCCAGGTAGGACTTGTAAGTGAAGAAAAAGAAGCAAAATGATGAGGTGTTCTCGTTCGACGAATTTGATCTGGATGGTATTAGCTGTCCTCATGATGATGCGCTAGTGGTCAACTTGAATGTGGATGGCAACGAGGTGAAACGAGTAATGATTGACACGGGCAGCTCGGTCAATCTACTCTATTACGATGCATTTAAACAGATGGAGATACCGGAGGACCGACTACTGCCAATAGAGGGACCCATAAAGGGAGTAACAGGAGCATCGGCCTACCCATTCGCCTGGGTCTTCCTGAACGTGAAGTTCGAACAAAAGCCATGTCAGATAGAAAAGAGCGTTGCATTCTTGGAGGTAAAATTTGGAGGAGCTTATAATGCAATAATTGGAAGAGCCACTCAAAATGCCCTCAGAGCAGTCGTCTCAATCTACTATCAAGCAATGAAGTTCCCAACTCCCCTTGGCATCGGCAAAATCAGGGGTCAGCAGAGAATCGCTAGGGAATGCTACTTGGCAGAAACAAGGACACTTGATGGAGCGGTCGTCTTAACAAGTTCTCTTGATGTGAGAGCTGATGAAGAAACTGAGCGGATGAACCCTGTAGAAAAAACTTAGCAGGTTGTATTGGATGAAGCAGACCAGTTTAAATTCACAAATTTAGGTTCCGGACTTGCAAAATACCTGGTCAAAGAAATCACGGATTGCTTGGTAGAGAACAGATCGGTCTTTGCCTGGGTACCGAGCGATATGCCTGGAATTTCTCGATCGGTAACATCGCATTCTCTCGGTATCCGAACAGATTGTAAGCTAGTCAGACAGAAGAAGTGGTGGCATAACAAAGAGAGGTAGGAGGTGATCGAGAAAGAGATAGAGAGACTGCTTGATGCTGGGTCAATTCGGGAAGTCAAGTACCCTGAATGGTTGGCGAATGTTGTACTCGAGGCCTATATGGATGATATGGTGGTCAAAAGTAAGACGGCTACTGAACATGTGGAAAATCTCAAAGAAGTCTTTCAGACCCTCAATAAATTTCAGATGAAGTTGAACCTTAAAAAATGCGTCTTTGGAGTGGCGTCTGGAAAATTCCTAGGTTCATGATCACTCAGAGGGGGATTGAAGCAAACCCAGAGAAGATTGAAGCTATCATCCAGATGCCCTCGCCACGATGTTTAAAGGATGTTCAGATACTGATAGGACGGATAGTATCTCTGAGCAGATTCGTTTCTAGGATGGGGGACAAGTGCCTCCCATTCTTTAAAATTCTAAGGAAAGCAGATGTGACCCAGTTCCAACGGTTGGATGAGTGCGAGCGAGCATTTCAGCATTTAAAACAATATCTGACTACTCCACCCGTTTTACAAAGCCCCACTGAGGGGGAGAGTTTGATTGTTTATCTGGCAGTTACGGAGGGGACGATCAGTGCTATTCTCGTCCGATTAGACGACAATGAGCAGTTCCCAATCTATTATGTCAATAAGGTGCTGAATGGACCAGAAGCGCGGTATACACCCATTGAGAAGCTGACCTTATCATTGATAATCGCAGTGCGGAAACTAAGGCCCTACTTCCAGAGTGACACCATTGAGGTATGGACCGACCAACCCCTTCGACAGTGCCTTCAAAAGCCCAAAACCTCTGGGCGGTTAGTGAAGTGGGCGGTAGAGCTGGGAGAGTTCGATATACACTACAAACCACGGACAGTGATCAAGGCCCAAGTATTGGAGGATTTTGTTGCAGAGATGAGTTAACCTGCCTCGCAAGGCGAGCAACACCCTGCATAGAGTTTATTTGTTGATGGATCGTCCAACGCTGAGGGATGCGGAGCAGGAGTGGTCTTGCTCAGCCCACACCAGGAAGAGAAGGTGGAGTATGCTCTCAGATTAGAATTTAAAGCATCCAATAATGAAGCAGAATACGAAGCTTTGTTAGCCGGTCTTCAGTTGGCAAGAGAAATAGGGGTGAAATAGTTGAAGGTATATAGCGATAGTCAAATAGTGGTCGGTCAAGTTACTGGGCAGTATGAGGCCAAAGGAAGCAGCATGATCAAGTATTTGGAACTGGCAAAGCAGGAACTTAGCAATTTTGAAGAATACTCGGTCAGCATGATAGAAAGGATGCAAAATGCTCAGGCAGACGCGCTTTCTAAAATGGCTTCTGATCAAAATGTGAAGAATAATATTTTGGTCGAGCGGCTAGACCGTCCTAGCATTCAGAAAGCTAATGAGGTCCTTGAAATAAATGCCGAACGATCAAGTTGGATGGAACCGATCAGACAATACCTCCTTAAGGGAACAGAGCTGGAAGAAACCTTAGAGGCCAAGAAACTAAGAGTAAAGGCGGCCGAATATGTGATCATTAATGATACTTTGTACAAGCGATCTTATGACTGGCCACTATTACGCTGCTTGAGCGAAGAAGAGGCGGAATGAGCGATGGCTGAAGTTCAAGAAGGAATGTGCGGAAATCACTTAGGAGGTCGAATGTTGGCTCACAGATTGATCAGACAAAGGTACTACTGGCCTACAATGAGGAAAGATTGTCAAGAGAAAGTTAACCGATGCGAGGCTTGCCAGAGGAACAACAACCTGTCTCACTAGCCGACTGAGCGGTTGAAAATCGTGAGCCATCCCATCCCCTTTGCTCAATGGGGAATGGACATACTAGGCCCTTTTCCTCTCGGTCCTGGGCAGAAGAAGTTTTTGATAGTAGCAGTCGAATACTTCACTAAATGGGTAGAAGCGGAAGCGGTCGCTACTATTACTGAGCAGAAGATAGAAAATTTCGTAAGAAGAAACATACTAAGTCATTTTGGGATGCCTATGGTGTTGGTTACAGACAACGGTCGGCAGTTTGACAATGACAAATTCAAAGATTTCTGTCACCGACTGAAGATAAGGCTACAATTGACTTCAGTGGCTCACCCTTAAAGCAACGGTCTTGCGAAAAATACCAACAAGAAGATAATGAGTGCACTCAAGAAGCACTTAGATGGACGCAAGACTTGGGTAGATGAATTAGATGAAGTGTTGTGGGCATACAGAACTACCCCGAATGGAGCCACAGGAGAAACGTCGTTCCGAATGACCTTTGGGGCAGAGGCTTTAGTCCCAGTAGAAGTGGTATTGCATAACCAAAGAGTGTCGAGTTACGAAGACGAGCGAAATAATGAAGCTTGCATAGCAGAACTAGTACTTCTTAGTGAAGATAGATAAAGGGCAGCCGCTCACTCAGAAGCCATCAGGCAAAAAGCAACAAGGTTTTACAACAAAAGGGTAAGGCCGAGCGACATAAAGATCGACGATTATGTTCTAAGAAAGGCCGAGGCGGCTGGGAGACATCTAGGAAAGCTCGGTCAGGCATGGGAAGGACCTTATCAAGTAGTCAAGCAAGCCAGATACGGATCTTACATCCTACGCGACACTAATGGCAAGATTCTACCGAGGCCCTGGAATTCTCAAAACTTGAAGACATTTTACCAATAGATAAGCCGTGCTTTATTTATTTCTTTATCTTGTACTTTATTGCTGCTTACGTATTTGTAGTGGTACCTTTTTCCTGGCCTTGCTAATCAGGTTTTTTAACGGCCCACGCCCCTATTATCATCAATAAAGGGTTTCAAGTTTTTCGGCAGAAAGAGTCTCGTCAAGATGAGCTAAAACGAAAAAACACTAACTGATTGCCATCGACATCGCTCAGCCAGGTTGCCAAGACAGGATCTTGGAACCAGGCGATGTCGAGAAAATAATCTCAGATCGCTCGGCCTCGACCACGTTTGGCTAGGTTGCCAAGACAGGATCTTGGAACCAGGCGATGCTGAGAAACTAATCTCGGATCGCTCGGCTTCAACCACGTTCGGCCAGGTTGCCAAGACCGGATCTTGGAACCAGGCGATACCAAGAGCCAAGATCTTGGATCGCTCGGCCTCAGTACTGACCAATCAGTATGCATCGAACACACTCGTTCGCTGACTATCAATCGAAGCAATATTTGACCTTAGATCATAGAGTAAAGAAGACAACAAAGGATTAAAATAAAAAATCTTTATTTCTCTACATTTTCGTTCTGGTCACAAGCTCAACCAGATGAGCGTTGGGAGTCTTATAACATAACCTACTGAGGCCCTTTGGGAGGAGGAGAAACATTAAGGGCTCGATCGGCAGTGGAGGAGGTCAACAAAGCAACCGAGTTAGGACTAGGGTCTACGGGAGGAACCGAAGAGACATTCCCGTAAACTCGCTCTTCCTCCTCATCCGAGCTAAGGTCCAACATCTCATCCGGTAATGCCTCTTTCTCTCTCTCTGCTATCTCCACTACCTCCTCAAGCGAAAGGCCGAGATCGGAGGGAAGCAACGGCTCGGCATAATCCTTAAATGAAGGACTGTCCGACTCGTCAGGGACGCAAACACCGTGGCAGTTCCTAAAGAGGGAAAGAGCCAAATCACAAGCAAATTCTAGGCACTCCTCGTGTAGGTTCCGCTCTTTCCACCGCTTGATTGCTTCAACCCTTTCCTCCTTGACAGAGTTTCGCAGCTCCATCAGGTCGTTCTCAGCCCTCAGCTTCTCTATCACTACCTACTGACAGTCATGGATGGCTCTCGCACGGAGCTCTTCCTCCAACTTGGCTGTGGAGTTGACTTTGAGGACTTGCTCCCGCATGTCCTCACATTCTCTAGCCACCCTGCTCTTCTCCTCCTCCCCCGAGGTGAGCTGAGCTCTCAAAATGCTCTTCTCTTCCTCCCAACCGCTCTTCTCCTCTTCCAATGAAGAGCGTTGAGCTCGTAAGATGTCTTTCTCCTCCTGGGTCTCGGAAAGCTCAGCCCTCAAAACGTGGACCTGCTCGTGAAGGTCCTTAACCTCCTGGTCTAACATTTGGGAGACTTCATCAACCTGATCAAAACGCTGATACATTTCGGAGAAAAACTCCAGACCCTGGGATGAAGAACTTTGTTTAAAAAAAACAAAAAAAGGAGAGAGAGAGGGGTGGAAGTTACCTTTGCGCAGCTACGTAAGAGACTAGCCAACAACTCCTTGTTATTCAGAGCATCCAAAAACTCTTTGTCTCGAGGAGGAATAATCTTCTCAGCAACTTGAAGGGCCACATTAATGTTCCCAAGCAAGGCAGTCTTATCCAGACTGATCGTGGACACCCACTTCCCGGAGTCCGCCGCTCACTCCTTCCCTTTTCCCCTTCTCCTTCTCCTTCTCCTTGCCTTTACCCGATGGGCAGGGCGGTCGGTCGAGAATCTGAATGGTTTTCTTCCTTTTAAGAGGTCGCTCCATCTCTTCCTCCTCCTCTATGACCGCTAGGCCCTCACCTGCCAACCGAGTCATCACTGTTGGCTGCTCGAGGACAGCCGCCGGAAAGAGCGCTGCAGACGGCTCAGGAACAGTCGGTTGAGCAACATCCACGCTAGCCCCCCTTCTTTCCTTGCTCCTTTGTCTTTGAAGAAGGCCTAGCAGCTTTGCGCTGGCCTCTAGTGGAGCTGGAGGACTCGAAGAAATCCCTAAGCTTTACCATGGCTGCACAACAATAGAAGCAGGTTAGAAATCGAAACCAAAACTTATAAATACAACAAATAGTTCAACCACGAGGAGTCAACCAGAAGGGACAGTTTCTTTTCCTAGCTCGCTAATTCGAGGCGGGGGGTCGATTGAGCCCCCCCTCCTCAAGCGAAAGGCCGAGATCGGAGGGAAGCAACGGCTCGGCATTATCCTTAAATGAAGGACTGTCCGACTCGTCAGGGACGCAAACACCGTGGCAGTTCCTA
>JANZLC010000005.1:27607611-27619319 GCA_026413385.1 Erythroxylum gracilipes
TAATTAATTAGATTTTATATTGATTAATTATTTTAATTAATTAATTAATTATATTTTGTAATTATTTTAATTAATTAATTAATTAATTAATTAGATTTTATCTTAATTAATTAAAGTTATTAATCAATTATATTTTATATTTTAATTAAATATATTTAATTAATTACATTTTAATTATATTTAATTGAAAATGTTTAATTAAAAATTAAAAAATAAGTGTTAGGAGGAATCAATCCCATTCATCCCATACATGGAGGGTATGGAGCATTAACTAAAACTTGGGTATGAAAAAACTATTCAATTAAACATAATAACCAACCATTACCATTCATTCTATTCCTATTGATTTATTCCTATACCCCTTAACCAATCACCCCTTAAATGTCCTTTTCTTGTATATGGATAGTTGCATAGTTCATTTCAGCTTTTCTTTTGAAATAATAAAACTGAATATGTCAAATAGGTTTAAGTCAAACCTTAAAGATCTACTGTAAACTATTTTCTTTGTTTTTCTTCGGATTTAGAAAGTAAACAGTAATCACTTTTTTGAAGTTTTTTGGTGTTAAAAATAAAAGCTCGACAAGTATGGAAGATATGTATATAGAGCAGAATCAACTGTACATGACCATAAATTCCACAGATCCCATATATTTTCATAAAAAATCACTTATCAGCATTGAAACTTCCAACTAGATGTTGTTTGATTCCAAAAAAACTAGGGAAGGCAAGAAAGAGCATGAATGTACTAAAGAAACTAGCTCTTGAGAAATTCCAGATCGTTGGTAGAAGAGTAAAGCAGATCTAAGGAGAGGGTGTTAGAATTAAACTGAAACAAAGAAGGAAGAAATTCAGCCTTTGTGTGCCTTCTAACTCTTTCTCCCTTATTGACTTTAGAAGACAGGCACCCTTCCTTTTGCTCTAGATATCGGTAAATTTATGAAATTTTTAGTTTATTTAGATCGAGCGAGTTAAGAAGTCTGCAGCGAAAAGCACACAAGAAACGATTTGGTAACATACCTATTTAGTACACTTATCTTATCCGTATGGACTAGCTCTCCGTACTTTCCAAGAGAAGCTTCAATGTCTAAAGGATCATCTGTTTCCAAAAGAAGCTTCAATAGCGGCAGCTGCTGTACTCAAACCTCACATTTTTAGCTTTCTCTCTTAGTTTGTTTAACTCAAAATCGAAACCTAGATTTCATCCTCTATTTCTCTAATGAAAGATCCGGAGCTTTTTAAGGATGAATGGGTGGAAATTGAGCAACCCAGATTTGTAGTTCTGTATAGTGACAACCGGTTCTATAAAAAACTGACCAGTTTGCTGATAAACCAGTTGGTGGTTTTACATAAAGGTTATTAGGCGAAACTAAACTAGATTATTGGTTGGTTTAAATTTTTTCATGTTGGACCGGCTAATCCGGTCTTATTTTTAAAACCTTAGATTATCTAGTTTTTTTTAGGCAAAGCAAATTCATTAAAAACAAGAAAATTAAACCAGAAGAAGCACCTAAACCCAAAGCCAATAGACTTTACCCTATAACACCTGAATCTAGAGCCTCTTCTAAATTGATAACAAGCGACGGATAGTCATGAAAAAGAACAAAAACAATACTGCTTGGGATAGAATCCCACTCAAACCAGTTTGTATGTAGTAAAGCCACCCTTAATAATATATGAGCAGCCTTATTAGCATTCTGTGAAGTCCAATGGAAGGACAAATAATGGAAGTTGTTCTTAAAAGAGAGACATTTAGCCAACACAGTACCAACTTCTAATAGATTATTAGAAGAGTTATTTAGATGATTAATAGCTTCTAAGCAATCTGACTCAATGATAATCTTTTCCAGACATTGATCCTTAAGCCAAGCTAGAGCTTCTTTGATTGAAATTGCTTTAGCAAGATAAGCATCCACACAACCAGGAATGTGACCTGAAAGAGCCTTTACAAATCGACCATGATCGTCTTTGAGGACAACCCCAAAACCCGATCTATTTTCTCTTATCGAGACCGAAGCATCAATATTACATTTCAACCATCCCTCATCAGGCTTACACCGAGAATGACAACGAGAAAGGGTGTTACCGTTAAATTGTATCCGACCAAAAGCACAGGTTACCTCTTTCCAAGTCACAAGAAACTCATCAGCAAAAGATATAATAACAGTCGGATGAGTATCCTTCTGCTCCTAACACAACAAATTTCGATGGAACCAAGGGCTCCAACAAATCACAGACATCTGATGGCCCAAAGCAGAATTCTTACCAACTAACACCGAAGAGATACAGCTTTTAATGTCATCACCCTGTATAGTGATACTTGCAATATTCCACACTTGTCGAGCGAAGGGGCAAGTGAGCAGCATATGGTCCATAGATTCAAGTAGACCGCATCTGTTACAAGAAGCATCAAGGGAGACACCTCTAGCTAGCAGTCTCTGTTTGCAAGGCACAAAGTCACACAATAACCTCCACAGGAAATCCTTAACTTTCGAGGGAAGTTGAGCATTCCAGAGAGAATTCCAGTGGCCATCAATCCAATAAGAAGAAATAGATGAAAACTGACCAAGAGCAATCCTATGCCCCGATTTAACACTATACAAATCATCCCTAGTAAAATGCCAGCAGAAGTGATCAGAAGGCAAAGACGATGAAATGGGGATTTTGAAAACTTGCAGAGCATCAGCCGGAGTTAAAATGCCATTGACAAAAGAATATTCCCATCCTGATTTATCCGAATTGAAAAGATCAATAACCTTCATATTCTCCATACCGGTCAACGGATCAAAACGCACAAAGAAGCCCTCATCGCAATTCAAATAGGGATCGTTAAAAACCAAGATTGAATTTCCATCTCCCACCCTTCAACGAGCTCCTTTACCCAGCAAATGTTGAGTCGAGAAAATGCTCCTCCAAATAAAACTAGGGTTCCGACCTTCTCTAGCATGAAGAAAATTACAGTCCGAAAAATACCTTGCTTTAAACAACTTGCTCGGCAGCGAAGTCGGGTGAGACAAGAATCGCCAACTCTGCTTATAAATCAGCGCAAGATTAAAATAGTGTAAATCACGAAAGCCCATACCGCCCATCTTCTTCGGAGTACATAGCCTTTCCCATTTGGCCCAGTGAAATTTAGATCAATTGCCGGAGGAAGACCCCTACCAATAAGAGTTCATCATATTGTGTAAGTCATCACAAATACCTTTAGGAAGAAAGAAGAAAATCATACAGAACATAGGGAGAGATTGAGCGATAGTCTTGAGGACGATCTCCTTACCCGACTTAGAAAGCAAACGGTTTTTCCAGCTGTGGATACGTTTACTGAGCCGATCCTTTAGAAAAGCAATTTTTTTATTTCTCCCAATTAGAGAAGGGAGACCTAAATACTGTCCATGATCAATTGGATTCGAAACCCCCAAAATCAAAGTCGCATCCTGCTTCACCTCCTCCTTCATATTAGAGCTAAACATAACCCCCGATTTTTGATAATTAATCGCTTGACCCGATGCTCTCTCATACGTGGCGAGAATCCACTTAATGTTACGACACTCCGTCGACGAGGCTTTAAAGAAAAAGAAGCTGTCATCAGCAAAAAATAGATGCGAAACACTAGGCGCTCCTCTGTAAATGGTGATACTGTGTATATCACCTCGAGCCACAGCCATCCGCAAGAGAGCCGATACCCTTCAGCACATAAAATAAAAAGATAGGGACTGAGAGGGTCTCCTTGTCTAAGACTGCGATGAGGGGTGATAGGGCCCACGGTTTGGCCATTAAATGCAACCGAATATTGAATGGTAGAAACACAAATGATGATCCATTTAACCCACCGAACATCAAATACCAATTTTATTAGGATAAATTCAAGATAACCCCAGTATACTCTGTTGTATGCCTTGCTGATATCAATCTTAAACGCTACATCACCATTAGAACCCCTCCCTTTATTCTTCATACAGTGAATAATCTCAAAAGCAACCATAATATTATAGGATATTAGTCTTCCTGGGACAAACGCTGACTGCAAAGGGGAGATAATTCGAGGAAGAAGATCCTTAAGTCTGTTAGCAAGAACCTTGGCGATGATTTTATAAATCACATTGCAGAGAGGCTTTATGTCCTTCATGCTACTAGACTTATCTTTCTTTGGAATGAGGACAACAGTAGTGTTGTTTAGCGAGTCAGGGAAAGCACCATTCTCCAACCATTTGCAACTTTGAGAAAGAATGTCAGCTCCTACCGTATCCTAACATTTCTGGAAAAAAGCTGGGTTCATACCGTCGGGGTCGGGCACTTTGTCAGGGTGCATATAAAAAATGGTTGTTTTAAATTCATCCATAGTAAAGGGGGCCAATAGAGAAGAATTATCGTTTGTCGTCACCACCAGGGCAATACAATCAAACTTGGCTGTATTTGGTGCGGATAAGGGAGCTGCGAAAAGGCCATTGAAGTAATCCAACACAATCGAGCACATAGTATCCATATCCGAAATAGCATTTCCGTGATCATCCTCCAAAAACTCAATGTGATTAACCCGCTTTCTTCGTGAGGCCTGAGCGTGAAAAAATCTAGAGTTTTCTTCCCTATACTTAAGCTAAAAAATTTTGGACCTTTGTTTCCAGTAAATGGCCTCCTGAGCAAGGAGGGTCGAGAGCTCAGTTCTAAGCCTCACTATAAGCACATCATTCACGTTAGCCTGACGAGCAGCGTTGATTCTTTTCTTTAAAAGAGCAATCCAATATTTAAAATTATGGTCCTAAGAGTTCTGCCAATCAGTTAGAACCGCACTATAGGCAACAATTTTGTCTAGTACACCTACAGTCCTATCCTGAGACCAAGCACAGGACACAACCTCCAGAAAACCGTTTTCAAGCAACCATGTATTCTCAAACTTAAACCGGTGGACTCTTTTAATCGGAAACACAGCACTTGCGAAGAGTTTAATTGGATTATGATCGCAATAGAAGCTTACCAAATTAAAAAGCTTGTAGAAATGAAAATAATTAAGCCAATCTACAGTGACAAAAGCCTTATCCAATCATTCCAAAACCAGAGAATCTAAACCCCTATCTCGTTCCCAGGTGAAGCCAAAGCCCACAAGAGCGACTTCAATTAACTGACAATCGACAATACATGAATGAAACCCCTCCATGAGCGAAACAGGGTGATCCCGGCCACCAAATTTGTCATTAACAGAGAGAAGATTGTTAAAATCTCCCATGCAAACCCATGGTAACATATAGCGACGAGAAAGAGCCTTAAGTAGTTCCCAGCTACTCCGCTTCCTATGAGATTCTGGGAAGCCATAAAAGCCAGTGAATCTCCATTTGAAATCATTAGTCTGAACAATTTCCATATTGATATGATTACTCGAGTAACTTAAAATATTATCATTACTAGTATTATTCCAGAGGAGCGCAAGACCCCCATTGATCGGATCTCCTCCGACCACTCCCTTTTGATGTCCTCCTCCGGCAACTCTATAAGTTTAACACAACTAGACTCACTGTGCCCGACAATGCTGCACAGATAGCATATGAGAGGGATCCGTTCATAACTAAAAGAGACGTCAAAAAATCACCCCCTCCTTACGAATTCGCTTGGTCCTCATAAGCAGTTCAGCTATGTTTATGCGAGCTCGAAAGCGCAAATACTGAACAATGGAGTTTCGCTTGTTTCCCGTTTCATACTCCAGAAATGAACCCATAATGTTTCCCAAGTTGATCGCTAAATATTCCGAAGCAAAACCAGGCGGAAGATCGTGCACTCGAACCCAAAAGTCAGCAAACTGAAACTCTACCTCATCCGGATTCTCACCCTCTCTCATTTGATGAACCAATAGAATATAATTATTAAAACTCCATGGTCCTCCGGCCAACATTCTCCGAAGATCAACCACATGAAAAACTGGAACAGGTATAGCCCCTCCCCCCCGAAAGGTTTGATTGAACAACCTTTGATAGGACGCCATAGATTGAGAAGGGTCCTTTCCATGGCCTCAAAATTTACATTTCGTTCTCCCAAAAATCGACCTAACAAACTCAGGTTGTAATCGATACAACTCCCTTCTATATCCGAAGCCTTAACCACGAGTTCAGTGTCTTCTTTCTTGTGGATAGACAGTCGTTGAAACTCAGGTTCCATGACTAAACAAGAAAACCACCCAGTGACAAACGAAACAGAAAGAGTAAACTAACAAGACAAAAACATGCACGGAGACATGACTAAACTTGCACCCTTAGAGAGAGAAAACGGGCAAGACGTACGTCTAACATTTACGTATTACTAATATTACATATATCAAAAATAGATAATCTAGTTAATTAGCCTTTTCTATAACTGATTAACCCTGTTGATTCAGAATAACATTGACAAAAATTTTCCCTTCAATTGTTATTATAATGCAAGCAGTTTATAAATGCATTTTTTTTCCAATACTAACACTTATAACCAATTCTTATTTTACACATAATGCTTCTCGAGAAAATTTTAATAATTTAATAGAAGATAAAGTTTTATTCATTATTCATTATTTGCATTTAAATGAGAATTCCTTTTCAATATTAACATACCTTAATATTGGAAATTGAAAAAGATGTTATTTTAAGAAAAACAATTTATATGTTTTCCAATTGAAACAGGTTGACATACCAATCAAAAAATAGTAGTTAAAAATTGATTTATCGTAATGTAACCAATTAGATTTGGTCTGCATGATAAATATTAAGTAACAAATTAAAATTTAAACAACTTTCTCCTCTCTTTCGAATTTGATTTCATAAAGCAAATCAACATCTTTCTCCTCTCCTCCAAACTCATTGTCACTGTTTCCAATTCATCATGATTTTCTTCAACTTCTTTTAATCACTTGGGTTTGCTTCATTTCGAATCATTTTTATTTTTGCAAAACTTTTGTTTCTTCACTTCAATTTTGCTTCTTTCTTAGTTCTCATTCGCTTTCATAGGTTTTTGGGTGTTGGAATTTGTTGATAGTTATCACATTGATTTGAATCAATTCCAGATTCTATTACTATTTGATTCTTCTTTCTGAATTCACTTAAGAACTTATAGTTTTGATGATTTTATATGAAAGGTTTGCTAATGTTACTATTTTGGTTTCTTCATTTGACTTGTTTACTTTAAAGTAAAACAAATGTTATTTTACGATGTTGGGTGTGTAATAGATATATATATAACAGAAGTGTGCAATTTTTCATATTGATAGTTTCTTGGTTTCAGTTCATTTCTATAAAGGAAGGACTTTAATACCTTTGATCTTAATTTGTTACATAAGACTAGTTTTTCTTTAGTTTTATGTGGTTTTTATTCATGTGTTGCAGTTGTTTAATTGAGTACTAGAGGTATCTTTCCTTTTGTAAAATCTACTAGAAAGGAATCTTTAATCCTAAGAGGATTATTACAAGTTAGGATCTTTTATATTGGTGAATTGTGTTATTATCATTGTAGCATCCAAACACGACTTAAAACTTCCTGAACCAAGTTAGATTATATTCCATATTGGTTGATGAATTACTTAGCAAAAGCATACATGGTTAAATATTTATCTTCATTATGCATTTTTGTTATGTTGTGTTTGCAAATTCAGAATAAATTTCATTACTTTGTTTGATATAATAAAAGTTAACTTATAAAAATCTTGAAATTATAAATAGGTTATAAGAGAAGAATATAAACATGTAAAAGTAACATCAACATATTTGGATTTGGAGATTAACACAATATAGTGAGGAATTATTTCTTAGTTCTATAACATTAAAGGATTATTTTATATTTTAACAAGCTATCTAAAATGACATATGATATTGACTACTATTGGTACTATACTATACCAATACCAAGATTGGTACGATATTATTGCTTCCATTTATTAATGATACTACTTAAATACCTTGATTCGATTTAATAACATGTAATGTATTATGAATGAAGAATGTAATTAGTTTTTTAAAAGGATATTTTATGTTGCTTTTTTCCTTAAGGATATTTCAAATTATATGTTCATACTAATTTATGGATATAGTGCTTGAACTTAGTGAGTAATTATTAATTATCAAAATATATTATTAAGTTTTTAAAAGGATTCAATGTTAATTTTGGAAAAGGAAAGCAAAAATCTTCATAATTGAGCCATTACTTATAATTAATAGTCTTTGCCCTATTATACACGTAAATGACAATTACACTTATATCTTCCTCATTCATATATAGAACACTGCCATTACGAATTAAATATGTTTGAAATTGACAAGAAAAACCAAATTGTTATGATGAATTAAGGAGGTTCATATTTTTGTATAAAAAAATCATCTACTCTTGATCATTTACTTTATGTGAAAGTTAAATATTAAGTGAAAAAATTTAATTATCAAAACTCACAATTGTCACTTAATCAAGGGAATTTTACCTTTAAAAATGTTCAAAGTTTTTAATTTAAAATTCATCATTAGAGATTGATTGGATAAGGGAACAATAATTCTATAAACTTTGAACAATTAGGAGATAGACTTAAAAGAAACTTACACTCAGGCTCGACCCTATGCAAAAGCAAGAAGGGTGCTTGCCTAAGGCCCATATTTATTGGGGATCCATTCATTAAAAGCTGATTTGTTTACTCTTAAATTTAGGAATTGTAGAATCAAGGTTTATGGCTAAATTAGATTGTGTAAAAAATGATTTATCCTTGAGCTTGAATTTGGTAGTTCAATGAAATCGTCCAACAAATTCAGATCAAGATGAGGAGTTACCGGATTTAAAAGAAGAAGAATAGACGAATCATCATTACCTTTCTTTTTAAAGTCAAATCCAGCTGATAAACATGACATCCAATATGAGGTTAAACTTAGGCCTTACTCAGTTAAGGAATTAGATCTTGAAGTCTTGCTTGGTGACACTTGTAAGGTAAAGTAGTTGAAGAACTTGCCAAGTTGAAAGAATATATTACTATTGCTCCGTTTCTTCTTCATTTTATTGCTTATATTATGATTTCCTCTTTACCTTTCATTTTCCTTCTTTAGTTTAGACTCTTGAGTGGTCCTAAGGCCTCAGGCTTTGAGTTTGGATCTTTTATATGAAGTGACAAAAAATGATGAGACTTATCTATCTTTAAAGTTTGTTGTACCAATAACATAGTCATTTTTTGTTTCCGCTGAATATTACCAAAATTTAAAATGTGAAAATTTTAGGATTGAGCATTAACAAAATTTTTATGACTCCAAATTCTGCTTATTCTCATGTTTTTGAATTTCTATTGTCAATTCAATTCAAATACTCTCTCGTTCCTAAGTAGCATTTAAGTAATTAGAGTATCACCCTTGTGAGAGCTAACTTGTTCTTCTATATTTTTTTATTTTTAATCGATTTTTGTAGAGGAATTTACCATGCTTGACACTAGAATGAATCTTAGTTTACAGTTTCAAGGAAGAATATTGAGACCTATTGTTGGACCCCGAACTTTTCTTGAAATTTTGAAGTGTAAATTGACATTAATGAGGAATTTGATGGTGAATAAATTGTTTTGAATGGAATTGAAAAGTAAGAAAGAGATAGTGAAAGTGTGAGAATTTAGAGAATTAAGAAAGTTTGACTTTTTAGGATGAATAGTAGTAGAGTTGACCTTTTTGAGCTAAAATCTTTGTGAATTTTTTTGGCTTGATTTAGGCAGAATTTGATAAAATGATCTTCATAAAACTTGCAGCTTCTATTGAGAGCTTTCTATCGCTATGAAGTATGACATTTTTTGATATCGGGATTGAAAGTTATGATCTTCCGAAGATAAGGTTATTTTGCTTTGTTTTTGAAAAATGCTATTAAGGGTAAGTTTGTGTGTACTGTGTTTTGAGGCAAATTCTGTACTGAGGTAGTTTGAATTCGAGTAAGTGGTTTACATGAAAGTTGTATCTTGTCTTTCAATTTTTCCAACGCTATAAAGTATGGAATTTTTGGATGTGGGAATTGAAGGATGTGGATGTTTGACCTTTGAATATTGTTTAGGTGAGTTTTAACAGGACAAAAACTTTGATTGAAAAATTGACTTAGTTAGAGGTTGAAATTGCCTTTAAGTGCTCATGAAAGTTGAATATTTCGTTTTTATCTTTACATTGATATAAAGCATATAATTTTTGGACAATGGAATGAGAAGTTATGAATTTTAAAAATTGTGTTACTGTTCATGATGACATTTATGTGGGCAGTACCTTTGATTGGAATTTTTACTCTTATAGAGGCAGAAATTGCTTTTACATTCTTCATGAAAGTTTTAGATTATGTTTTGATCTTTCCATTGATGTAAACTATGGAAATTTTGGACCATGGAAAGTGGAGTTATGATTTTTAGAAGTTTCTATTACTGTTTTGGTATGATCATTAGTGGACAGAACTTTTGAAGTAGTTTTTGACTCTTTTAGAGGCCAAATTGATTTTTCGGTCCTTTATAAACATTGTAGAGCTTGTTGTTATCTTTCCACTGATACAGAGTATGGAATTTTTGGACAAGGGAGTGAAAAGTGATAAGGTTTGAAATTTCTTATGTTGTTTAGGATGAGCTGAGCAACTAGTCACATTTGGGTTAACTTTTGACGCCTTTAAAGACCAAACTTGCCTTTGAGACCTTCTTGAAAATGGTAGATCTATCTTTTATCTTTCCATCGGTACTAAGTTTGGAAATTTTGGAGTTCTGAGTCAAAAGTTATGGATATTAGAAGTTGGGGGTTAGCTCAGCCCTTCCGCGATAGCTCAGCTCTTTTGCGATCGCTCAGCCCTTCAGCGATTGCTCAGCCTTTCTGCTATCACTCAGCTCTTCCGTGATCGCTCAGCCCTTCCGCAATCGTTCACCCCTTCCACTGTCGCTCAGCACTTGGCTGCTCAGCACGCGCGACCAATTTTCTGATTCAACGTCCCTTCACTCTTTTACCCATAACTTTTTCGTCCAACATCCGATCAATCTAATTTTTAAAGCATTGGATTCCTAAGACATCCCTCTTTCTCTAAATACCAAATTTATAAGTTTTGATTTTGAATTGAGAAAGGCCGATCAACTTGAACTGGGATGATCGAGTAAAAGGTTATGAGTTAGATACTTTCTAAACATGGTTCAGTTATTTGGAGATATCTTGAGCTATAGAGCTCCGATTGATGTGATTCTTAAAGAGTTGGATTTATAAGACATCCTTCTACCTCTAAATGAAAATTTATGATTTTTTAGATCAATTTGAGAAAGACCGTTCGACGCAAAATGGGATGATCGATTAAAAAGTTATGAGTTAGATACTTGCTGAACATGTTTCAGTAATTTGGAGATATCTCGATCTGTAGAGCTCTAATCGATCTGATTCTTGTTTTACATTTCACTAGAGACATGGAGATACAAATTTTCTGAAGGAATAGAATTTAAATTCAGTCCCTAAGATGTTCAATTTCTGAAGTGAAGTTAGATATAGTGTTCAGTCTTGGTTTAGTGTTGGTCTGAAATTGTTTTGGAAATAACTCTTTTGTCCGACCTCTGATCGATCTGATTCCTAAAAAGTTGGATTTGTAAGACATAGAGACACATTTTTCTAGAACAAAGTTTTGTCAAATTGCCTCATTTACCTGATCAAATTATGGAGTCAAGAGGTTAGTTTTAAAGACAAAAGGAGGGAAAATTTGGAAAGATCACTTAAATGAAGGGTAAAAAGGGAAGAACAAGTAATGTG
>JANZLC010000005.1:27639523-27656187 GCA_026413385.1 Erythroxylum gracilipes
TTAAAATCCTCAAAATAATATAAACATGTCTCAAAATCAGTTAAACATGCCTAATACGAATCGGGGCCCAACAATGATTACCTCATTGAGTTCGCAAAACTCACCAAAATTGCAACGTTGTCTTTTCATGACCAAGGGACGACTCTAGCTACTGAGAGGCTTTATTGCCATGTAGATTGTGATTTGGCAAGAGAAGTCATGGCTCAAAGGTCGGTCAGTTGGAATTTTTGGATGGCTTAGATAGATTTGATATATTCTTCTCTTTCATATAGTACTATTGTATTAGGTTTTTGATGATGTACATATGGAAAATGTTGAAAGACACAATGTAGACTTTCGATTTGAGAAATGAAATGAGGAAAAATTGGTTTAAAAAAATATTGTGATTTTCTTATGATGCTTTATATAAGTGAATTATGATACCATGCCATATGAAGTGAATGTAGTGATCGAACATAGCTTGTCCTTAGTATAGGATGCGTACAGTAGTGACCTCCGACGTCCTGGTGTGTACCTTGCGGTAAGGGAGCGTTACAATAGATATCAACAAAACACATACGTTCATGGATCATTGAAAAGAGTGAATAAAGGAAAAAGGGCGAGAGTGGATAAAGTTTTGTGAACATTAAGAGATTACACGATTATAGATCAAGGTTTGTATTTCTCTCTTTTCTTCATAACACTAATTTTAGGATTTAAAGGTGTTAAATCAGTTGTGTCATAAATGTTCTTGGGTGAATTATATGCTTGAAATATTGCTTAGAATGTTAAAGATTAAATCTTACATATGATATTAGAGTAGATTATGACACTTTGATTTGCATTAGAATTAACCCTAAAATTATCGGTAGCAATTAATATTACTTTAAGGTTATAGAAGATTATTTATTGTTTCCACTATAATCTTGTTTCTCAATTTCTTTGAATTGTTGATTGAGTTTGAATTAATTGATTTAATTCAAGTTAGAGATTGCAACAGCTATAAGTTACTGCCTCGTATACATCTGTTGTTATAATAACTATTAAATTAGGTTTTCTAAGACCAATATAAACTGATTCCAAAAACACTGGTGAATCACGTTTTCATATTTCTAGGGCTTACCATTATAGGTTTACATTGCATTAATTGTTTACTATCTTTGAATGAATTCTGAAAAGGCAAAAGGATTAGTGTTAAGTACGAACATGAATTAATTATGGTTTGACTTGTTAACTTTTAAAAGGAATGAAAGCTTGAGAGAAGAGTGTGCGTGAGTGTGTAAAATAAAGGTTTAAAGAAAAGTTTTTGTGGGACCATGATCAAAAGCTTTGTTTTTTGTTTGCATTACTTGTTTATTGCAAATTTGGAAAACAAAACGTGAAAGAAAAGTCAAGGTTTTTGTAGGATCACCATTAAGACATTGGATTTGTGTTGTATTAATTATTTACTGCATTTGTATGAGATCTAAAAAATGTGTTTTCTGTTTATGGAAAACAAAAGAGTTAAAAGACAAGGTTTCATGAGACTCATCATAGAGACTTTTGGTTGTGTTGTTGTAAAGAAGAATGTTTAGGGGTTAAAATGTCTGAAAAACGCGACTTCTTTGTTGACAAGTCAAAAGGCTGAATATGGATGTTAAAGTGTAAAGTCAATTATGTTTTAGTCTCTAGTATAGTTTTGGACTTTACAACATCATCTTTCAACATTACAGATAAATTCCAAAATTCATGTATAAGTAATTAAATGTTTATTGTATAGACTGCTTGTTAGTTACCAAAGTGAGGTTAATTGAAAAGATATTTAGACATTTAATTATGCATTCTTTCAATTGTTCATGTTATATGATGCTAATAAATGGCATAATAAATGAACTAAACAATTAAGATTATTAATTATATTGTTAGGAGATCACCCAAAGGTAGATCATTGCTTATAAATTAATAACATTGAGAAGACTTATCGACCTACTTGGTAAATATGTTTGTATATCCAAAGCTAACATGCAAACTAGCTTGGGTATGATTGACTGTGTATCAAAGTGTGTATATATATGTTAGCATCATCATGGATTACGAATATGTGTTTAAGTATCACCCAAAGGTGGACTTATATATATATAATGTGAGTTTGTTTTTACATTTGTAGTTTCTAGTAATTTGTTAGCTATGGGCAATGGTCTGATCAAGTTCAATGGGCTAAACTACGCCTATTAGTTTGAGCAAATCCAATTTCATTTGGCTATTATGGATAAGGACCTGACATTAGTTACAGAGAAGCATATAACCATTACTGAGACTAGTACCCAAGATGAAAGGGCATATTTTGAGACTTGGGAAAAGTCTAATAGGTTGAGTCTAAACTTGATACGATTGATAATTGCTGAAAATGTTAAGCCATCAATGCCTCATACGGACAATGCAAAGGAATTCATGATGAAAATCAAAGAGTACTTACAAACAGACATAACTGAGAAGTCTATTGTAAGAAGCTTAACGAGTGAATTGATGACCAAGAAGCTTAACTGGTCACAACCTATCTATGATTATGTAACAAGCATGTCAAATTTGGATGCAAAGTTGAAATCAATGGGCATGGATTTGAGTGAATCCTTCCTACTATAGTTTATCATCAACTCACTTCCTCCTAAATTTGGTTAGTTCTAAGTGAATTACAACACACTGAAGGAGAAATGAAACTTTCAAGAAATGAACACTTTGTTCATATAACAGTACATAAAGAAGCTAGCAGCAGAAAAGGAAAACCAAGAAAGAAGAACAATAAGAAGGACAAAGCCCCATTGAAGGTTAATAAGGGCTAAATCCATAAAGAGCAGTATTGTTTCCTCCGCAAGAAAATTGGTCACCTGAAGAAAGATTGCTTTAAAAGAAAGACTTAGTTCGAAAAGAAAGGTAAGTATTATGTTTCAATATGTTTTGAAGCAAATCTTATTGAGGTTCCCAATAATACTCGGTGGTCAGATTCAGGTGCAACTACTTATATTTCACATATTATGCAGGGATTCCCTTCGATCCAAACTATTAATGGAACTGAAGAGTTACTGTATATGGGTAACATAATGAAGACACGAATAGAAGGAATATGGACTTACAAATTGATCTTTGACACTGGTTGTAGTCTAGATCTTGAAAAGTGTCTTTATGATCCTCAATGTGCTAGAAATTTACTTTCTTTTAGTAAGTTAGATTAGATAGGTTTTAGTTTCAATGATGGAAACTTTGTTTTTTATTTGTATAAACGATAATACTATTATGATTTTGGTACATCGATGGATGGTTTATATAGTTTCAACCTTGATGTTAATTATTCTGAATCCTTGTTTCATGTTGAACATAATATTGGTAATAAACGTAGTACACATAAAGAACACTCTGCTTATTTGTTGCATCAAAGGTTAGGCCATATATATAGAGAAAGGGTGATGAGGTTAGTGAAAAGTCAAATCTTACCTCAACTAGATTTTACTAATTGAGATTAGGGATGTCAATGGGCTAGGCCGAGCCTGTGGGCAGGGCCAGGGCTGCTTATGCCAAAGGCAAGCAAACCAAACACATATCTAAGAATTCAGCCATAAGAAGTACTGAGTTACTTAAACCAATACACACTGATATACGTGTTCCATTTCATGTCCCACCTTAGAGCAGTGAAAAGCATTTTATCATTTTTATTAATGACTATTGATGTTATTGTTATCTCTATTTACTGTATAAAAAATCTCAATCAACGAACATTCTTGAGGTATTTATTAATGAGGTAGAAAGGTAGCTAGATGGAAATGGTAAAGTCGTAAAGTCTAATAGAGGTGGTGAATATTATGGTAAATATGATGAGAATGGACAGTTTCCAGGTCCATTTGCAAAATTTCTTCAAAGTCGAGGCATTTGTGCACAGTAATGCCTAATACACCACAACAGAATGGTGCAACTGAAAGGCAAAATCATACTTTTATGGATATAATTAGGAGTATGTTAAGTTACACGAATGAACCTTTATCTTTATGGATGTATGCATTAAAGACAACTACATATCTACTTAATAGGGTTCTTAGTAAAGTGATTCCTGTGATACCTTATGAATTGTGGATAGGTACGAAACTTAGCTTGAGGCAGCTGCATGTTTGGGGTTGGCTAGCCGAAATAAGGATTTATAATTCTCATGAAAGGAAACTTGATGCAAAAACTTTAACATCCCAAATCACCAGTTTACAGATATTGTTCACCCTGGGACTTGGCCCAACTAAGCCCTCATAGTTTTGCTTTTCTTGAGGCCTTCCCAGGAGGTCATCCATCCTAGAACTACTCTCACTCAAGCGCATTTAACCTCGGAGTTCCGATGGGACCCGATGTATTAGGTCATGAAAAACACGTCTGTAAGGGATAGGTATCTATACTCTTATATGGCGTACTTCATTCCCCTCTCCAACTGATGTGGGATCTCACCCTCTTCACCCTTTTAGGGCCCAGCCCTCTTTAGGGCCTAGCTTAGTTGGCACAACGGTTCAGGTATCGGCTCTGAGACCACTTGTAATAGCCCAAATCACCCATCCACAGTTATTGTCTACTTTGTGCCCAGCCCACACGGTTTTGATTTTTCATAGGACTTCCTAGGAGATCACCCATTCTGGCACTGCTCTTGCCCTAATACGTTTAACTTCGAAGTTCTGATAGGATCCAGTGCATTAGGTATTTAATAAATGACATTGTTTTTAATAACTCTTTGCACTTGGAGTGTAACTAATGTTTTTACTATGTATTTTGAGAAATGATATTGTTTTTAACCAATCTGAACTTGAAATGTAAAGGACAACGCTTTATTTTCTAAAACTACATTTTTGAAAAACTTTGCATTTGGAGTACAAAAGATGGCTTTTATTTCATGAGATAATGTTTTGGAATTTACATATGCATAATCGAGTCATATATGTTGCATGTTTTTTATTCTCTTTTGGCTTAGAGCTATGATAAGGTTTCATTTTTATCGGTTGGACCGATAAATAAAGGCATAGTGCCTTAATTGATTTTTGTACTTAATTGTAGTATATGATTTTTGTGATTGGTGAGGAAATGATTGGCCAATAGTATGCTAGGCACAACTGATTACTGATTAAGCGGGCCCCTGTACCCTTGAAGCTGGTACATAAAAGTTGAGTCGTCGTATCAACACTTTTCTATGGGACTTGCAGGTGATTCCATACCTAGGGTCTGGACATCGATGAGGTCATCACCTAGGATCATGATGCTCTTATCGACTGTAGTATGGACTCACCATGGACGAAAGTCGAGCCAACATCGAGTATCGGTGGGTGTGCACATTAGTTTGGCCGACTAATGGTGTCACACATTATTGTTTTGGCTTATCCTGATATTGGTTTTCCAATCGAGATTTGATTAATACATATGACGTTTTTATGCTTTTGTATACTGGAACTAGAACCTATGTTCACCGGATGAGTGAGTTAATAGGTTAGGCCTATATGGTTCCTAACCAGTATATGTTGAGTCATAGGCTGGGCCTATGTATTTTCTATGTTATATATGTTCACTTCATAGGTTATCTACACCGTCTTGGTATGAACCAAATTCTATTTGTGATATATATTTTTCTTGCTCACTAAATACCTAGTGTACTCACCCCCTCCCCCCCCTTTGCTTTCCAACCATGCAGGTTAATTTAGTGAGTTTGAAGCTCTGAGTGGATCATGTGGTCTTTTGACATTTTTAGGGTATTACTGCACGTGGGTAGTTTCCTATTTTGTACTTTTATTGTCTAATGGCTCATGAACTGTGTTTGTGTAGATACGTTTTATGATTTTGTAAGTTAACTTTTGATTACCTTGTGTTTTATAAAAGATTTTATGTATGAACTTTTGATGATGTTGAAATTGCATTGAGTTGAGATTGCCTGGAGTTGAGATTGCCTTGAGTGGACTTTAAAGTCCTAAAGTTGTGGTTGGATGTGAATATAGAAGTGTGTTTAAAAATGTTTGCAACTTTTGGGATTTTTAAAACACAGTCGTTGTGCTGTCTAAATTTTTAAAAAAGAATAAATATTCAGTTAGCCTTGCATAGTCGGATTAAGGATACCATAAGTGTCCTTAGCCCAGTTATGCGGCAATTTTCATGGGCCTGAAGTGGTACCAAGTCATGACAGTCTTACTCGAGTTACATTTACCTTTAAGGTCCCTCAAGGAATCATATAAAAAAAATTTGGGATAGGAATTTAATTTAACTATACTATTATGCTTGATGTAAAGAAACTTTTTGAATATAAACAAACATTTGGGACTAGTCATACTTTAACATATTACCTTTATTTTCATATATGTTAGATTGGGTTGGACCATCTTTCTTCAATTTCTTGATGCAAAATATTTAAATTTCAAAATCACTTAAAATTGAGATCACTAAAGAAGAGTTTGTTTTTTTATAGTAATTGTTTCATTTGTACTTTTTTTTTGGAATTGTTTCATTTGTACTATCTTTCACTTTTAATTTTGCAAAGTATTCTTTTTTTTTCAAAGGAAGATAAATTACTCAAAAAAAAAGGAAACCAAAAATTTGGACATTTGGTTGGTATATAAATGTTATAAACTCAAATTTTTTCAAAAGTATAAATAGGAAAACTCAAACAAAATATCCATTTAAATATTAGCCATGGTATCTTGGTTAGGAAAATGAAAAATAGGAAACTTTGTGTTTGCTTATATATTGATCTACCTTGTTATAAGTAAATTATTTTGTTATCCTTTTTTTTAGAATTTAAAGAGTCCCAGAGGCTATTTTTATTAATGATAGATGAAATAAAGAAAGTAAATTAACAACGGCTACATTTTTCAAATATTTTTGGAAGAATACTAAGGTAGGTCTTCAAAGAAAATTCAATATATGGTGTATTATTGTCTAGTTGAAGAATAAATTTTATAGGTTGAGGATTAGATTGAATAATTTTAAGAATTTATTCAAAGAATTGAAATTAGTTACTTATCCTTCACTGGTGTAGTCGATGCCATAAATGAATATTGGGATAATTTATTTAAGGTAAAATATTACTTTTATTATTGATGGTACATAATCATTATTTTTAGCATACACTTTTCATTATTTTAGTTACATAAAGTAGCTCACAAGTTCAAACAAAATACTAGATGCAAGAAATTTTTAAACTTGTATTTATAGTTTTTGAATATTTCAACTAATTAATATGTGCATTCATAAACTAAATCTCCTTCAAATAGTAAAGATGAGGAATATATAATTGAGGTTGATGAAGTTTGTTATTTAATGAAAAAGAAGATTAAGTTACAAGTTTTCCTTATAATAAAATGAAATCCCTTTAAAAAATGACATACTTTAGCATTCTAAAAATTTCTTGGCTACAATTGTTGAAGATTTGAAACGGAAGAAATATTTATTTAAGAAAGTGGTGACATCATCATCTACTAGCTTAAGTAATCAATAGATTAATCTAATGAAAGAATATTTAAAGTTCTTATATAATTTGAGTGTCAAAGGTATGTAATATATAAAACTAGTCAGGGCTTTACATGATCCTCCAGTTTATAAGGAGATTTTTACGGATATGCCATATGCAAGGAAGATGGATTAGATTATGACTCTTTAGTTATATGTTTATTAGATTATCACTCTTTAGTTAGATTTTTATGTTAACGAGTATTACACTATTATTTATTTAAGAACTTTTATATTAAAAACTATTTTATGATTTGAACATCTCAAATATATTTTTACATTAACCTCTTAAATAAATAGTTGATATAAACTTCTTAAATTTATGTGATATGTTTTATTATTTGAGAAATATGTTTAAAATTAACATTTTAAGATCTTTATTAAATGTTAGTATCATAGATATATAGCCTTCTCATTAAGTTTTGAATTAGATTTACATGATGAAATGATCATAATGATTTCTATTTACTCAGTTTTAGAAGAGTATATATATTTAAATTTATATAATCAATCATATAGAATGTTTGTTCTATTAAATCATGATTAGATATTAGAACTTTTTAATAAGGATTTTGTAAAGATTTGCAAGAACTTAAGAATAAGTAAGACCATTTCGGACAAGTGATGAGTTAAAAAGTTTATGGGGCTTAAAGCTCCCTAAATTACTATAATTGGTTTTTCTCCAAATGATTACAATTGTATTTGCCTTAACCAACACTAGTAATAATCACACATGTAACCTACAAAAGCACATCCTGAAGGGACCATAAAATCGTGCACCATTATAATTAGTGTGATAAATAATCTCATAATATGCAATCATATGACACAAAATAAAAAATATATATATGGCTATCTCTTCTTATATAACATATAAGACATTACTTAACATTACACACACACACAAACACACACACACACACACACACACACACACACGGAGCTGATACATAAATATAAGCACAATCTCACTAATTACCATATTACTAACTTCCATTACATGAATTAAAGAATTAAAATAATCATCCACTAACTTGTAAGAAAACTTAATGCTTTTTAATTTTGAAATATAAAAACTATAACAAATTAAGAAATAACTTCAATAAAAAAAACACTCAATATAAACTTAAGCCTAAAAAAGTATTGAAAAATTAAGATTCATCACATAAATAACAAAAAATATTCATTATCATATAATCTTAAAATTTTCTAATTTTCTATATGTTAAGTACCTCGAATATTCAACCTTTTTACACAATGATCTAATATTCAAATAAAAATAATCGAGTTTCCCCTTTAACCTATATGTCAAAAGCATACTGATAGGTGTAGTTTATACTATGTTTTGATAGGTGTGTTAGTGTCTTTTTAGGTATTTATTAGATGATTACCATGTATAGGCTTAGAATTGTGTTAATGTGAGTGTTTGTATGTATTTTAAGTGTTTGTTTAATTTAAAGAAAGAATTTGATCTTAATTTTATGTTTTCTGAGGTGTTTGATGTTTTATGAGTGTATGGAAACAGGAAATTGAAGAAAGGAGAAGAATTCAAATGAAAACGCGACACAAAATGAAGATTCAAAGACCATGTATATATTTTGTGCTTTGAATCTTCATTTTGTGCCGTGTTTTTCGTGCATATCTTATGTGCTTTGAATCTTCATTTTGTGTTGCATTTTTATGTGCATCATCTCGTGCACGTCTCTTAGGCCATGCAAATGAACTATTTTCAGCAATTTTTGTGATGCACGACCATGCATCAAACTGTGCATCTGCCATATAGCAATTCTAGTGAATTTCAACTTTTCCAGCATACGATTTTCTTCAATTTTTTGATATTTTGGGGCTATTTTTGGAACCAAAATAAGTGGAGAAACCCTAGAAAGAATCCTATAAACCTTAATAACTATTTAAGAACATGAAACACTCCAAACAAATGTAGTTGCCATCTTATAGAAGTGGACCAAACAAGGTAGATCAAGAAGAACATCCAGAATTCAAGCTTTCCAGATCAAGGTCCAAACTGAGTTTTTCTTTCTTTCCTTTTATTATTTTCATCAAACTTGATGTGTAATCTGAATTCTTAGATGTTGATTACATTCATGAGTTTCATGAAATTCTAGATTAATTTTTATTATGAATTTATTTTGTGAATTTGATTATTATTGATTCAATACATATTCTGGTATTCTGATAATTATGCATTTCATACTTTGACAATAAATCGAGAGAGTAAGTCAAAAGTAATATGATTAAATTGTGTAATGAGAGTTGGTAGTTTAATAAGTTACACAATTATCAAATTAACAATCATACAAAGAGAGATCTTATGTGAGCACTTGATTATCCAATAGATAATGTCAGATCTAGTTGAAAATGTTATGAAGGTTTTATGAATCGAGAGGTTGCAAAATCTTGAATTTTTGGATTCAAATAAGGTTAATCAACTATAGTTAATTGATTATATCTTGAGTAATCAATCTCTTAGGAAATCTAAGATCAACACACAATTACATCAATTAGAGTTGAGGGAACCAAATAATGAAAGAATAAATCCTAAGCATTCATCCTTGATCAACCTTACATTAAATTGGCAGCTCACTTATTATTTGTTGTTTGCTTGATTTTATTGAATTGCTTTAATTTCTATTATTATTTTGACTCATATTATATTTTATTACCTTAAACAAAGTTAGGTTCAATTTGTTTTAGCCAGTTCCTCGTTGGATGAATATCTTTCGATACTATAAGTTACAATTCATATGTTTGTGAGTATTGATAGTTTTATTATCTATAAAACTTGCTCAACACACAGTTCTCTCTCTAAACTCCTCCCACTATATCTAAGGTTATAAAATAGGAAAGAATGTAGAAATTAGAGTAGGCAACATATTTAAAGTGTTATAACTCAATTAATCAACCTTGATATAATTCACTAACCTACATATTCTTTTAAATCATTATTTAATCAACCGACCTACATTTAGTTGAAGTACAATTAGATAAATGAAATGAAAAAATAAATTTGATGTCCTATTATGATGTGTATATGTTTCTCTTAACATTCTTCTTTTGTTACCTTGATTAATTATTCCTATGAAAACATACGAATAAGATACTAAACAATGTAATGATAATTATGAAAATGAATAAGTATGCTTTTTTTGCTTAATCATTCTCTTAATTTAACATATCCAATATCATGTATCTTTTTTCCTGCATTAGCAACACTATCATCACATTTTTTCACCTATTACTTCTTACTTAAATCACTTTAGCAATTAATATAATCATCATATCTTCCTATAACACATACATTATAGAACAAATCATAAATAACTAATTTTTTAATAAAAAACCATCAATCATGTCAATAATATACATACCCAAATAATATTCACATGTAATACAAGTAAAAAAAAGGGTTCTTACATCCTACCTTCCTTAAAATAAGTTTAATCCTATGAACTTGCATTATTTTATAGTTCTAATAATTATGGATACTTTATCTTCTCTTCCAATTGTTGAGTTGTTCTTGCTCCATATAATTTTTTCAAACCTACTTAATATATAATATCACCATTTTCCTTATAACTTGTCGTTTGAAGTTGATAATTTTCCCTAGTAGCTCCTTATGATTCAAAACTTCTTAAAATTGCTTTAGTTATAACTTGATACATGGCTTAGGTCCTTATTAAACTTCTTTAGCATTGACACACATATCACATTATCCACATTTAACAACACTAGTGGAAAATTTAACCGATATGCTACCTACAAATCCTATTTAAGATTTTATAAGTGCCTATACATCAAGGACTTATCTTAAATTTCAAATACATGTATTCCCTTTTTTGGTATCACATTTTACAATATATTAAAACCCACTTAGAACTCCAAAGGACTACACCTATAATGTGTATAACTCTGTCTACTTGTGATGTACTTATACATTTTTATATCAATTGTATTTTCTCTAATTTTGTTGCAATAACTTCAATAATAACATCTTCCTCTCATCCACTTCAACCAAATAAATGGAAAAATTTTAACTCCTTCCATATAAAACTTTATATGAATTCATTTGGATGCCCTCTTAATAACTACTATTGTATGGAAATTCCAGCAAAGCCAAATGATCATCCCTTTAAGTCCATAACACATGCACTTAACATATCTTATAATATCTAAATTTCGTCTTTAATTGTTTTATTGATAAAATTAATGCTAAAACATGCATTACTCCATATTTACAACGTAAACTTCTCTAAAAGTTAGCCTAAGTGTCTCCATATGTTATAAAAACTAGTATACCACACAACCTTACTATCTATTAGATATATGATCAGATTAACTTCTCTAAAGAATATCATGTTCAAATTGGTAGAAATTCAGTTGAATTCATTAATATATCAATAATCATCTATATCGAGTGATGTCCTTTCATTGTCTTTGAAAGCATAAGATTCATTGTAACATGTTTCAAGTTCCATCCTTAAATATGTATAAGTTGTAACTCACATGTCAGTTCCTGGTGTTTTTGATGAGTTATTAACACTTGATTATGCTACATAGCTCCCTCTCTCCATCTTTATGTTATTATGCCAAAACATTTTTAATCTCAATGCTTTTGGTTCCTATAGTTGCATAGCTAGTGTAACATATCTTATATAACCTAACAAGCACCTGGATAAGAAGATTTCAAAAGTTAAATATTAGAAAGTTTATATATATATATACAAAGGTGTTGATTGAATAAGAAAAGGAATTATGGTGAGAACATTTTAACAGATAAATGAAAGCAACAAAAATATAACTAGTGATGGCTAGTATCATTAACTTTATTTAGTTCAATGATATTGGACTACATAAGGTTTTGACCTATAGTTTTAATGATAACAAAACATGTTACTATTACTGAATTTATTTAGGCGGTATTAGTAACTCAATTATAATGGGATCAAGCACTATATGAAATATCAAATTTTATGAAAGGAAAAAGAAATCAAATTAGTCAATTGAATAAATTATGTAATCAAAAGAAGAGAATTAAGAATAAGATGAAGGTGTATTAATTAAGAGAGCTTCAAGACAAAATAAATGAAGAACTAAGAACAATAAAAAATCAAGCATTTCATATATGAAAAATTAATGTAAATTCCTCATAACCTTTGTATTAGTCATCTCAATGTTCTAGGGACTGAATTTTTTTTAAATATTACTTATTGTATGATTAGTGCATAATTATTTCAAACTAAAGACTAACTTTTAAAATAGTTTTTAATCAAGTTATTTTCAAAATATATTTTTTTGATCTTTAAAAGAAGTTGGAAGATTGTGAAACTAAGTTTGGATGACTTGGTATGAATTTGTTAAGTTTCCTATAGGACATTGATTAATTAAGGGGTTTATATTGATTAACTGAATATGGTGTTTCAATGTTATAAAATGGAGAAATTGTGATTTTGTCACTTCAATTAAGATTTTAGTCAATCGACGCTCCAATCAAAGGGCAATTAATTAACTAAACACATTTTCTAGAAAGTTATAGAATATAAGGTTTTCTATTTTAGGAATTTGGTTATACATTCAATTACTTGATACGCCAATCAGATGAGCATCAATTAATTGATAATACTTACAAACTATTCATTGTAACAATCAATTTGGGAGATTAATA
This sequence comes from Erythroxylum gracilipes, assembly GCA_026413385.1. Classification (NCBI taxonomy): domain Eukaryota; kingdom Viridiplantae; phylum Streptophyta; class Magnoliopsida; order Malpighiales; family Erythroxylaceae; genus Erythroxylum; species Erythroxylum gracilipes. The sequence continues at coordinate 27,652,671 of JANZLC010000005.1, forward strand.
GCCATTTAAAATAGTTCAATATATAAATATTCCACAATTAAGTTATAGGAAGAACCTTTACTATGATAGAGAGTTGCTAAAAGAATTGAGAGGATATTGAGATCATTTGACTGTATGTGTGCATAACATAAACTATATTGAGTCCTAATTCATTAAAGTGAACAATAAAAAGATATTTTAACTATATAAAGCTATGCATGTGTAACAAATTGTGAGAGTTATAGGGATACACATTGTGATGGTTCTTCTTGTTCTTAGAAAATAGTTGTAATTATTTCTCCTTACTTATAGCAAAGTAAGAAGATTGTAAAAGTTCCTCTTCGCTTATGATGAAGAAGATAATGTATGAAGGGTTCTTCTCCATTCATTGAAGAAAGAAAGATAACAATGAACATTCAAGTAAAGCTTAAAAAGGTCAAATTTTATTTCACTATAAATCAAGTTTACACTCTCTTTCCCTACTTCCTTTAATTATTATTGTGAATACTTTGCGATTATCATATATGAAATTGTCATATGCGAATTATATATGAAATTTCTATAATAATTCTTAGCATATGATTTTATTTGTTAAGTTTTGAAAAAAAATCAAAAACAAATAATTTACTTCCTTTTTATATACTATTCAGAGATCATTATAATAATTATAGAAGTAATGTTTTAGAAGAACCAATGATAATAGAGGGAGATACTAAAACTATGACTTAAGGATTAGAATGAAAAATGTCTACGAAAAAGAAAGAGGAAAAGGAAAAAAGGCATACTTATCTGTTAGCCCAAAAATTTTTTAGAAGATATTTTAATGATAAGAAAAATGATATTTTAATGAGCATTAATAGTTTACTTGATATTCATAATTTTATAACAATGACATAATTTGAGTATAATGCTAAGGCATTTTATAAGTGCAAGTTATAAATATATTTTAAAAAGTAAGGTTTCATATAAAAAAAGTACCTTGAACTTATAAAAAATATTATTTTTAGTGCGAAGAGATTTCATATGTATGTTTTGTGAGTAAATATTATACATATATTTAGGAATTATTTATTGTTAAGGAAAGATACAAGTTTCCAGTATGACCTATACAACTTTTTTTAAAAAAGAAAATTGTATTAAAGAAGGAAATTGTTGACACAAGTTCATATAAAACTAAACAATCAAAGACTAAACTGTCCTTGCAAATTGTGAATAGAAATCACAAGTGACTATATTTTGAGAAGAAGCTAGTTGATTTTCCAAGTGAGTAGGCATTGAGAGCTAAAGTAGTAGCTGTTGTTATATGCAAAAATGTACTATCTAATTTTGAAACATAACATCTGCAAGAAAGTTTCTTTGGTGGTGTGTAAATCACAAAATATCGTATTGTTTCTTTCTTAAAGTTTCTTTGGTGGTGTGTGAATCACAAAATATCCTGTTGTTTCTTTCTTCCTATATGCCAGTCACTAGGTAGATAAAGGCAACTCTTAGCACCTATAGAACCCCTTCACATTTCATTTGGACCATGCTACACTAATTAATAATGTCTAACTAAGAATCTGGTGGATTGACTAATTGACATAATTGAGTGATTACCTTTTAAAAGTATTGACTATATTAGCAGTGAAAGAAGATATGTTTCATATTTTCAGAGGCTGACTTGCATAGAATACATCAGTTTGGTAAATAGAGAAGAGTGTTTTCTATCAACTGTGGAAATTTTGTTTCTAATAGCTCGCCATAAAGTGATTGATTGAGGTACGGGGAAAGTTGTGCTTATACTATATGAGTTTGTACCAAAGAAAGGTTTGTTTGGTATTCTTGAAGAGGGTCCAACATGATGCATTAAAGAAAGCACCAGAATAGTGTGTAGCCACGAGATTGTATCTTCTTTATAATTATCAAGGACAACATTTGAAAGGAAACCAACTAATGCAGATGATGGAGGTAAAAAAGAAAGATTTATAATGGGAATAGCCTTAGCAAAATGTTTGAGAATAAAGTTCCTTATAAGGGATTACCATCAGTGACAGAAGTTAGAGGACTAAAAGAGGTCCAGTTATCATGTTGGAAGGAAGTGATTTTGCTAGCATTTACTACGTGTTTGCAAAAATCTCTAATTATAATTATTAACTTTAGCAAGGAATTCATTAGTGATGAGGCACTAAATAGATTTTTGGCATTCCATAGGTTCTGGCTCTTTATGAAATATGAATGCATCCATTTAACTTATAAGGATTGTTATCTTACAGTAATCTTGAAATCCTCTTAGTAAGAAAGGGAGAGTTGAGCATTTTGATTGGAAAGATTCCTTATCCACCAAGTTTCTTAGGTCTGCATATCTCATACCATCTTACCTTGTAACTACCTCTACTATTTACATTCTAGAGAAAGTTTTTGAAAGGTTTCTCTATTTCTTTAGTCACTGCTTTAGAGAAAACAATATGTGAATCCCCATAGTTGGTAAGTGAGGATAACATTGAGTTTGTCAATTGACATTTACTGCCATAGAAAGAGTTTTAGAGCTCCAATTGTCTATATTATTCTTGATTTTCTGCATGAGAGGCTTAAATTTTGAGAATACATACTTGATAGATGAGATAGGAAATCTAAGATATCTGACAGGGAGGTGAGATTCCTTAAAGCCAGTGCTTGCAGAAATTGTAACAGATTAGTAAAGGCATTTATAGAGAAGAAGAAGTTGGATTTCTCAATATTGATAACTAGGCTAAAGATTCTCTTGAACATTGTACAAGCTTTTGGTATTGTTAAGACTAGTTTGATATTTTTTTTGAAAATTTAAAAACATCATCAGTAAAACTAAGACCAATATTGAGTTTTTTACATTTTGAATGAAATTTGAAGTTTGAATTTATAATGTTAGTTCTTTTGAGAAGTTTGGTAAGCACTTTAGATACCAAGGAAAACAGGTAAGGGGAACGGGATCCCTTTGCCTGATACCTCTAGCTGCATAAATTGACTTCATAGGTTATCAGTTAACTAGAATGTTGTAATAGATTGAAGTGATACATTGAGAAATCCAGTCAATGAAAATATCTTGGAAATCAAATGCCCTTAAGGTGTTCAGGATGAAACTCTAATCGTATAAATCTTGTAGAATTAGGTTAGAACGATATCTTCCAGACATCGACAGACCATCGGCGAGAGAGAGAGAGGAGATCGACGAGAGAAGAGAGGAGAAAGAGGGAAGCAGTTCCCTAGGACTTTTATTTTCATTATTTTTATCTTTGGTTTTTGCAGGCGACTTCCACCGTGGGCAGCTGGGATTCGTCGTCAGTTGCGAGGTTTCCGGTTGCGATGTGTGGTTAGGCGTTCCTTCCTCTTAATAATGCAGTGATGGCTGGAGTTTACAGAACTGCAAAGGGAGTAGCTTAATCTTTAGTTTTGCTATAATTTATGAATATGCCTTGGTCGAGGGTTTGTAATTTGTAGTGAATCTATTGGATTATAGCTCAATCAAATGTTTAGACATTTATTGTTTTGTTTGGATTAGTAGTTTACATTGTCACGCATTTAA
>JANZLC010000005.1:27678912-27718461 GCA_026413385.1 Erythroxylum gracilipes
AATTATTAGCAATTTAAGTTTGGACCATTTAAATATTTAGTTCTATACCTCACACTTTAAAGCAATAAACATGTACATCCATATCCCTTTTATTTAAATAATTTAGAGACCAAAATCTTTTGGCATAAAAAAAATAAATTCAATCATTTTGTTTTTAATTTAATATTGGAAATCCTTCCAAAAATCTCCAATTTTTCATTAAGGTCCTTTTAAAAAGCCTTCACATAATTTTTCATCAAAAGTTCTTTTCATTTCATTTCTTTCATCATCATTTTGTTCAAATTGCAATTTTTATATGAATTGAACTTTTACTTTTAAGTTACCTTATAAATTTTGTTTATTTTTAAAGCTTTATGACTCGGTCTAGGCATCTTTAAGCATTTTATTTTAAGCCTTAGGTCAATTCAGAAACGCTTAGGCATTCATCTACATTTTTTAAATTTATTTCCATCCCTTGATATCACTCTAGATATTTTATTTTAAACCCTGGGTCAGACCATAAACTCTTAGGCATTCATCTAAATGTTCTACATTTCATTTTAAATATTTTTATATTCCAATCAAATCATTTTATTTTAAACTTTAGGTAGAACGTCAAACTCCTATGCATATACCCGTATGTTTTATTTCCTTTATTTAGTCTATTTTTATTAACCTTACACCCAAGTTCATTTTTCTAAAATATCAAATTTAAAAGTTATTTTTCAAACTTAGGTAACCAATTAGTCAGGTAAAATAGGGTGCGTAACTTTTTCCTATTTTTCAATTTGACTTTAAACTTAATTCTCTAGTTAAGGTCTTTTAGGTCATTTCTCTTATGTTTTTCTCTATCTTTCTTTAGTAAGGTAGGATGATGACTCCATTGTACATATTTTTGATATTTCGGCACATATTTATTCAAGGAATTTGAAAAATGTTAGTGACATGTATGTTATTTTAGTTCCAAACCTTAAAATTCATCTTTATGAATTTTATTTTGAGTTAATTACACTAGTCAGCCTTTCGTTTGACATTCTTTGTTATTTCAATATTTTTGAATTTATTTTGTAGTTCCTCTTATTTGTTTTAGCTATCATTTGCACCCCTAGTATCAATTTTTATTAATGGATGGCTCACAAAATTGACAAAATAATGATGTATCGAAGCTCTAAAGTTTCATAAAATATCATTGTTTAGTCATCTACTAATAAAGATTGATGTTAGAATTATGAGTAATAGCCAAAAGATTTCATATGAGATAAACTATAGTTTCTAAAATATGAGGACTAAAGTAAGAATGGATTTCCTTATTTATAACTCCAAAACATATTATTTCCTTGAGAAAAGGTCAAACAAAAGGTCCAATGCAATTAAAACTTTTATTTTCATTTTAAGCAACATGATACCTCTCTAGGAGCAATGCATTTATTTTTATGACACCTTGTCAATTCTAGACATTTTAGAAAAAATTACACCTTAGATAGAAAACCTTAACTCTTAGGCATCTATCCGTATGCTTTAATTTTTTAAGCCCTAGGTAAATTTATATTTCTAACTCATATGCAAGTCTTTATTTTCCTTAAGACACACCAAGTTCTCTATTTTTTAAATTCAAAATACTTCCCAAATTATAATACCATTTTAAGATCTAGGTAGCTATTTAGGCTAATGAAATAGGGTGTTATCACTTCTCTTATTTGAAAAATTGACCCTTGAATTCATTTATTTAGCTAAGACTCTTAGATCCTTTCTTTAGGTTTTCTTAATAAGGTAGGGTAGTGCTCTATTGCCTTTCTCTCTCTTTATCCTTTTTTAAAAATATTTTTGAGTGTGATTTAAATCAGCTTTGGCATATTAGTGATGATAAATCAATGTTTTGGCATTAAATATAAGAAATGTATTCATATAGTACTTATAGATGAAACCATTGTGGAATCTATAGGAAGTTTATTTGATGCACACTTAAAGTTTTTTTTTTCTTTTAAACATATCACCTAATTATGAAGGGTAATCTTTTTCTTATTAAAGGTGGAATAAGATGAGTATATAATTAATCTTTTGAAATTGAACCTACAAAGTCCTATACAATTGCGCTAGAGGTTAACATTTTTTTAAGGAGAACTAATAATTAAGGATAAAAATAAAAATAAATAGAATATAGTTTAAGATGATGTCAGGAGAGCTAGGAAGTAGGTGGATTAGATTCGTGACTTAGTGGAGTTTCTCTTATGACATTCATGACACTTTGAATTGGTTAAAATGAAGCCATTAAAAGTAATTATCCTTTTAGACCTCGTGGATTTAGAAATTAATTTTTTTTAATATAAGATCGAAAGATCACATTACATTTAGTTAGAAAGAGTGAAAACTATATAAGAAAAGCATTTGAAAAGGTATAAAAGAACTCATCGTTTATCATATTAATTAATGAGGTTAATGAGATTGTCTTTAAGAAAGATATATTGTAATGAGAAGTTAATAAGAGGGTTATCTTCAAATTCTTGACTAAATATGTTATTGTTGAGAAATCAAGACATGATCATTGATGTACGTAAAATGTATACATAACTTACTCATATTTTGCTATATTTTCATGTCCAAATTACCCTGGCAATCACTTTATGTGATAATTTTAGGTAATTGAGAAGATATTTCCTTATAAATGAACTTTATCAAGAATTGAAGGGTTTTATAAGAAAACTAAGAAGAAATCTCAATTTGTCAGAAAACACCCTCTAGTACATGCTCATGTGTTAGCTTGTGTTCTTCTTAACACTTTAAAATTGAAAACATAGTCAAATAGATAGGTGGATGGAAATCATGTCATATAGAGCTAAATAAATAGAGAGAAACTAGTTGAGAAATAGTGAAAAACACAACTGAACACACGAGTCTCAGTGTCTATGTCAATGTGTGAAATAGATAAAATAAAAATACAACTTGGGGCACAGTTATGTCTGAACCTATTTTTATTGCTGAAATTCTTTATAAATACCCATAAAAACACTAAAAATAAAAGACTTTTGCATTCTTTTAGTTTTATAGTTAGGGTTACTTGTGAGGAAAAGAAAGACTCACTAGGGAGATGTCTAGTAGTTGTTTTCAAGGAAGAAGAAGAATGAAATTCATCCCAATTGAGCATATCACAAGGTCGACCATAACTTTTTCTACGTTTTATTTATTTTATTCTTTTTTTAAAATCTTTGTTGGTTTAAACATTATGATTGAGTAAATTTTTCATAGTCTAGATATGGAAATACTAGTTATTATCTTTGTTATAGATTGATTCAATTATTTATGAAGTGATTTTTATTTATGATAAATATATTTGATTATTCTTAATGTGGATTTGATTAAAGTTAATGGTTATAATAGATCAGTATTTGCATGTGGATGATTTAAGAGAATTTGTATATAAGTTGACCATAACATTGATATTAGGAGTTACACGAGATACCATAAGTAGGCTCACATAAATATTCTAGTGATAAAGGCAATCCTTTCGTGGAATTTCTAATTGGATAGAGATATTGCTTAATCAACTTAAGAATAAGCGGTCGTAACTTAAGAGAGAGTGATTTCATATGTTAGGAAATTTTACTTGTCCAGAGTAAATTGAATCATAACTAAAAGGATAATGTTAAAAGGAGTCTTATCAAGATGTTAGTTCATATATGTTTTCTTCCTAGATTAATTAATTTATGTTGCTTTTAGTAGTTATTCATTCTTTATAGGTATTATTTTATTTTATTTAAAATCAATTGATCAAAATACAATCCTTTTTATTTAATTAGCTTATTAATAATGGGAGACTATTTTAAATCTCCATCGCTTTCTTGTAGGATTGACACTTTATTTATCTTTATATTACTATTAAATGCTAAATGTAGTTGCCTTAGGTTGTGAGTTATATTACTATGAAAAAAAAAGTATTTGAATTATAAAATAATGCAATACGGTTTTTGGAATCATTAATGCGGAAGTAATTGGTATTCAGTAAACTCAATAATTATTAGTTTAGTTGTTTTATTTCTTTTTTATTTAATTTGAACTCTTTTATTTTCTATGCTCGTTTTTTTAATATTGATTTTAAGTTTGATATTAATCTACGATAACGATTAGAACATCTAAACTATTTGAAGAGGATCCAGAAATCAAGTAGACGCCTTATTGAATGCTTTAACAATAAAAAAGGTTAACAAACTCATACCTACAACTGAAGCGATTTTATAACGTGAAACTCACTCACATTTACAATTTCTTACCTTGCTTTTGATTTTTCTTATGGCTTTGTTTTGGGACAAACCTCCCTAATATTGGTAGATGGCTTGATCATAATTTAATAAGGGTCTTCCATGTTAGATAGGTTTTAGTCTTTACGAGCCTTGCTCACTTTTTTTTTAAAAAAAAATAAAGAGGAGGAGCAGCATAAAACTATATCGGTATACATAAAACTATATCTTAAGGGGATGTTTTACCACATAGGCAGACGGAGGACACGTGCGTCGCCAGACTTTGAATTCAAATGAATGTAACGTTACTATTGAGGTTCGGAACCAAAGCTAATTCCGAAGCAAAGGTCAAATAAAATTAAAAGTAAGAGGCAAAATCTGCATTGATTAAGAATGAATCTTTTGTTTTGTTAAAATAAAAACCCAAGGACTGCGGACAGTGTTACTGCTTGTCTGATTGTCGACATTGTTACTGAGAAATCTGTGCTGAGTTTTCTCTCCGAACTCTGTCTCTTGATTTCTCTTCCCATTCTTTAATAAAAGAAAGGTAACCCAGAAAAGCAGCAGGTGTGTCTATAAAGAAGAGCGTTGTTCGAGTCTGTAGTTTTTTCAGTGATTACTGTGTCTTTGGTATTTTGGAAGATGATTATGGTGCTGGGATTTTTCCCTTCTCTCGTCTTTTCCCCTCTTCTATTTTCGTCTCCGATAGAGATCAATTCTTTTTCCTCTTGTCTTGGCGCTTAGCATCTTGAGTATCTTTGTTTTGTGCGTTTGACAGGAATATAAAGAAGATCTGGTTTCAATGGAGGATAGTGCAAGAACTGGGCTTTATGACCTTTTGGCTTCAAGAAAAGCAGAAGAAGCAGGTCTCTACAATATGTGACGCTTTTCTTTATCCTCTTTCACTTGGTATTTAGAGATAGGTGCATTTTATACCCATTCTCCATTGACAGCTTGTAGGCGATTTCAAGCTGCTGCATGGCTTGATGGCCTTGTGGGCCCATTAGACATATCAATCCATCCATCAGAGAAGGAATTCATTTCCCGTCTCAGAAATGGCTTAATTCTATGCAATGCCATCAACAAGGTTCACCCAGGCGCTGTGCCTAAGGTACTCCTACCGCATTTACATTTTAGAAGGGGTGATGAAGTTTAACATTCTAATGTCAAATTTTTTACCTTCATTTAGGTAGTGGAGAATCATACTCCTCTCCACTCACTAATCCGTGAAACGCAGCCACTACCTGCTTATCAGTATTTTGAGAATGTAAGGAACTTTATAGTGGCTGTCGAAGAGTTGAAGCTGCCTGCCTTTGAAGCCTCTGATCTAGAGAGGGTAAAAGAAACTAAATTTGAGTTACGTAATGGGTTGGTAGGTATAAGTAATTCTTAAGATTTGCAAAGCAATTGACACGGGTAGTGTTTCTTTTTTAATCTTTGAAGGATACGCTGGAGGCAGGGTCAGTAGCTAAAGTGGTTGATTGCATCTTAGCCCTAAAGTCATACCATGAGTATCAGCAATTAAATAGTGGGAATGCGTCTTATAGACCTATCAGATCTCCCATGGTTATGCAATCTACTTGTAGGAACAATTCGCGGAACACCTCATTGGACACTTGTAGACGCTTAGACATGACTGTTGCAAGTGGAAAAAAACTTCTTGCAGAGGATGACACTCGAAAACGTACAGGTATATTGATAATTTTTATCATCTTTGTTTCATATGAATAAGTAGATAGGCATCTCGGGAGACTTACTAGTAGCTATTGCATCACATTAATTGCTCGTGTAATTGACGAGAAAGTTTTATGTAAGTGGTAAATCCATCCTTCAGTTTCGAACTAGGCAATTAGTCTGAAAGGTTTTTCAGTATATAGGCACAAGCTATGCCTGTTAAGCAATGCCTTCCCAAGTGCTATCAGGATGGTTTCATTTGAATATTAATTGTAGATGGAACATAACAATCCACAATTATATTTTCTAATTAAATTATCTGTTTTTGTTGTAAATTTGTTACCAAGACCAAGTCCTTTTGGGTGAAATGATGTCTATGAAGAAGAGTATTCACTGTTTGAGGAATGTATCATGCAATTTTGGGTCCAGGGGATTTAAGAGCCTCACACAATTTTTCTAACATTTCTTCGCTCTGGAATATGCAGAGCACACTGTCAAGCTACTTTCTGAGCATATTAATGATACTAAGGAGAATATTGATGGAAACCTCCTAACATCGTTAAGCATGTTTAATATGGTAATACTCGGTTGCTCAACAAGAAATTTATAGCTTATAGATGGTTATGGTACTCAAGAGCAGGAATTGAATATGTTTGAATGACTGTTGTTTGTCTGCTTCCTTTAAATGATGTTGTTCTCTAAGGATTCGGAGAGGCTATTAGCCAGGATAATACCAAGTATTTTGGAGTATAAATGGCAGAAGAAATGCCCTGAGGTGAGCATAATTCCAATTGTTGGAAAATTCTTCAAGTTTGCTTGCTGTATAAGTTTACCCTGCTGCACACATACTCATCTCATCCATCGACTTCCTTTTTGGAGAGAATGCCACAAAAAGTAATGTAGGACAGATAGTGCTCTTGATTTGTCTGACATTCGGTGATTGCCTAATATATAAATCAAGATAGTGTCACAAGCCTGAACTCTAGTCTCTAGCTTGCATTAATTTTCAGATCCAGTTGGGCAAGTAGATCTATTCTATGCTCACATGATATCGTGGTTTTCATAGCCTCAATGATTTAGCCTTCTGACGTCAGAACTAACACATAATTAAAGATGTTAGTAGGACTTGCCTTCAGAAGTAAGTTCACTAAAACAAACCAATTCGTTCTTGTGGTTTCAGTATTTCTAATACGGAAATCTCATGGTGGTTTTTTCACGTTTATTATCTTCTTCAAAATGATCACATTTAGTTGAAGTTGTTATGAAGATGTCTTATATGCTCATGTGAAAAAACAGAAGTCATTATTCGAAGATTTTCTAAAACATAATGCCAGTTCACCTCCACATTCTCCAAGGCCTTCAAACTCTGGACTTGGAGATATTGAGGTAAGCTTCTTCATCTTCCTGCTATACATATTTAATGTTAAGTCTGCATAATAAAATTATGTTAAAGTTCTATTGATGTGTATATATGTGTGTTTACTTTTTCTAGAGTCTTCTACTTCTCTCAAGGATTCCTAACCTTTAAATCTGAATTTGTCTCATAGCCAGGAAGAATCTGATCCTTTATTTTCTAAACCAACATATTGAAATTAACAAGTTATATATGCTAAGGTAATATAAAAGTTAAAGAGTTCTACTTCTGGTTTTCAACTTCAATTGTTAACATTACCTAAAAGTTAGTGTTCTACTTCTGGTTTTCAACTTCAGATGTTGACATTATATGAAAGTTAGAGTTCTGCTTCTGGTTTTCAACTTCAAATGTTAGAATTTTGTGCCTAATAAATACATGAGCTGGGGTATTTGCCATATTTCACAATATGATTGACTAACTTTATTGTCTATTTCATTGTAACTCCTGCGTTTTGCTTGACTCATTTTCTCTGAATATCTGGTGTAATCTTTTCTTTTATGTACACAAAGTTAAAAATAATTATACAATTGTCATTACCTCATGTTACAGCACATATTTCAGCTACAGTAATATTGTCTAGGTAGCGTTCCTGACACATTTCATTCATGATTTCCAGAATGATCATACTTCGTCAAGAAACGCTAACTACAAGCAAAGGCGTTTACTATGGATACAAGAAAAGGAACTTCTGGTTAGCGTTTATATTTGCTTTGATTAGTAGAACAAAGTAAAATTGGCAGTCATTTACCCATCTTTCATATCATTATCTGATGTCTTCACTTCAAGTATGAACAAGAATATGGGGTTGTATACATTTTACCTGATGAATGAGGAATTTGTTGCTATTACAGATGATGAGAAATCTTATGATCAATATGAGGGTTTCATCCATCTAAAAAAGAGCCCCTGAAACTTAACTAATTTGACTAAGTGCTTTTGCTGATCATCAAAACCTTCCAATTTGGCAGTGAATGAGCCTTAATTGTGTATAACAACTCTGCGTGGTAAACTTTCACGTGATGCAAGCTATGTTCGTCACTTGAGAGATAACATTCTTTTAAATTTTGCTCACTGGATGCAGGATGTAAAGACCTTATTGAAGACAACAAAAAAGGAATTTGAAGACTTACAATCTCAGTTGCAGAGAGATTTGAAAGAGATCAGTAAGCTACACTATATATTAGCTCATATGTGCTTGCCATTTCCTTAATGTCTTTCTGCATCATTCCGACCATAAGGTCAGAAACATGTAGGTGGAATGGTTTTAGGGCACCTTTTGGTTTTATTCTTGCTTTTCATATCCAACCGCTGCTAGAATATTTCGTGAAACAATTTCCATAGGAATATAAGTTTTGAGATTCTTTCGACTCTATTAGATGAAATAAATGTCAATAAGTTCTTTCAGTAAATGTTGTTTCATTTCTTAGGGGAACATTAGTGTTCTTCAATTTGTAAATATGATATTGAAAGCCAACGTTTTAATACTCTGGAATGCATTCAGGGTTTCATGTAGAGGAGATGTCTACAGCTGCACTTGGATACCACAGGGTATTGAATGAGAACAGAAATTTATACAACATGGTTCAAGATTTGAAAGGTTAATTTTTGTTTGATGATATCTAGTGAAAGTATGTATAGTATGATAACCTAAGCCTATTCACCCATGAAAATTCTTTTCCTATATTTTTCTGAACCATCATTCAGTTTAAAAGCATCTTTGCATTGAAATTTTCATCAGGAAACATTCGAGTATGCTGCAGAATCAGACCTGTTTTTGGTTCTGAAAGAAACAGTGTCATAGATTTTGTTGGGAAGGATGGTTCATTAGTGATTTTGGATCCAGTAAAACCCCCAAAAGATGGAAGGAAAAATTTTCATTTCAACCGGGTTTTTGGTCCTACTGCCGCCCAAGGTAAAATTCCCTAATTATCTGATTCTGGAGTTTTATATTAATAGACACATTTACGCAAATCTGATGCTTTATGCATATTACCCCAATTTTCAGATGAGGTATTTAAGGACATCCAACCATTAATCAGGTCTGTGATGGATGGTTACAATGTATGCATCTTCGCTTATGGTCAAACTGGATCTGGTAAAACATACACTATGGTGAGATCTTTATCTGAACCACTTTATTGAAATTGTATATAGTACAGACTGCAGGGCAGTTTGTCCTCAATTTTCTCTTCCTTCCCGCACATGTATTTTGCATCCCACAGGTTCTCGTGTCTGATCATTTTTTCCCCATTTTTCTCGCATTAGACGGGTCCATCAAGTGGGTCAACTAAGGATATGGGGATCAATTACCTAGCCCTCAATGATCTCTTTGAGCTGTCCAATGAAAGAAAGGACTTCACAAATTATGAGATTCAGGTTCAAATGGTAGAAATATATAATGAGCAAGTACGGGACCTTCTTGTAAATGATTCATCAACAACCAAATATCCTTCCATCTTTAATGTTTTAAATAACAATTCCTGCTGCATGCAAACTGCAAAGGTTTTGGCATTCTTAACTTTGCACAAATTAGAGATTAGAAGTTGTACAGGTGAAACTGGTTTGAATCTTCCAGATGCTAAAATGCACACAGTGAAGTCCACTGCTGATGTTCTAAATCTCATGAAGCTCGGAGAGGTGAATCGTGTTGTCAGCTTCACTGCCATGAATAACCGAAGTAGTCGTTCTCATAGGCAAGTTTCGTGAAATAATTGCTTGGAGAAACTAAGAGAAAAGATTTTTTATAATCTGGAAAAGAAAATACAATATGCATCTTAGATAACTGAATTTCTTGTTAGTTATGTGGTTTGAACATGTACCTGCAGTATCCTGTCAGTTCATGTGCATGGTAAAGATATATCTGGAAGCAATCTCCGCAGTTGTCTTCATTTGGTCGACCTGGCAGGAAGTGAAAGAGTGGACAAATCAGAAGTTACTGGAGATAGGCTGAGGGAAGCGCAGTATATCAACAAGTCACTTTCCAGTTTAGGAGATGTGATTACTGCATTAGCTCAAAAGAGTGCTCATGTCCCTTATAGAAACAGCAAGCTCACGCTTCTCCTGCAAGACTCATTAGGTTGCAATTGCAGATGATAGCCCTTTTCATTAGTAATCCAGTTCTTCAGTGATTAATTGATTATTTATTTTGAAGTAAATGCTTACTTTTTGCACTCTGTAAACTTATCTTCAGGTGGACATGCTAAAACTTTGATGTTTGCTCATGTGAGTCCAGAAGGGGATTCTTATTCAGAAACTATCAGTACTTTGAAGTTTGCTCAGAGGGTATCTACTGTGGAACTTGGTGCTGCTCGTGCAAACAAAGAGAGCAGTGAGATTATGCAACTTAAGGAACAGGTAGATAAAAATATTTGTGTTTGGGTTCATTTTCTCAAGTTTTTTCAAGTCAAATTGTTTGTAGACTACTCTGTTCCTTGACCCCAATTATGAATGGCTCGGTTCCAAGCACTTTTTAAAAAAAATCAATAAAGCACCTTCTTGAGGGTTGCGACATTCAGGCACAAATTCTCCTCTTTATTGTTTTCTTGACATAGAATTGTAGAGATAAATACTATGTCAAGAGTGATTGAGATAGAAGTTTGTAATTACTTGATATAGCCACTGAGCATTAAAATTTATGGCTTTCAAAGGCTGCTTAAATCTCAGTTACATTCACTTGTTGGGTGTTGAATTCAATATGTAGTTAAGAATACATAATGTACTCACTTCTTAGATTTCTTTTGCAGGTTGAGAACCTGAAGAAGGCATTGGCAAGCAAAGAAACAGAAAACAAAGTCAAGGAACCAAAATCTCCATGTGGAAAGCCAAAAACCTTCAACGAGCGAACTCCTCCACGTGTGCGGAGACTGAGCATTGAGAACGGAAGCAGCATGAAATCTGGAAAAAACATGAAGTCTGTAGATCACAAAGGATTAGTAACCCCTTCAGTATCTTCTCGAAGACTAAGTTTGGAATGTCCTAGATATGGTAAGAAGGATGAACCAGACAATATAGGCCAGAAGCTATATATTGAAGCAGTGGCAAAGCAGAAATACCTTCAGTCACAAGATCCAGAAGCAATGACAAAGATCTATGGCAATTCTGTCGATGAAAATCCCACGATGAAAGTTTATCATCTGAATGCTCCTAGAAGTCCTACTAGTTCTTCCTACCAAAAGCACATCAAGAGCCCTACTAGTTCTTCCTACCAAAAGCACAATGTCAAGAGAGATAGTAAGACACAAATTCCAACTCTTCAATTTCAAGCAACCCCTGAACCAAAAATAGCTACCAGACATCAGATCCAGTTTTTGTTTCAAAGTGAACTTAGTGTACCGACAGATACTCGGGTATGTAATTTGTCTGATAGTGCAAATGGAAAGGGGTCTCAAATAAGGAAATCATTGCGAACCATTGGGAAACTAGTTAATGGATGTGAGAAAAGGTATGCATCTGGCCTTTAGCTGTAGCAGAATTGATGTTGTTTAATTTTGAGGTATTAGCATCATGATAAAAGAGAACCATTTGAATATTGATTCAAGTTACAAAATATCCCTTCAAAGCACTATCACTGAAATGCATAGATGGATGATATATGACGTGGAACTCTCCGATAAATTACAGGATTCAACATAATTTGGCAGATAGGCAGTACGTCACCAACTGTACCAACAACAATGTTGATGCAAAGTCACCACCTACAGCCAATGCAAGGGCGTTGAGGAGGCGATCACTTACGGGAGGTGAAACATCTGAGTCAGACAGGTCTTGCAGATCTTCTGTTGGCGGGAAGCTAATTGACTATGGCAAGCGCAATAAATTTTACCAAATTATTGTGTATTTATAGTCCCTCCTATATCAATAAAGAAAAGATTTCAATTCCGTATTCTGCTTTGATGATGCAGATGATTCCAGAAGGAACGCCAAAACGCCTCCTCCAATCCATTCATCGGCATCAAAGACAGCCAAGCGGTGGTTTTAGGTCAAAATAAGATTTGTCTTGAAGGCAGCTAGTTCATTGAGCTTTGAAGGAAACGAAGCAATTACTTCCAGCTCAATGGAACTAAAGAATGACGGCAATGCTGATTGCATCCAAGCATACTAACATATTCAGTTCCTGATCAATATCTGCTGATAGATTTGAGTCTCTAACATTGTAGATAAGAAAAGAAAAGGCTAGTTAGTGTTGCATAGTAAAGTTGCTACCGAAACATGTTTGATGAATTTGATATGGAAGCCCTCTTGCTTCTCGTATTTAGATCTATCATTGGATTGTTCAAGTAGTTCCAGGTCCACAATTGGTAATTAGACTAGTAATTTGCGTTCCTTTGACCAAGGCAGCGCACAACTGAACTGTCAAATCAAGAATTAGACAACTCAAGTTTTTCGAATAAAAAGAATTAGATTCAACAGCTTGATAACACTTAAACTAGAACTTACCTGTTAGGGAGTGATGTAGGACAATGTTCCCATGACTTTGTATGCCGCTAATGGAATGGACCTGGGTTCTTCGATGGGTTGGATGATCTTCCGAGGAAAGCTACCTTCCATGCCACTGTCTGAAGTATACTGTTGCTGGTAAATCGAAACACGTAGCAAGTCTTCACTTTGTTAGAGGACTTGCATATTGTTTGAGGGACACGTGCCCTTTCTTGCGTCTTACTTGAGGCTTCGCTGACGACAAGCTTATTTGATTGTGTGCTTTCAAGGGGTTTGCTAATTAAAGAACTTGCAATTTCTCGCAATTCGGAAAGTGTTGATTTCTTGATGGTTTTTGGTCTTGAGAGTGCAAATTAGGCATGGCTGTTTACAAAAACATATTAACACTTGATTTAACTTTCTGTCGGATATGGAGTCAAAATTTACTCTCATACCTCAAATTTAGGCTATCGGTATAATTTTGTCCCTTGTCACCTTAATAAATTTCTTTATTTCGGTAATAATTTTTTTTTTCTAGACATTTATTGTTCAATATGAAAATGAAAATTAAAAATAAAGGAGATCAATGCAAGATGATCAAATAAAGAAATAAGAAAAAATAACTAAGAACAAACTAATTCATTCTTTCATATGTTCTTTTTGAAAAGTTAAATGAATATAATTAACTTTCAAAAAGGTTTAATACAAAGGGCCTAAACCAAATATCCAGACACGCTTAGATAAACAAACCATAACTATTTACATCCGAAGATTTGGAAGTCGTTCTTTAAAAAAAAAACTTTAATTGCTTTCTTCATTTATGATCCACCGTTCATTAGATTGTTACTTTAAATATTATTGGAAGTCTCCATTTTAAAGCCATTATGCAATTTGGTTCCAACTTATGAGCTTGTATCTGGGGCCTTACATTGTTGATTATAGCAATGCTAACATCCACTCCTGCAAGGCTTCATTTTTTAATATCTTGTGGTTCCTCTTTATCCAAATTCCATCGATTGTATTGTTTATGTCTGTGTGGTTGTATGGCTATTAAAAACAGTAAGATAATATAAAATAGATAAAATTAATATATTAAAAAGAAAATAATTTATCATCAATATCATCATTACTTAACCAACTTTGAGCACATATAAAGGCTTCCACAGCGCGAGGATGAAGTCAAGCACGATGGGGAGTAATAACCCGACCACTAGTACTAAATGTAGACTCTGAAGCAACGATGGATGATGAAATAGCTAACAAGTCTCATGCGATGACTTGCAAGATCCAATAAGTATTTCCACACTTCTTCCACCAGAACAATATATCGAAGTTCTCACCTTCAGTTTCAGGCACATAATCTTTGGAAAAATATTTATCTAACTCCGTCATATTATAAGAAGTCCTAACCCTTTTTTCTTTCAAAAAATGTGAAAGAAAATCTGTCAATAATGGGTTAGAAGATGAGGTCGAACTTGAAATTAAACTCGGAGTTGAATTACTTACACTGCTAAGATCCCAATCATGAGTTTGTTGCATTTTGAGTTCATAATCAAACAATTGATGCCATAAGTGTTTCATGGTATGTACATGCTCTTGAGCTTCACTACCGTACAATGAATTATAAATGTATTCAACCCCATCCTTTTTGTATCTCGGGTCCAATACATATAATACTGCAACAATATCTCCATCCTTAGACCAATAAGAATTCAACTTCTCCATCATCTGCTCCGTCATAGTCTGAATAACTTTATTGGAGTCAAACATTCATATTGATAAAAAATGCTTTATGTTGGATATAGTGCTAAAGATACCGTGTGAAGTTAGATATTTTGTTCCTGAGAACAATTCAGTGGCATATGGGATTGCCCCATTGATCTTCTGTTGGCACGCAGGTATACTAAGAATCCCTTTCGACTAGTCTAATAAACACCTCAACATATGGGATTGCCGACTCCAATATCTTAAAGGTTGAGTTTCATCTGTTTGGACAATCCAAAACCAACTTCTTTGAACTTGAAATGCATAGAATTTGTGCAACATCTTTAAATGTTTCATCTCTTTTAAGCGTTGCAATCCAATATAGAACACTATTCCGAATACATGCTTCTTTTATCGTCTCCAACCCATCCTTCACAATCAAGTCAAGAATATGCGCAAAAAAATGCATATGAAATAACTTACGTCCAACCAATAGGCTCCCAACCCGCATCTTACCCTCGAACTTCTTAATTATAACATCATTCTTGCTACAATTTTTGAAAGTGATGGTGAATAATTTATTGTCGATGTTCAAATTCATCAAACACTCTTTTAACACGGTTGCCAATTTTTCACTTGTATGTGGTGTTGGCACATAAATGAACCTAACATGTACAAATATTACCAACATCAATTATAAATTCATAAAATAATCAAAAAGTAAATGATAATAATATTAAATAATATAAATTACCTCAAACGTCTATTGCGTAACATCCAGTCATTTTCAATATAATGTGCCATCACTGCTATATAACCTTTCTTTTGGTTATCAGTTGTTCACATGTCTATTGTTATGGCAATCCGTCCTTCAACACTCAACAATGCTCTTAATGTCTCTCTCTTCTTGTCCTTATAAATTTTGAAAATATCCTTGCTCAATGTATTCTGACTTAGAACCTTGACAGTCGGCTGGAGTGAATTACAACATATCTTGAATCTTTTGCTTTAAACTATAGACAATGGTTGTTCGTCTCCAATAATCATAGTAGCCACCAAAATCCTTGATTTGTTGTTGTCAAAAGTTGTTACGATCAATTCATTCTTCCCTTTCATAAGGTTAGGGTTCAAAAATATTTGACCTCCTAAAACTATCTTCCTTCTAGTACATGATTCTATATGTCTCTTTAAATATGACGTTCCACCTATTGAATCACTCGAATACAACTTTTGACAATACTTGCACTCTCTTTTTCAATTATATTGGTTAATATAATCTTGTTAAAGTGATTCCAAACTTCTCTTTTATGTTGAGTTCTAGTTGAACTTCTATCCTCACTTGGTGCTAGAATATAAGTTTTCACTTCTATCTCTAGTACTGGATTAGAACTCTCAATTGAAGAAATATGCTTATCTATTTGACAAAAAGTATATAAATACTAGAGGTTAGAAATAATCAACATATAAATGCTTGAGGTTAGAAACAATCAAAATGAGCAATTGAGCATATCATTATTTAGAAACAATTAAAACACATGTTTAATGGCAATATAAATTATGTTAATATAAGAAGCAATGATGAAATATCATATGCTTATGTGTTCAGTAGTTGAAACATACATGTATAAATTATGCTAATATAAAAAGTAATGAAAGGAAAGAGCATATCATTATTTACAAATAATCAAAACAATAATGGTTGAAATTGAAATAAACACATTAATAAGAATTAAGAAAGTATATGTTTGTAGCTCATAACTCATATTAAGAAAAAGACATGCCATTAACCATGTATATGTTTGTAGCTCATATTAAGGAAAAGAAATGCTTGGATTCATAGTCTATCAAAACTTACAAACCTACCATTTTTGTGTTTATGATTACGTACAAGGAAAAGGTAAGGTAACATGTTGTTTACCTTTAGTTAGATGATGGGGAGTAGATAAAGGTAGGTGATGGGTGGGTGTCTTTTCCAAATAATCTAACAATTGGTAAGTAACATATAAGGGAGATGGGGCATTGGGACAATGTATCTCATACCATCTCTCATGCTTTAGTTTTAATACAAATGTGAGATTCTACCTGCTAATATACAAGGCTATGTGCAATTGTAAGACTCATTAATTAGGCATGTGAATTTTGACAAGCAATGCCTCAAAACTTGAGATGCTTTTGAATAAATGAAAAATTCTCAGAAAAAAGTACTAATTACTTGATTGAACAATGTGCCATCAGATAACGGATAAGGTAGAGGATTTGGATTATCTTAAAAGTTAAAACAATTAATAAATATCAGCTAATTCGTTGAATTAAAAAAAAAGTAATTAAGAATAGCATAATCTCTCAACATTTTACCAGTATATTATGCAAATACGTTACCAATTCATACAACAGTGAAAATTTATGAACTAAGGTACTTGTGGAGGAAAGGTTAGAGCAAACACACAGATTACTGGATTATTGATGAAATTTCACTAATGTAACAAACTTCATTTATGAACAAACAATCATAAGTAAAACATTATCTTTAAACTGAACATAATGCATACATGATATATGCATTAAAAGGGTGGGGCATTTCATTAAACACTATACATGCATTATCCCATATTAGGATTATTAAACATATAAAGTTCACAAATTAGCCAAATCAGTATCTCCAAACCACAATAATCTCCAAACAATCAACTATTAATAAAAAGCAAATTTGAGAAGAGAGATTGATTAGCAATAATATGTTGGTTAGTTAGTAGTGTTGGTGACTTCACACTTGCGATGACTGACAAAGGCTAGGGAAAGGACAGATGACATGAAGGAAAAGAAGGAAGGAAGAGCATGACTGGGTGACACGAAGAATAAGAATAGATGAAGAACAAAATAGATGATGCAAGAATAAGAATAGATGAAGAACAAAATAGATGATGCGAAGAAGAAGTGAAGAACTAGAAGAAGAATTGTCGTGATTAGGTGAGGGGGAAGGGAAATGAGCGGGAGTTTAATGAGAAGGAAAACGACATTGTTTTGCTTATGATTTTTTAACTTGTACATAACTTAAATGATGTCGTTTTTCTTTTCACAAAACGACGTTATTTTGCCATCTGTTTTTTAAGTTATATGTAACTTATAAAGGGTAGCGATCTCGCGAGGGTGTTTTTCCTGTGTAAGTTCTTTTTTAATGTAACAAAACAACATCGTTTTATTTATAGACCTTTTTTAAGCCACAAGCCATATACTAGGCTGTTTGACTCGAGCCCAGGCTCGATTCGAGCTCCTTGGCCAGTAACCTGGCCCGAGGTTGCTCGAGCCAAACTCATCTAACCCGTGTCTAAACCCATGACCTGTTGACCACGGGCTGGGCTAGGCCAGGTTATTGCTGCCATCCCTATAATTGCCATTACATGTTCTTTAGGATTTATCTCTTTAGTACTAAACAAACTTTGTTGTGGTCTTTCAAAAATTAACTTGACAAGCTACTTGATCTATATTTCCAAATTATGTACAGAAGCCTCTTGATTCCTTAATGACGTCAGTGTGGATTAAATTCTTGCCTCTGAACGTTGAACCAATCTAGACATGATATCCTCCAAGCTCGACTTATTTTCTTGAGGTGGTTGCTATTAGAATCCTAGTGGAGGGTTATTCATTGTCTACCATTGATTCCCCCAAGAGAAATTTAGGTGGTTCCTCCATCCTAAATTTTTTGCATTGCTATATGGATTATTTTTTGGTTTAGCAGCATTCCCTATATAATCCACATGCTTAGGTTGTATTTCTTGATAGTCTTGACTTGGATGTCCTAACCCTTACACCTCACATCGCATAACTTGGAGTAATTTAAGACTCATAGTTAATCCATCAATCTTCTTACTTAGTGCTTCAACCTGGTTGCCAATTTCATAACTATATCGATGTCATATACTCCTGTTGGCTTGCTAAATCTTGCTCAAGAAGAGCACCACTAATAATTGTTCATACCTATGTCTTCATTGATGTCTTGAGCTATTTCCAGTGATGTATTGTTTAGGGTACCCCCAGCTACTGTATCTATCATCTGCCTCATCATTTGATTGAGCCTATTCTAGAAGGTTTATATTTGCATCCACAATGATAGACTATGATGCGATCACTTCCTTAACATCTCCTTGAATCTCTCCTATATGTCATATATCATCTTTCAATCTGCTGGGGGTAGGAGGAGATGTCATTCCTCAATTTAGCAATCTTGGCTAGTTGGAAGTACTTTAAAAGAAACTTCTCTACCATTTGGTCCCAAATAGTAAAGGATAACTTAGGCAAAAAGTTTAACTATTGCTTCACTTTGCCCTTTAGGGAAAACGAAAATAATCTTAATATGATTTTGTTGTTATTGGCACCATTGATCTTAAAAGTATCACAAACATCTAGAAAGCGGGCAATATGTGCATTAGGGTTCTCATCTTATAGCCCATTAGACTGGGCAGACTGTTGCACCATTTGAATCATACTTGGTTTAATCTCAAAATTATTAGCAATAATAGTGGTTCTCACAATGTTGGAATCTATTTCCGTCAAACCCAGTCTAGCATAATAAAAAATTATTTTTTGGTTGATCTATCATGGTTCCTAATTCTTTCATATCAATCTAGCCTTCCAAGTTCTCTATCTGCCGAACTCGAACTCTCTAAGTAGGGTTCTTTAGAGATTCTTACGAGTTGCTCTCTCAATCTTTGGATCTTTGTCAACTAGGAGCCATAGATTCCCTTAGGTAATAAACTAACCCTAAGACCTATAGAAGTAACAAAAATAAAGAGTCAATAGAATAAGTAAATAAATTAAAAGCAAAAAGTAAAAGAAATAAAACAAATAATGATGGTTAGATTAATAAAAGTAAGGTTTTCCTAATATTCTAATATATGAAAATGGCGCCAAAAACTTGATTGAATGAAATTTCATATTTTAAACTGTAAGTACTCAGTGTAGTTACAGCTAGTACTGGCAAGTACGGGTCGATCCCATAAAGATTACAAGTACTAGTAATAACCTGCTTTTTATTATCTAATCGTTGATTAAGAAGTTGATTTAATTTAAAACTAAATAAAAATGAAAATAAAAAATGAACCAAGACAAATATATCACTAAATGACCTTTTCTAAGTGTGTTAATTATGAATTGTCGTAAGTGCATAATGTAGTTGTAGCTAGTACCAACAAATACAAGTTAATCCTACGATGATGATGAATACTAGTAGTTACTGTTGTCCTATTATCTAGTATACAAATTTGATTGTATTTTAATTAAAGAAAATAAAACTTAAGCAAATAAAATAAAATAGGTCGCAAGATTGAACAAAGAATTAAGAATTACTTAGAAAAATATAGATATCGAAAATTAGTGTCTAGGTTTTAAATCCCACTAATTACCCTTAATTGGTTGATCTTTTATTATGCAATTGTTTTATTGATTTATTGGACCGTGGAGATTCCTATGGTATGCTAATAGCTCTCTTGAGTCTAATAACAACAAATCCTAAGGTTTTCAACCTAATTACTCAGGTTAAAGTTTATCGAATTGCTTTAACGATTTATGAATTCTGCTATTAGGTTTAACCCTAATATAGAGGATTTATGTCATCCTATCTCTATGGTTGCAATTAACTCCTTTTAATTATGGTAGATCTATTCATACAAGGATTTCTCAATCTCTATAATATGAAATCATATGATGATATAATATTCCAGATCTGTTAGAACATAAATTAAACATGTAATTGAATCAAAATATATCAATCCAACCAATTGCATTAATAAAAGAATCAAAACATGTTATTGCACAAAACTATGGTTCATCTAGCCTAGACACTAAAGAATTTAGTTACATATAATAGAAAACGAAATCAAACATCAACAGAAAGAAAAACGAATTGAAATAATGGATTTATAATTTTAAATCTTCTTGTTTATCTTCTATCGAATATTCTTGCAAGATAGAGGTTTGATTTTGTATTTTAATGGATCTTTTGTGATTCTTTGTGTTTTCCACTTCTCTGAATCAAAATCACCTCTTGAGAAAAATCTAAGCCTTTTTAATTACATCCAAATTTCTGTTCTCCTTTTTGCCTCTGAACACGTCCTTTTATGGTAAATTTTAAGGTTTTGGGCAATACATGGTCTGATAAACGGGCGTGCACTAGATTATGTATAACTTAAAATACCAGAATTCATGATTTTGCATTGCTTGAGAGAAGTACACAGGCTGATGTATGACTGTGTATCCCTTCTATAATTTGAATCTTCATTTTATGCCTTTTTTCATCCAAATTCATAGCTTTGTGAGGGTGAAGAGACTTTAGAGTTTGAAGAATCTCCTGAATGGTGATAGGTTGTGTTAGCATTTCTTTTTTTTGGTAAATGAAAAACTTTTATAGTTGGGTTAGCATTTCAGTTTTTTAAAAGGAGATAGTTCCCTAGAGTATTTGTTTAAGAAGATGGACTGTATAGTGAGCATCGGAAGGCATGTTCATCAGATTAAAGAAGTAGCTATAGGCTCCATTTATTAACTCAAATTAAGAGTTCAACCAACTTTTATTGAAATCGAGCGACACAATTATGTTCCTTGCCTTTTTGGAAACAATTTTGCTTATGGAAGAAGGATGTATTCTTGTCACCACTACTCAACCACTGTATTATAGACCTTTTTCTCAAGATAGAATATTCAAACAACAAGGCTCTGGAGTAATTATACAAAGCAGTTTTCTCCTTATCTTGCAGTTGAGAGGAATTAGGGAATTTGTAAATTTGTTGCTAGATGCTCTCTAAATCCATCCTGGTAGTGTTCACAAAAAGGTGAGAACTAACAAAATTTCTTTAAACAGATGCTTCATTTCCATCCTGATAAGATGCATTTTCTTGGTGTAAGTGAACTATTTGGTTCCATATATCTTTGTTGTTAATGTTTTCTAAATGCCCTCTTAAAAGCCTACTTGGTCAACTAGGAAATCATTGAACCTAAATGATTTCTTGGGATTGGCTACTGCAGTTGGGGTAAGAACTGGTGTATGATTAGATATATTGCAACGAGCGTTAGTGGAGAAGCAATTGGGGAAGTCCATCATCCAATGAGAGTTTGCAAGATTGCGATCCAACTTTTTCCTAATCAAATTCACTCCAGGTTGTCTATTATTCCAAGTGAAAAAATTACCCCTACAGGAATGTCAATTAATTGAGCTTCTTCAATACATTTCTTGAACTTTGTGCAAGGATTTCCAATAGCTCTATAACCTTCTGCTTCTTCAGAGCTAAGTATGAAGTTAAAATCAATTGTGAGTATCCAGGGTTTGTGAATGGATGCTACAACAATTTTGATTTGATTCCATAGAAAGCCTCTTTGGTATATGAGCTTTGTGCATATATAAAAAAGATAAACATTGACTGAGCTGAATACCTCAGTAAAACTTCCAAATGAATGAGCTGGTCTGAGTTGATTATGGTGTGAGGAGTTATAAATGTGGAGTCAAATAGAACAAAAATTCTACCATTAGAGTGAGCACTGATATTTAAAATATCTTTCCATTGAGCAGGTTAATAAGAAAACAAGTTGCTACTTTTTTGTTTCATCCGAGTTTCCAAGTTACTAGCTATTACCACCTTATTATGCAAAATTATATTTCTAATTAGGATATGATATATGCTAATTTGACTATAACTATACATCTATATTTAATGTATTTTGCTTTATATTTTAAAGTTTTCTTATATATCTGGTACATAATTTGCTCAAACTGCATTCATAGGTGATAATTGCCTGTATGGACCAAAATGGAGGAATTTGGGTGAAATCATGGCACAAAACAAAGATTTGAAGCAATTAAGAGATATACGGTCATGTAAGTCTCTCAAAACGTGTAAAGTCACGATTTTAAATATTTTTTGAGATACACAATCTCTTAAATAGCCGTGTAAGTGACAGTGTATGTCCTAGAAATCCTAAATTTTCCTATAAAAGGACATGAATGGAGGCAAATAAAAAGGAACAGACTTTTAGATTAGATTCCATATATGAGAACTTTTGAGAGGCAATGATAAAGCACCAAAGAAAAGGAAATCATGATGTTAACATCAAAGGAGATTCGACTGAAGGATACATCAATCCAAACTTATAAGAAGAATCCATAGAATAAAAGGGAGATTTAGAATTATGAACTTTTATTTTCTAATCATTTTTCTGCATATTTATATTTGATTTCATTTTTAATTAACCGTAACTAAACATTTTTTAATGTCTAGGTGTGATGAACCTAGTTTGTGCTACAATATGTTTTAATTCTTTTATTTAATGCAATTATATTGTTTAATTTATTGTGATTCAATTAAGTATTTTATATATGTTCTAATAGATCTAAAATATTAATACATAATCTAATTTCATACTATAGAGATTGAGAAATTCTGTGTGTGAATAGATTTACCATAATTAAAAGGATTGGATTGCAAACATAGAGATAGGTCTATATAAAACCTTTGGATTAGGGTCAAACCTTACGGCGAAATTCATAAATCTATAAAGAAATCTTGGAAACTTTAACCTGAATAATTTCGGTTAATAAACCTATGGATTAGTTGTTAGTAATCTCGAGAGAGTTATTAACATAAGATATGAATTTTTATAGTCCAATAGTCAATAAAACAATTGCATGATAAAAGGTTATTTATCTATTAGTTTTAGGGGGATCCATTACCTAGACACTAACTCTTGATATTGATTTTTTAATATTTTTTCTAAGTAACTTCCTTTATTTTTATGTTCATTATTTTCCTACTTTATTTTAATTATTTAAGTTTTATTTTTAATTAAAAACCAAAATGTAATTCATAGGCTAGATAATAAAAGAAAGGTAATTACTAGTAATCATTATCTTTATAGGATCAACTCGTATTTGCTTATGTTAGCTATAGCTACGCCTTGCACTTGCCGTTAAGTTTAGACCAATCAGGATCTTATTATAGGGAGCATTTACTCCCCTCACATTCTAGGCTACAATATCCATGAGGCAGGATCCAAAAGTGTAGTCTTTTTTATTAGATTTTTTCCTGTGAAAATTTCATACTCATGCTTAGAGTTCCGTGGTTTCTTACAAATTGCAACTGGAGTTTCAGATATACTATCTTGCAAAGTTATTTGATCAGAGCTCTTCTTCTTGCACATTGGAGTTGAGGGATCTACATTTCCTTTAACTTCTCAGAGTTGTGAAGTGTTTACACTTAAGTTGTTTAATTCTGCCCTCATTGATGTGCCCTTATCCACAAGTGAGCAGTTAACCTATTTTGGATTATTGTTGGTTTGCTATTGAGAATGATAATATGAACCCTTAATTCTTGGTAGCTACTAGTTGCAAAAGTCTTTCTAGTAGGTTTCCAAACTCTCTTCTCAGTAGGTTAATGCTTCCTTATGTAAAAGACTTTTAATTAATCCACAACAGGTTCAAGATCCTCATTCATTCTAATAAATGGGATCACTTCAGGCAAATTAGCCAAGGATGCAACTAAAATACATCTTATATTGTTAGCTCTTTTGACCTCAGCAGTGGCTTGGTCCCTAGAGATAGGTTTTCCAACGTACTAGCAAAGTGGCTAAGACCACTTGTGGTTTAATACTCCAAAGAAAAGTTATGTATGCAAATCTAGATAGAAATGTTCTCTTGCTTAATCTCCTCGAGCTTTAGTCCAGGCCTCGATAATTGTAGTAGTAATGGCTTATTATAAACATGCCATGGACCAGCTTGGATTACTCTTTTTGCATCTTCAGAACATGCAAATTTGAAGAGGAATACATCCTAATTATTCACCAATACTTCTTGCAAATCATGAAGTTTCCTATTTTTGAGGCTCGTTGTTTCATAAATGGAAAGGAAATCCTTTTGTTAAGGAAAAAACCAAGGATGGTGGAGTTTCATCTCTCTACACCAGTTCTAAGAAGTTCTAAAGGTGGAGAAATTATTCTGTGTTCAAATGCTTCATTTAGTGGCAATAACTCAACTTTAGTTCAGGTCTAGGATCACCAGTCACCTGTACACAAGATTTTTAAATTGGTGGTAAATTTAACTTCAAGGACTATGTATTGTTCAAAGAGTGTCTAGGAGTTCTTTTGTTGAAGGAGCTTCAGATTGTATGGCAATGTAATTTGAGTTTAAGGGCGGGAAAGAAATAATGTCCATGAGAAAATGCTAGTGACTATTGGGTAAAGAACAAGTAGGAGAAGAAAGGAGGAGAAGGTTGTAGAGTGATGAATGATAACCACATAGTAGAGGTGATAACTAAACTATGAATCATGAAGAATAGTAGGTTCAGGTTGGACGAAGAGAGGAATAAGCAAATTAGATGAAGAAGGAGAGTGTGGAGAAGAGGTAAATAAGTAGGCTCTAGAAGCAAATGAGAGGTATTGAGTGGCATTAAGAAACACAGGTTATGGAGGCTAGAAATAAACTACACAAAATCATCCATTGAATTTGAGAATGGAAGATGCACAGTAACATGCACAATAGCTAGTGATAGAGAACTTTATGTATTGAGGAGGGCTTTAGGCAATGCCAATTATTGTACAACTCAGGATAAAGGAAATGTCAATATAATTTTTTACTTTGTCAGTAGGTTACGTCTCATACTTTCTATTCTAAATAATCTCCATATCTACTAGTCTTCTCATCTCGTGTTACCTAAGAAAATTTCTAACATTATAGAGAAGCATTTAAGGAACTTTTTATGGACTGGTGATACTTATAGAAACTATATTAAAAAAACTAGTTGGAAGAAAGTATGTTTACCTAATAATGAGGGGGATAGAAATCTTACCTTTTCATTTAATGAATAAAATGATGCTTGCAAAAATATTATGGATAATTCTCACTAATAAAGAGTCTTTATGGTATAAATGGTTGTGTTGACACTATCTAGAGAACAAGAAACTCTAGAGAGTTAAACTAAGAAGTGGTTCCTCTTGGATAATGATGTAACTACTTAAAATGAAGAGAAAATGTAGAAGGAAATCAAGTTTAAAATAGGGAATAAGTATTGTTTTGGTTTGATAAATAGAGTGAGATAGAGCCCCTTTTTGAAAGGCCATAAGTCAAAGAATTAATCAATGGGAATAAGTGGTGCTACAATACTAGAGGTTATGCTCCTATCTTAAAGGGGGTCCTCCTTACACTCTTAATCCTAATCTGTTTGAAAAGGTATTTTGAAGGGGGCATTCTTCAAGGTACTTTACTAATAGATCCTATAAGGACCTTTCACGGTTCATGCTCCTAAGGTTAATTAATATTAACTTGTTTATTTTAAATGTAACTCCCTAAAAGTTTCCCTTATTTTATAGCTTGTAATAAGGAACAAAGTCAACATTTTAGACATGATCACGGGCTTAAGTAACTTTAGTCTAATATGTAGGCTTTGTAAATTAGAACTTGAAACCATTAATCATTTCCTCTTTAACTGTAGTATAATGGAGTTCTTTGGTTGAGCATTTAACAAGCTTGTAACCATTATTGTTATGAAAATAATTGGAGAATTGTTCAATGGGTTTTATATCCTCACCATCTTTCCATATATGACTATACCTTCTTTAAATTTTCTTTAAGTTATACCATTTACTCCATATAGAGGGAAAGGTATCCAAGAGTATTCAAAATTCAATCATAAAAAGATTAAGTCACCATATAAAGGAAATCATAAAAAGCTTAAGTTACCACATAAAGGAATCCACCATCGATAAGGGAGACAACTATTATTAGATTTGGGGCTTAAACCTCTTTATAAGTAATAGATGGAACATTTAAGAGTAATTTGATTTTTTCCCTTTGTGAATTCTAATTATTATACTAATGCCAGATATAGTCTACAGTAAGAGTTGAGCTATCACTGCTTATAGTATTATAATTCCTTGTTTATTACATATGTTTGTGATTATTTATTACTGGTGCTAGCTAATTACTTCCTTTAGTTCTTAAAATTGTTCCTGTTGGCTATTGGAAAATTTTAATGGCTTTACCACTTTCCATTTTATAAATTCTATATATTGGTTAATTTCTAAAAGAAATTTACAACTTAAGTGTGGGGGAGTGATTACCTTAAGCCTTAGTTTATTTATAAGCACTCAATTCACCAGAATTTAACTTGATAAGTGAAAACTCTAGGAAATTAGTTGAGAAGATTAAGGTATTTGAGTTGATATATGAGAAGTTAGGATATCTTGAGAGTTGATTGCATTAGGTTAATAAATATGAATATTGATGAGTGATCGGGTTATTGAAGCCCTTAAATTAATTATGATTCTCTAACTTCTGGTAGTAGTTGTGGAACCAAGTCGAATCTCAAAGGAACTAAAAATTAGTTTCTTAATCAATTAAGAAAACAAAGTGGAGTTTATGACTAATTAACTAATTTAATAAAATTAAAAAGGAATCAAAATAAATCAATTGAATATAAAAGTGATAAATTCAAGAGTACTTAACTATGATTTAAAGGAAAGATCTTATTTAATTATAACATTGATCATTGGTCTAAAGAGAATAATTTTCACAATTCAAGTAATTAGTTCGAAACATATTAGGAAAGCCATAATAAGTGATATGAACTTAATTGTTGATACATTTAATCTATTACACGTAGTGATTAATGCTTTAAAGTGCTTAGGATACTCACGTTAGCTCATATTTGATTTTAGGTACATTTCGGAAGTGGAGGAGCTAAAGTGACTCGAAAGCATACTTATTGAGTCATCTTCTCGATGTTCATACTCTATTGTCTTTATGGATCAAGAAGAAGAAAAAGGTTAAAAGAAAAAGAGAAAAGATAGAGCATAAAAATGGAGGTATGTGTAACATTTTGATTTAAAAAAGACCATAGTTGTAACATGAATTACACCACCAAAAGAATTAACCTAGCTATCTATTTATCACATAATTTTAATGTAGTTTTTATTATAAAGAGAATGGTGTTACGCCCGAGATTTTTGGGAGAAAAAATGATCACCCCCAATTGTCTCACGGTTGTAACAATTAAATTGTTATAGCTATGAGATCACGACTATAACAATTTAAATGTCACAGTCGTAACATGTATTAATTTACAGTTGTAACATACATTGCAAGACAAAACAAATTGTTACAGCCGTGACATGCATTACAAGATAAAACAAAAGGTCACCTGTCCATTCCAAAGAAAAACCTAGCTTTTGTAAGATATGAGGGATACAAGGTGTCAACTGGGAGAAGAAAATAATGTGAGGGTTGAAACAAAAGTGACTATGAGGGCTGGAGAAAAAGAGTGAGTGGCGGCTGGACAAAGTGGAGAATAAAAGGTGGGAGAAGCTGGAAAAGAACCTAGAGAGAGTGGACAACATTTAATCATCTTATTCTCTTCAGTTTAGGTACCTACCCCACTCATTTAAATTAGCATTCATTATAAATAGAATAATCTTGGTGTGTGACGAGAAAGCGGGGGCTGGAAGATTAATCGAGAAGGCTGGATAGATGTGATAAACCTATGATTTTTCTTCATTTCTCTTCAGTTTTCCATGGAAAAAAAGTTGTTCTTAGCTGATGCTTGGAGCCCATGGAGAAGATGAAGGGGTAGACATCTTGACGCCGATTCGAAGGTGCAATCGAAGCTGAAGAGCACATTTAAGCATACGTCATTGTGTATCATTTTCTTTCCCTTTTTTTGGATTGTTTACGTTATCTTGTGTAAGAATGCATTTGATGCTCTATTGAATTGTTTTTCATGAAAACTCATTGTTAGAATTTGAATACGATACATAATAGTCGTGTTTGAAGTCGTCTGTGGCAACTAACATTATTTAATCGTTAAGGATAACATAATATAAGTTAAATAATTTAAGCTTGTGTGATGATTGCTTTGATTGGGTTGTTTGTCTCAATCATATTATGGTTGTCTGATTAAACTTAGAAAGTTATTTCTAGATTATCTGATAGTTAGGATTAATTAACAAGCTCTTCTTAATTAACTACAACCTAAGGAAAAATTGGAATTAGTAGAACTTGTTGTCAATTGACGATCAATAGTCTAAAGAGAGGTATGAAGATAATTCAATGACATATGTGAAATTATGCTTAGGTCGAGATTAAACCAAAGAATCAGATTTCAAATCATTAGTCAATTTTATCTCCTTATTACTGTTTAATATAAATTCAATTTTATTTTGTTCTAATTTGCATTAAACCAAACTCCCCTGTTTTACTCATAAAGAGAATTTAGGAAAGTAATTAGAATTAATCTTTATGGGATCGACTTAGACTCACCACTACTATAGTAGTAGGTCTAGTTTATTTTGGGCAGTGTTATGACGTACTACCATTTTTTGGCGCCATTACTGGGGGTTAATATCCTTCTCTTTTTTGAATTTTATTTGTTTTATTTTATTTTTATTTGTGGTTAATTTCTTTTCTTATTTGGTTAGTTACAATACATGACATGATCTTCTCACTCTGGTGAATTGAAATTTGATCAAGAACTTGAAAGAACGTTACGTAAAGCAAGAAGACAAGTTGCATAAAGTTCCAAGGATTCTTCATCTGATAGGAAACTTGATTCATCACCAGGAATTCAAATTGCTCTAGTGATTCCATTTCATAAACTGATTCTAACATGGCAGGTCAAAACAATGATCACACTCTTAAGCAGTTAGCTGCTTCTGATTTTAATCATCAACCTTTATGCATTGATTTTCCTGCTATTGATGTTGCTTTTAAGCTTAAATCTGCTCCCATTCATCTTTTGCCTACTTTTTGTCGTATGCCAGGTGAAGATCCTCATAAGCACCTTAAGGAGTTTCACGTAGTCTGTTCTAGCATAAAGCCATTCGGGGTACAAGAAGAGCATATCAAGTTGAGGACATTCCCTTTCTCATTGGGAGAAATCACCAAAGATTGCCTTTACCACTTACCATCTAGATCAATCACTAATTGGAATAAGAAGCAGAGACTTTTTCTGGAGAAGTGCTTCCCTGCTTCTTAAGCTATGAATATTCGAAAGGAAATCTGTGCAATTCGACAACATCATGAGGAGACATTATATGAATATTAGGAGCGTTTCAAGAGGTTATGTGCTAGCTGAACATACCATCAAATTAGTGAGTAGCTCTTGATCCAATACTTCTATGAAGGGCTTCTGCCACAAGAAAGAAGTATGATATATGCAACAAGCGGAGGTGCACTATTAGACAAGAACCCCATTGAAGCCAAAAATCTTATTTCCAACATGGTTGCTAACTCTCAATAATTCAACATTCGAGAGGACCCTCGACCATTGAAAGTCAGTGAAGCTAGTACTGCTACATTAGAGCAGCAGATGGTTGGGTTAACATCTTTAGTAAGGCAAATGGTGCTCAATAAGTCAAGGTTTACATAATGGTAGGACATCCTACTGATATGTGTCTAACCTTGCAGAAGACTTCAACGGAATAAGTGAATGTTTTTAGAAGCTTTTTGCACTAACCATAAAGGAATCCTAGCTACCCTTATGCACAAAACTCAGGATGGAAGAATCCTCCATCTTACACCTATGGGAAACAAGGATAAAAACAAGGCTCCTACCAACAACCATATCAAAGACAAACACAACCATCAAGTTCTGTACCTTCGCTAGAAGAAATGATGAAAAAAACTGGCTCAGATTACCACTCAGCTTTAAAATAATGCCATACAATTCCAACAACAAACAAGAACTAGCATTCAAAATCTGGAGAATCAATTAAGTCATATAGTTACTGTTGTGAGCTGATTGAAGAATCATAATTCAGGGAAGCTTCTTGCTCAAACGATTGTGAACTTGAATGATAATGCAAGTGTTATCACCTTGAGAAGTGATAAAGAAATAGAGCCACCACATAAGACTCCTATTGTTGGCAATGATGAAGAATCTGAAAGGGAACTTGAAGCTTTATCTCCTATGAATAAAAAATTTACTAAAGCTTTGCCTCCTTTTCCTAGCAAGTTTTCTAAATCGAAGAAAGAGGAGTAATATAAGGAGATTTTGGAAATGTTCAAAAAGTTAGAGGTGAACATACCTCTAATTGATGCCATAAAACATGTTCCACGATATGCCAAATTCCTCAAGAAATTATGAACGTCAAAAAGGAAATTGATAGGAGACAAGAAAGTGAGTGTGAGGGAAAATGTGTTTGCATTCATTCAAAGAAAACTCCCATCAAAGTGTAAAGATCCAGGTACGTTTACAATTCCTTGCAAAATAGGTGATACTAGGTTTGAAAAGGCAATGCTAGATCTAGGAGCTTCAATTAATGTCATGCCATATTCCATTTATACTTTTTTGAATTTAAGATCATTGAAAGAAACACGTGTTATAATTCAATTAGTTAATAGATCTAATGCTTATCTTGAATGGGTTATAGAGGATGTTTTAGTGCAGGATAACGAATTGGTTTTCCCAGCTAACTTTTATGTGTTGAATATGGAGGGAGAACCTTCGTCTAATTGCACCACTCCTACTAGGTCAACCATTTTTGAAGACATCAAAGACAAATATTGAAGTGGATGCAGGAACATTGATTATGGAGTTTGACAGTGAAATTGTTTGCTTTAATATTTTTGAGGCTATTAGGTACCCTAGTGATGTTCATTCTATTTTGTTAATTGATGTCATTGATTGTTTGTCACAAGAAGTTTTTGATATGGATGGTAAAGATGAGTTGGAAGTCATTCTTTGCATGAATTTATAGGAAAAAAAGTTCTAACTTGTTTGTTACAAACGAAATGGAAGAAATTATGATAGAATTGCAATCACTGTAACCAATACTAAGAAGGTATGTAATTCCAAATATTGAACTGCCAATAACTAATACGAAATCTTTACCTTCGGTTATGCAAGCACCTACAATTGAACTAAAACAATTACCGGAGCACTTGAAATACGTGTTTTTGGGAGAAGGAGAAATACTTTCGGTAATCATAGCAAGGAACTCAACCATGCTTCAAGAGGAAAAGCTTATTCGAGTGCTTAAAGACCACATCACAGCTATAGCGTGGACCATAGTCGGCATCAAGGGTATTAGCCCTTTGACATGTATGCACATAATCCTTTTGGAAGAAGGATCCAAACCTTCAAAAGAATCACAAATTTATTTTTATTAGCAATAATTTTTAGATATTTCACATATAAATACTAACCACTACTAATATGAAAAACAATCATCATAAAAATATAAAATTAAGAACAATACAAAGTATTTAAAATATTACAATTTCATCATATAATAAATAATAATTACATCAAAATATCAAATAAAAAGAACAATACATATCCTTAACTCTTTAACTATTACAATTTAGAACAAGAGTTCGTGATGAGAAAACAACCAAGTAGAAGTAAAACATGAAGCAAAAACAAAAACAATTACATTGCATATATAGAATTTAACATATACATCAAATATAAGTAAAATTAAAAGAAAAGGATAAATAAAAACATAGAACTTCATTCAATCGTTTAGGGGGATACCCGTTATAATTGCATTGACTTCAATTATCATTTGGTACAAAATCCTCATCAATGAGACGAGCCTCGTCATCATCATCATTCAAATTCAATACACCAAATGATATGTCAATGCTTTCTCATCTAAGATTATCTTCCAAGTCACTCACATCTACCAAACCTGGTTCCTCAGAAACCCAATCCTCCAAAAGATCGATATTATCTATACAAAATCGGATCTACTAAACTACTTGTTCTATTAAGAGTCATAGTAAACAATAAAATTTAATTATTAAAAAACTATAAGAAATTATATCCAAGTTAATAATGATAATAACATACATTTCCTGAAGTTTTAAATTGTAATGAACAAAGACTAAGTCATTCAATTTCTTGTGCTCTAATCTATTCCTTTTCTTAGAATGGATAAATTCAAATGTGCTCCAGTTTCTTTCATAGCCTATTGCACTCACACATTGACTTAAATTTTGAACTACAAACCTTTTCAATTATATAATATCAATTCCGAATTGATCCTACCATGAAACTGTAAGTCATAAGATAACAAAAGTAACGTTATAAATAAAATAAAATGATAATTAATTTTCAACAAGTAAGAAAAGGAAAAAAAAAGCTAATACCTGGAGAAAGTTTATATCTTTGTTGAATAGCAATTAGCATCCTAAAATCTCCAGAAGACCGCTTATAAAATTATATTTGTGAGCTCAGGATATCTTGTATCATCATATAGACAACGACTGTTGTAATAGTTAATAATATTTCCCTATTAACTTCAGCTTTCCTCGTAAAACTTGGTCTGAAATAAACACTAGGATTCAAAAATGCCCCAACTGTAAGAAAATGGAGAGTAAAATTGCCTTTCTCATCTGTCATTAATGACTGCAACATAAGGTGTGTACAAAGAAGGCTTGTTCTTCAAATTGACCTTAATCGCTTCCTTCACCCTGTGAGGTAGCCCCAAACTATACCGTTTTGGGAATGTGTCATGTCCAAGAAAGTACATGTAATGAGTGTTAACAAATATGAAAATGAGTGCTTAGTATGGGACATAATCGGTACTAATGGAGTTATAGGGGTAATTCGGTAATTTGCGTTAATTGTGTTATGCATGCATAAATGTAAATTAATCGTGGGTTAAAATGATAAATTAATTAAGATGGCATGCAATTATAAGGAATAAGAAAATGGTGTGGCTAAATTGTAATTAATGAAAATTAAAAAGTATGAACTAATGGAAACTAGCCACTTGTCACTCTACACATCATAAGGTTTACATATACTTATAATACCCAATGTAAGCCAAATCTCACACCCCTCTACTCGTAGAACCCAGATCTCAGTAATAAGGATCCAAGCAGTATACAAGTGAGAATTACCTGGATCCTCTATCATCTGTAGTGAGCTGCTACATTCTTCAACACGGATAACCCAGCTCGCCTCCTCCCCTTCTGGCACAGGATCTAAGTAGAAGCCAGCTTATCAGCTCTTTGAGAAGAGCATTAGCAGAAGGAGTAGTGAACGGTAAGAAATCCAGAGACTTACCTAGATTGTGCTTCCAACCTGGGTTCACCGATTGCAAACGCCTCAATGAGATCTGTCTCCTCGTTGTTATTTGTAAAACATAAGTTGTGCTCAGGAAAGATTCTTTAATTAATCGATGTTCTAAGACCATTACTTGTCAATGATTGATGTCGCAAATCGACAAGTGATTGTGTTCCTCGCCGTCTTTGCTTTCCTTCGCCAACCCTAATTGGGCAATATCGGAAGACTGTGTGTAAAGATGTAAACCGTTTTACTCTTTCTGGTTCTATTGTCTCATGTAATGGGCGCACGTCGTCGTTTGGTTTATTTGGGTTATGGGAGCAGGTGGTTCTCAAGCTATCCACCTGTTGTAACATTCCATTCATTAATGAGAATTTTTTAATTTCTAAAAAAATGAAGAGGATGAGATGAGGCCGGCCCTAACACTCAAAATTAGGAATTTTTAGCTCCTCTCTACATCAAAATTCATACTAAATTTGATCTCTAAAGGGAGATTTTGAAAGAAACACAAGAAATTGGTGTATTTGAAGTCTAAGGTAAGTTAATTTAATGTATTGATATGAATTAACTCCTTCCTCACCTGCTCTTCAACTAGGGTTTTTTTATATGTATGTAATTGTTGAAGATGAGTTCTGAATAGGTGTGTTATGTGTAGAGGAGGATAAGATCAAAAACAAAGTTAAAGGGAAGCAAGTGGAGTGAAGAAAAAGGGTTTCGATTACTCCTTCAAGAGGTATAGGAATTTTGATATGTTTGCTTGAATTTATAAATGTGATGTGAGGGGAATTGGTAAAATAAGCATTCCATAGGCAGATGTTTTTGGTTAAATTGGATGTGTTTTTGCTTTGCTCTTGCTTGATAAGACTGAAGTTCATTGATTTGGGATGTGTACCTAGCTGAATTGATACGTTCCACTAAATAAGCTTCTGTAATTTGGAAATATCTTGGCCTGTAGACCTCCAAATTTAAGATTAAACTGGAGACATAAGCCCAAAATTTTCATGAAGGAACCGAAATTTGATTCTGCTTCTAAGATTTTTGAATTCTGGCTTGAAGTTAAGTTCTAGCTGTTGTTCCTATTTTAAAATAGCCTGTAATGTTTTGAGTATAACTCCCATAATACTTAACCAAATTCCATGAAATTTATTTCATTATAAAATTAAGACATAAAGGAACTTTTTTTTAGAAGAACATTTTGCCTAAAAACCCCAGCTTCTAGGTCAAAATGTCCATACAGAATGATTTAGAAATCTATTCAGAGAAAAGCTGGAAATTAGCCATGCACGACTGCGAGTGTGAGGGCACAACTGTGTATAATACATTCTACCCAAAAAAGCTCCATTTTGATACAAAGTGTATGGCTCACATGAAAGGGGTGTAGTTGTGCATCACCCCATTTTAGTCCAAACATAAATTTTCCTCACCTGAATGCTACCGAACTTCATCTGAACCTTTTCAGATGTCGGTGAAAAATAACAAACACATTTATAATGGTAATATGAGACTCATCATGCATGTAATTTGTATATAAATTAATGATTTCATTTTTGTATTATTGAAAAGGAATATGATCACAAAGCATATTAAATAAGATTGGGCATGATAAACGTTTTCAAAATATAATGTAAGCATAAAGGAATAAGTTTGTATGTTATAAATTTGTTATTCTATAATGTGATTTTGAAATGTAATTATAATGCTCTAATGATTACTTTTAACAAACCAAATCTTAGTTGTGGGTAAATAGACATGTCTAGAAGGGTCTGCAGTTGCTTCTATTCTAAGACACTATGGTGTATTCTGTTTTAAATACTTATCTCTCTTCTATTTTAAAGACTTACGTCTCTTCTATTTTAAAGGCTATTGCCTCTTATGTAGATACCAATCATAGGTATCTTCTGTTATGTTTCCCTTACCCATGTCTGAAGAAATTAACAAGCAATTTTGTATATGTTTTGATATTTTTCCTGCCCTGATGCAAAATTATATTATGAATAATCTCTGAATTTTAAGTCAAATATTGTTATGTTCATTAAGATATTTCATTACTTTTATTTTATAATTTATTTTACATCACTTAAATGCCATGAATCATTTGCATGTGAATGTTAGGTGACTGTTGTGAGTAGTCTCCATCTTGCATCATTATTCACCACTAAGCTATATACTTAGCACGGTGGTTTTTTCTTTATGTAGGTTACAATAAACAGAGTTAATTTTGGGACAACCGCAATGGCCAAAGAAGGACGTGTAACATTTTGGGAGATTTTATATCTAAACATTGTGTTGTAATCATAAATATTAACAAGGAATTTTATAGTAAATGCTTGTAAGACTTAAGAAGATTTCAATATGTAAATGACCTGTAATAACCATAACTTATGATGAGATTTTCAATATATGGATATGATATATGTAATTTGTGATTTGTGATTTGTATAAACCATTGTGAAGTAAGTGAGCAAGTCTGTTAACACGAGCAATTATTTGAATTGTGATGTATGTTTGTCCTATCTCTAGGAATTATTGGATTGTCTAGGTCTGTTTTGTGTGCATCCATATATCCTCATAGGGGGTATTAGGATGTCATACTCTCTCTCAATGACATTAAAAAAATAACCCATTGTTGCCTTTTCATCACTATCAGCCAAACGAAGCACCCTCACTAAAGACTCATAAACTCGGATTACAAATTAGCATTGCAACCAAAATTCAGTATCTTTAAGTATAATTCTAGAAACCTCCAATCCAACATTAGACCTAGCATACTAAGATGCAACCCGCTTATCACTTGTAAGCATTTGTCTTAACTCTTTCTTCATCATAATAAAATACTGAAGTGATAAGAAATTCATTACAAATCTTCTCACAGCAGGACGACATAAATTCCTACAGTTAGTAAAAGCCTTTCCCATTAAATTCAAGACTCATACTCAATTATAGATGAACTTGGTCATCTTTTTGACTTTCTGCACAATCTCATCAATAATAGGAAAACATCTAGCATCCCATATATTTTTCAGCATTAAGTCAATGCAATAAGCAACACAAGGAGTTCAAAAAAAAGAATTATACTTATTTTGTAACCTTCTTCCCGCCACTTTATAAGTGAAATCATTGTCAGTAATGAACTGAATAATATTTTCTGGCCTTACATCATTCATAACTTCATCGAATATCTCAAATCAGTATTCCAAACAAGGCTAGATGTATTAATAGATTTCAAAAACATTAAGTCATTTACAGAATAAACACAAAAATTAATTATAGGCTCATGTCTCCTATTTGTCCAACCATCACACATGATTGAACACCCATAAGTAGTTTAATACATTCTTCTTTCTCTTAAATAATTTTTAATTTCAAAATCTAAGCAACTCAAAAGTTTACCTCTGTAGTCATCAAAAGAAGGAGCTTTGTATCCTAGACCGTAAGAGGCTATAGCATCCACCATAGGTTGATAATAGTAAGATTAAGAAGCATTGAATGTTGCACCTGTATCATATCACCATCTAGTCATTGCCATATCTACATTATAAGTCACATTTCTTTATTACATGGAACTACAAATTGAAGGCTAGGCTCTAGGAGTTATTCATGGTGCAAAAAGATTAGTCATCTGTCTTCTTTTTTTCCTATCAGATTTAGATGCAAAATTCATTCCTTGTTGGGAAGGAACACTACCACTACTACTACCACCTTCAACATTTCCACTATCGTCATGAACATTAGCAAACAAACTTCCACTACCAATTTCATAATTTAATCTCTCTCTTCTATCTTTTTGATATTCTTCAAGTAAAGTTTTCATTTGTCACTTCACATCATGGTTTATTTTTTTACAAAGTTCCACATCTGCTTTAACCCTTAAATGCTTCTTTAATCAAGTGATTCCTCTATCTTTCAAATGATTGTTACAAAACAACCAAATTATATGGCTTCTCAAACCGGGGACCAATGTCTCAAACCAGGGACCAATGCAACATGAGCCTAAGCTGGATCATTATATCTTCCTGAAGTGGTTTGATCAGGAGTACTTAAATTTCCTTCCATTTACCTGTAAAAATAAATGAAGACATATATCAAAATAAAGAACACATAATTTCATTACATAATACATATGTCCATCTTATATAATATAACTCATTTTGTATGATTACATCATACACAATTCAATTTCATCCAACACAATTCACCATAAGTCAAAAACTAACAATTCATATATTCAACATACATAATTACACAAGCATACAATAGTAACATTGTCTCCACATTTCACATCACATATATGTTGTACCATCTAAGAATTTTTGCTTTAATTATATTGAAATATATGATTGATAAAGATGAATATATGGTGAAAGAATGAAATAATGAATCTATAGATGCAGAGTAAATATATATCACTCCCATTGTACATTGGATGCAAAATAATAATAACTTGAATGTTCAATGCAATACTCTTTAAAAGAAGCATTAGATAGCACATTCCTCATTTGGAATAAAGTCATTTTGTTATGATGATTTTATAAACTCTTATTATAACAATAAACAAGGGTTATGTGGTGTTGTGAATATTGATACACATGAGAATATTATTAGGACTTAGTCATTTATTTATAATACAGAGGACTATTAGTAAATGCCAATATATTTACTTTTTATTTATTTAACATGATTTACAGGTCTTAGGACTTAATTAATATGATTATGGTGATGGTCCTCACTAGGTAATATAAGGGAAATTGTTAAAACTTAATTTTCAACAATTTCAACCATCACAATTCACATTTCACAAAATATACATAAACAATTTCCATTTCTAGCAATTTCAACCATCACAAAACATCC
This sequence comes from Erythroxylum gracilipes, assembly GCA_026413385.1. Lineage (NCBI taxonomy): Eukaryota > Viridiplantae > Streptophyta > Magnoliopsida > Malpighiales > Erythroxylaceae > Erythroxylum > Erythroxylum gracilipes. The sequence continues at coordinate 27,717,225 of JANZLC010000005.1, forward strand.
ATAAAGAATTTTCCAACAATTTCTAACAATTTCAATTCAACTATTACAAAACATACATAAACAATTTCTATTTCGGACAATATCCATTTCCAACAATTTCAATTCCAATAATTTCAATTCAAACATTACAAAAAAATACATAAATAATTTATATTTCCAACAATTTCAACCATCACAAAACATACATAATTAATTTTCATTTCCAATAATTTCGAACAATTTCATTTCAAACATCACAAAACATATATAAACAATTTCTATTTCCAACAATTTCAACATCACAAAACATACATAAACAATTTTTCATTTCCAATAATTTCCAACAATATCAATTCAACCATTATAAAACATACATAAACAATTTCCATTTCTAACAATTTCAAACAATTTCAATTCAAACATTACAAAACATACATAAACAAATTCTATTTCCAACAATTTTCATTTCCAAATTCCAGCAATTTCAATTCAACCATCATAAAACATATATAAACAATTTCCATTTCAAAAAAAAATCTATTTCGAACAATTTCGAACAATTTCAATTTAAACATTATAAAACATACATAAACAATTTTCATTTCTGACAATTTCTATTTCCAAATTCCAACAATTTAATTTCAAACAATTTCTAACAATTTTAATTCAACCATCACAAAACATACTTAAACAACTAAATATAATGCAATTGTTTTTCAAATTTCAGAGGAAAAAACACAACTAAAAAATCAGGAATCCAATTTAATGTCGAGTTAGGTCGGGTTTACATCTGGATTTATTTCAAATCTGGCGATTCCGAGTGTGGTTGACGGCCAGAAATGTTACCGGAGATTAGTGGTGTCAATGGTGGACAACTAGAAGGTGGGTGGCATGGTGCGATGGCATCACCAGTGTGGAGGAGACTCGAGACTCCAAGAGTGTTGACTACCTGATTGGTGCAGTGGTAGGCTATGAAAGACTGTTGTCGTGGTGTAGTGATCGTTGCTGGAGAGGGAGTTGTTGGACCCCAAACCGGTTTAATTATTTTTTAGGCATGTTTTTCCATTTTTGTAGTCTTGTTAGATCAGTTATTTAGAGTTGAATTGTGCTAAGGGTAGAATTAAAGCTTGGTTAGAGTATTAATTTTGGCCTAAGTAGGAGTAATTGGATTAAAGGAAAGAAAGGGTAAATTGGGAAGACCACTTAAGACTAAGGGTTCTAAGGCTTAAGTGGAGGGGTATTAAGGTCATTGTGCAAT
>JANZLC010000005.1:27749456-27769726 GCA_026413385.1 Erythroxylum gracilipes
CTGATTGTGTGATGACGTTAAATATGCTTCCGTAGTTTATACCTTTGACGGTCCCGACGGGTCACCTGGGGGTTCGGACTCGGGAGTCGAGACTAGGGCCCAACAGTCTCCAGTTTTACGTTTAAGTAATTAAGCTCCGAAAACAGGGTCCACCACTGTTCGGCTGGGCTCCGAGAACGGGGTCCAGCAGGAGTGGTGGCAACGGTGAGAGAGAGAGAGAGAGAGAGAGAATTAGCTAGTATTTTGAATACCGGCAATACTATAACATATTCTTTCGTACCATTTTTTGGTCAGTACGTCGGTACGGTACAAAATTAATAATGTTGCTCCATACACTACTCGAACCTAAGGTGCCTCACAATTACTAGAATCAAATGCTAGAGATATAAATTTGAAACAGAAAATAAAAACTAGAAATACAAATTAAGAAATCAGTATATCAACTTGGTTTTCAACGTATGTTGGGTTATAATGTTAATGGAAATAAGAATTTTTTAAAAAGAAATCTTCCATTGACATCTGGTACAGCCGATTTAATAATGACAAAGTTTAAAGTTATCATTCAAATTTTGTATATAAAGAAGCTGATAATGATAACAAAATTTAGTATCTTCAGAGATTCAAGATTTTGATGCAACATAACAGCCAGCGACTGTGATATCAACCCTTCAAAGTTGGAACACATTTGCACGCATACAACTATTGAAAAATAATTCAGGAAGCTCTATCATACGTATTACATAATATGACGTTCCTTTCTGTCAATATATCAAAAGTCACCTCATAAAAGCAAGGCCATAAGAAGTTGGCAGAAGTAAATGAATTAAGTGGACGCAGTCTGATTCGCACAATTCACAAATTATCATCATTCCAGCGAGATTTTTGCTGCCACTCCAAGCACAAGTTAGATTTCTCAGTGACTGAAATTTTTTTCCTTTTTCAACTTTCTTACAATGACTAAAATTAACCAGCAAAGAACCTGAAAATAGAAAAATAACCTCTTCATCTCTTGTACCTCTCAACACATTCCCTCAAAATCTGGATGGAGAACTCTCTTAAACTGATTTAGTAGTTTATTCTCAGTCTATTTATTCGTTCGCTCCACAACTCAAGGACTGCAAAGGTTTTTAAGATCCTCCTCTTTTGCATACCAGCTGGGAATAATTTTTGATACGTGGGGATAAAGATCCTTGTAGGAATTTCTAATTGTACCTTCAGCAACTCCAGTAGCCAGTGAGATATCTGCATCATTCACATCCTTAACATCAAATCAAAACACACGGATCCCAACTTTTCATCTAGAGATACTAGTAACAATACTGAAATTCATTTTCCAAATGTGAAGTAGTCCTTATATTTCACAACAGAATTTTCAATTAAAAGACTTAATCCTCATTACAGACTTCGAGAACTGAAGACAGAACAAAATCCCCCCTTCATCCCCGAAGATCGGATAGATGTCATGGCAGTCAAAACTCTGAATGCATAAGAAGATAATTGATTTTGTGCCAAACACCGAAAGCTAATAACTACAAATCCCCATTGACTTAAATGCTTGATAGTTAAAAGATGCTACCATGGTCAAATTCAAAAGATGCACAGCTTCTCTGCAAGGAATTTTGAGTAGAGAATTTTCGCAAATCCATGAGACCTTTTTCTGTTAGATAGAGTATAGATGTTGTAGTGACCTAATAATGTTCTATGGCCACTTTATAACAAGGTTCATGCCCAGAATTAGCTTATACACGGTAATTTAAAGACTAAAATGCTAAGAGTTAGTATCAAGATGACTAATATGTAAATTATTTTAACATGAAATTTTCTATAAGCCTCAGGCTTAGCAAGGATTTCCCTCAACTCAATTCACCATTGTCTCAAGTTGCACCCTAAAACAGACAAGGACTTACATGCCAGGATTTTTCAGTTACTTTTTTCCTATTCTGTTATTAGGAGATAGAGCAATAATCTTTGGCAGAAATCAGTAACTAAATATAGCACCTAAATGAAGCAACTGCAATCTTAATTTCAAATATTATTTTCATCCAATCAATTAATTTTCCCGATAGACAATCACAGAATATAGAATCATCAAACCTCGGAGGAGCTTCTTATCATCTGAAAGCTGAGTTATAATATATATTACTGCTGCTGCAATTGAGATAGGGCTCCTCCTGCAAATTGAGCCAACCAAAAAGGTTTTTATAGAAATTCCAAAGAACAAGTGAAAAGACTGTTCAGTAAGTTATTCATATTTTAAACATATCAATATAAACAGTATCAGCATAGATAAAAATCAATGTTGAAGGACTTGCAGAAAAAAACAAAATTAGAGCATTACTACTTCCTCACTCCTTTCCCCCATCTCCTCACCTACACCCCTTTCCAAGGATCAAAAGAACATTTTAGCAAGAATGTCAATAGATCAGTTTCCGCTCTGCATTTCATGTTTGTTATTCCAGTCAACATTCTACAAAACCCTCTGAATTCTCAATTTGAGAGATGTTCAATGAATTCCTAGGCAGTGAATTCATACCATCCACTACCGCTTTCCTTTAAACGTTCTCCAACATTTCAGCTTATCTCATACATGTCACACTACACATCCCAATTGTTATTAACCATATCGGGAAAGAGAAAAGAACCTGCCACTAACAACAGGTCAAATCCACATCACAGGCAACTATTTCTGTCTTATTCAATAAACAATTACACTTTTCAAAATTGAGGGAAGCATGATAAAAAAAAAAAAACCCATATGAGACATTATATATACCTTATATCAAACTCTTCTGACTTCTGGACAGCTTCTTGGGCAGCTTTAACTGCCTGATTATTCATACCAAGATTGGAACAGAACCGCCTCTACAAATGATTTTGGCCAAACATCAGAAATACACTAATAAGCATTTCCCTCAATAAACATTTATGTGTTGTGGATAAGAAAACTACAGGCATAAACTCAAATATATTGTTTACAGAAAAATGTGAACCCACCATGAAATCCCCAGCATGTATTGTTCCCATCTCAACTGACTGACCAGTTTCCAACCCCAGTTGTTTAACTATGTATTCTTTTGCTCGGCCAATTTCCTTCTTTGTGGCTCCATTGGCGACAGAGCAAATTTCTAGTTAAAGTTCACAGGTTCAGGAAGCTCAAATACAAAGCCAAACATAAATCAGGAAGCATACAGATGTTAAAAGAATCTTAGGCTGTACCCTTAACAGTGCGTGGCTTGTCCTCTTGTCGACAAGCAATATAGAGACAAGCAGCCAATAAAGCATCCTGATTTCTGCCTCTACTGGACTTTTGATCTTCAACTTTCTTATAAATCTCATTAGCTCGATCCTTCGATTATGTCAAACAGATTATTAAGGAAATACAGAGTTGTAAGAAGAAGCTGAACTATATTATGGTAGACGCGACCAAGTTCCACAAAAGAATGATTAAAACAAAGAATGGCTAAATATTTGGCATTTTCTAAAAGTATTTTTGGGGTTGCAAAACATAGAATGAATTTTGAACCCAATTCCATTTGCTATTTCTGTTCCATATCGGTATGGTGAACCAAGACCATTTTATTTTGTTAGACTTCTCTAATGAGAAGATATTTGTACTCGATGATTAATCAATTTAAAGGCCAAAATATAAAATGCTTTATTATGTTCAAACAAACCCGAAAATCCATCTTTTTTATGACAAAGAATAGAAACAAAGATGTATCTCATCCACGATGATACATAATTGATCATCACAACCACATAATATTCCGAACCCAATAGAAGTTGGTAGAAGAATTGAGAACTATAATAAAATTTATCTTTACACAATTTGACCATCTTCTACATTCTAGTTCAGTGCAAATCTGATGTTGAAAATTCACTATATTTTGACATCCGAGTGAAACAATATTGAGAATTTGCTTGCTTTCCAATCTAATAATAGTTGTAACTTGGAAGGCAAACATTAATAAGGATTATGCAGCCAAGAGTGATCTGAAAGAACTATTATTTAGCATTTATTCAAAAAGATCTCATTGTTTAATGGAAATTCAATAGTAAAATTAAGCTGGCAGTGTCAATAATCGTAATTGCCAATTACAAATTCTCTATATTATCTATATCATAGCATTCATTAGCAAATGGTATTTTCCACTTAAAATTCGTAGAGACCACATCTGTAGAAATAAACATAAAACAGCAAGCAGCATACCTTGATAGTTGCAACAAGGCCCAGCCTGCAACACAAATTTCACAAAATTAACCACGAATTTTCAATAGCGTAACTCTCAAATACTTCATGTGCATCATAACCGATATAAGCATTAAACAATATTAAATATTGTATTATCAATCACTAGAGTTTATAGATCTCAGTCATCATAACTTAGTCACTCTTAATAACATACAGCATATAAATGCCAACAAAAAAAAACTAAAGATACAGGTTTTAGATCAGAAATCAACTAATTGACTCAAATCAAGTTGAAGAAGAAAGGCAGCTTAGGCTCATCTCAGAACACCAGAGTTGACAGATGCAAGAGAAACAGGCAGGAATTTGGAGTATGTCTTGATTCAAAGGGGAGTATAAACTTCGCAATGTACTGAAATTGCCAAATATAAACCGCCCTCTACAAGTTGGTTCAACTTTTTATCATCATTTCAAAGACCATGAATTTCAATCACATAAAAATAACCCAAGGTTGAAATAACCAGTTAGCAACAAGTCATTATAGGTATTCATACACCTACCAGATCTCGGGATGAAACTAAAACTACAACCTTATCTTCCATATCTGAGTATTTCCACACTCATTCCAAACATAATGTAACAAATGAAACTATAAGGAACTAAACCCAGCCCATTGGACAAAGACAATAATTTCATTCAAGCATTTTCCCCTGACTATCTTCAATCCAAGACAATAATTTCATTCAAGCATTTTCCCCTGACTATCTTCAATCCATCACCCAGGATTCTGCCTTCCAACTTTGCCAGTAATCAAATAGCATCCAATTTCTCAATGCACACAACAATCAACCAAATAAAGGGCGATACAGCAAATCAACCAAAACCCACATCACGAAAGGCCAGAAACAAGCACCTGTCAGACATAGTGGCAATAGTTTTAAAAGCTAAAATCAAGCCTCGATCAGGATTTGAGCCACGATTCTGCCAGCGACCCAAGGAAGACGAAAGGAACTCTCCTGATGCGCCGTTGGGTTTGGCAATAACGGTGGTAAGACCACCGTCCGTAAGAAGAGGGTTGGAAGGACCGCCAACACGAACGGGATCATTATCGCCACTCTCGTTGGCGAAAGTTCTCCACTCAGATGTCTCATCGATGGAGTGTGATTCCAACACCAACCCACACTCCGAACACACCATATCACCGGCCGAGTGATCAATCACCACCTCGGTTTGCCGCTTGCAATCCGAACAATACGCGTCCGACATGGCCAAGAAAACCACGAATTATCAAAAAAATATTGATATTATTATGTGAGTACGGATAAAAATTGTATCTTTCTTAGATTTAGTGTTCCCGGTTCTTCACAATATTTTTACGTTACTCTTTCTCTCCGACTGTATTTGCTCTCTCTTTATGCTAATGTAGGTGCGTGATGCGTCGCTTACTTGCCGTTTCAAGGAAGGTTTTTATCATCCTAAGAGAGTTGGTGAGAGAAGGACGGAAGAGGAGCCAAGGGAACAGAAGGGACGAAAATAAACAATTATGCCAGGAATTGGATACTGACAGCTTTAATTTTAGGGTTTCCTAAGACAAGTAGGAATGGGGATGCCAACGAACAGGTAACGAAATTCGGGCACAATTCGGGTAAGGTCGGACAGTATCCGGATCCAACTGCTTAGTTAGGTTGAATTTTGGTCACTCAATCAAATCCTAGTCAATTACAGTTTTTTTTACAAAGTATAGAATTGGGAATATGAAAAATATATTGATTGGCTCTATTGGTAATCTCTAGGTTGGAGCCGAGTAGATGTGTGGTTTGTGGCTTTGTTGGACCTATTTTAAGTTGCAACCATATTGACCATGGGCCATATTAATTCAATTAATTTTACCTTTTAAAAAATAATAAATAATCAAATCAAACATAGAATTTTAAAGGAAAACTAGTGGCATTGAACGTTATATAATCAAGATAATATGTGCCTTCTATTGAACGATTATTGCCCATTGATAAACGATTATTATACTATTTTTTTATGCTCATATTCAATGAGTTTTACATATTATTTGAGAGTTTTACGTTGTTTTTGGTACTTATTTTGTTTTAAGCGTATTTTCAGGTCTTAATTTCCTTTATGAACTAAAAGGAGAAGAATTCAAGAGAAATCATAACATAAAATGGAAATTTTGGAGTTATTTTAGAGACACATACTGATATGAGTAATATACACGATTACGTATAGGGACTGTGTAAGAGACTGCAAACGTATAAAGCTTCGCAGACACTATTATCGTCCTTGTGAAAATACACACCCATGCGAGTAACATACACAACCGTGTCCCTTAACCTATAAGCTCCTATAAGCGTGTAAATTGCAATTTTTGAATTATTATTGAGATACATGGTCACTCACACAATTGTGTGACTGACCATATGTAATCTAGAAGCGTAGTTTCACAATATAAAATACAATTATGATAAGGAGAAGAAAAAGGAAGTCGTTAGAGTCAAAAGTTATAGCCAAAGTTATAGTAGAAGACAAGATTTTGAACCTAGGATGAGAAAAACAAGAAGATTACTTCAAGAGATCCAATAAAAAGCAACCTTTCATCAAAGATTCAAGGAGATTTTAATAGAGAGAAGGGGGATATACATATCTATGGATTCTTTTCTTTTTAATGCTTCTTTTGAATTCTTGATTTTTGTCTTTTTTTCTATATTTAGGAACTAAGTTTGTTTAGTGCCTAAGTAGGAAGAACCATAAGTTGGGACGAATACCTTTATTTAATGCAATTTGATTAATTGATTCATTAAGATTCAATTATATGTTTAAATTCTTGAATTACTATGTCCAAGATATCAGTTCAATGTCTGATTTTATACGACTGAGATTGAGAAATCCTCTTGTATGAGTAGATTTATTATAAATGAAAGGAGTTGTATGTAAACCTAGAGAAGATTTATTATAATTGAAAGGAGTTATATGTAAACCTCGAGATATGCCAATATAAATCATATAGATTAGGGTCAAACCTAATAAAGAAATTCAAGAATCGGAGTAATGCGATATTAGGGGTTTTAACTAGAAAGGGGTTTCAGTTAATCAACCGATGATTGCTTATTAATAGTCTTAACAAAAATATTAACATAAGACAGGAATTTTCATAATCCGATGACCGACAATTGAATTGCATGATAAATGACTAACGCTTAAGATATCTTAGGAGGATTTATTATCTAGGTATTAGTTATTTGATATTAAATTAGTCTTTGTGATTGATAGATGCATAGATCATATTTATACTTCATATTTGTTGTATTTTTACTTGATATTTTATAATTTTGTTGTGTATTTGGTACTAATTCACTCTAAGTGTACTTTTTATGAATGTCTTATCATCATTAAAACTTAAACAAATTTTAGATAATTATACTAAAGGAAATGTGATGAGTATACTTTAATATCAACAATTGCTCGTATATTGGTAACTTATCAATTTCTCTATCTTTTGTAAAGAAAAAAAATTAAACTATTGAAGAACATAATAATAGTTTAAAATTCATATTCAATTATTAATCATATATGAGAAAATAAGGCAAATAAGAGGAGTTAATGGTTTGGAAAATTTTAGTTTCTTACCTTATTGAAACTTATATGTGAGTGAGGATACATAAATTTTATGGGATTATTATCAAGTTAGGGTACAATAAAACTATTTATGACAAACAAACTTTTAATACTTCAATTTAATAATGTTTTCTATTTTAATTTCCTAATTATTAAATATTTTAATTTAATATTCCATTAAAGTTATCTTAAAATAGATACAATATTATCTAGAAAGGTGCATTAAAATTTCCAACGACTTAACAAAATTGATTCAAAGTCTAAAGTCTTAAACCTTCATTATGAATTGAATTTTTTAAAATAAATACCCTTGTATTTCAAACTTTAGTAAAAATACTCCATATGGTAATGGAATTGCTAATTGAAGTCTTTATATTAATATTTTGTCTGTTATTGCTTCAAATAACACCATGTGGCCCGCATTACCATGTATGGCATTCCAACTGTGCAACCCATTCAATGATAACCTAACTCACTTTCTCGTAACTAGACTTACCCATACTAATATGTCTATCTATTTGTTGCTTAAGATTAAAAGACCCTAACCTTGCTAAAGATCCAAAATGCTCTCCACTCATCCTGCTCACAACTCAGTTGCTCTCAACTCAACTGAAACTGATCACTAGGCTGCAAAAAAGGTCCGCATGCGTGAGAGGAATGAAGATCCCCCTCTTCTTGCGCCTACTCCACAGAGCAACCCACTAAGCTACAGTGCGGTTGTAACTAGACAAACAGACACTGGCAAAGGGGAGAAAATCATGGACTGGCCTAAAGAGGACCTTATAGAAATCACCGAAGGAGACATTTCTATCATCTAAGGAAAATTTGGAATGGGGTTGGAACTTTCCGACACCTTCAAAGGAAAATTGGACAAACTTTGGACAAATGCTGTTGTTATCAAACTCTTAGGCTGAACATTAGGATTCAACATGCTCAAATCTTGTCTGCTATCACTGTGGAAACCAAAGGGCCTAATCAAAATATTTGACATTGAAAATGAATTTTACCTTATTAAGTTCATGGAGGAGGAAGACTATGTGTAGACACTTACCCAGGGGCCATGGATCATCGCGGGTCATGCACTATCAGTTCAGCCATGGTACCCCGAATTCATACCCTCTTTTGGTAAAATCACGCACATAGTGGCATGGGTGCAGTTCCCCAATCTTCCAATCGCTAGGTACCATCCATCGATCCTCAAAGCTCTTGAAAATCTAATGGGGCGAATGGTCAAAATTGATAGCCATACACAACTCACTAAAAGGGGCAAATTTGCTTGGGTGGCTGTAGACATTGATCTCAGCTCACCACTCCGCCTCATTGTCGAGTTAGATGGTGAACTTATAAAGGTAGCTTACGAGGGACTTCCACATATTTGTTTCTCTTATGGGTGAGTTAGGCACAGAGCCATCAACTGCCCCATGAGCCCGCCTAATACACCCGCAACTGCGCAACCTACAGATGAAACAATGATACCCTACCAACCCGACAACCGTCCAACTTCTTCCTCAGATGGCCCCCGATAAGAAGATTATAGGCCATGGATGCAGACAACCGGCTACCTCAATGGCCTAACGTCTCCCAACACGTCGGTTCGAAAGGCTCGCGGTTCATGGCTTTGACAGGAAAAGAGCCATTAAAGAACGATTCAGACTCACCTCAATCAAAGAAGGTGACCCCAAGACCTGCAACTTACTAGACGACATTCCAGCCCCAAATCGCCACACAATCCCTAGTTCCATTAACGTTTACAGACGTTCGAACGAAATGCTTGTCGTCTCATAGACAACATGGACAAGTTAACGTCTCGCACAATACGTCACCACACGCTCCTCTCAATCTTAAAACGGCGTTGCGTGCTCCACTCCAGGCCCAAGACACGGGACAAGCTGGACAGATCCACAAATTGGGCCAAAATCAACACTTCCGAGCCATGCCTCCCTCAAAGCCTGTAACAACAGCAACCCACAGCCAAATAATGGACCACGTGGCCCTATCCGTCCCCTCCTACACAGATGTTATAATCCACGATCAATCTATCAATCTGCCCACAAATGCAGAATTAGGATGTGGGGACATGGAGCAGGAAGGCCATACTCACAGTGCTTCGACCTTGTCTAGTCACACGCATAAGATACCCCCTCTGAGACCACCAGACCCCGAGAACTATTCAACATTTGACACGGAAATGAATGTCGAGTCTGATACTTAGATGGAGAAGACTCCACAAGACCACATGATAGACCAGGCTTGGGAACCGGATGAAAGCACAGTAATCTCGCATGCAGATTAAATCCCCTTCGCCGGTTTCTATGTCAATATTCATATGGATCTGTCAAGGGGTTAGAGGTAGGTCCTTCAAGCCTATAATCAAAAACTACATTAGGATCCATGAACCATGTCTTATTGTTCTAGTGGAGCCTTGTATTAGTGGGGCACGAGCGACGAAAGTTATTAGAGGTTTGGGCTTTACACAATCCTTTCGGGTGGAAGCAGAGAGCTATTCGGGTGCCATCTGGCTACTTTGGAGAGCAGATATTGAGGTCCGCATTCAGATAGCTCACCGCCAATTTGTGCACGCCAATATTGAGTGGGACCACGTGTCGTTTAATTTCACAGCCATTTATGCTAGCCCTACATATGCATTACAAACTTATATGTGGCAGTATCTACGGAGAATTGTCAGGATTACCACCAGACCTTGGATTTTGGGTGGAGATTTTAATGCCAAATTAGAGAGTACTGATAAACGTGGTGGTTCTCGACTCCAACCTGTAGTTAATCCCCAATTTCATGACTGTGTGCAAAGCTGTCAGTGCCAGGATCTCGAATTTTCAGGACCTAGATTCACCTGGAGGAGATGACAAATCCTCGCTTGATTAGACTGGGCATTCTGTTCGAATGATTGGCAATCTGTCTTCCCCCACACAACAGTTACTCACCTACCCTTCCTGAAATTGGACCATCGGCCTCTCTTAGTGACTCTTAACATTAGAGTGCACTTACCTTCGATAGCTATATTCTTTCAATTTCAATCGGCTTGGTTGATGCATGCTGACTTTAGTCATATTATAGCAGAGAATTGGACCCCTACCAGTACTGATTTCAGTAGCGAAATTAAAAACTTGCGGATTAGTTACAGCGGTGGAACTGTTCCACATTTGGAAACATTTTTCATAGGAAAGAGTATCTACTGGCACGACTCGAAGGAATTCAACAACAATTTGAAGGCGAATACTCGATCTCTCTCCGAGAGCTCGCGGAACATCTCTGAGCTAAAATAGAGCAGGTTCTCTACCAAGAAGAACTTTACTAACACCAACAATTCAGGTTCCAGTAGCTAAGCCAGGGTGACAGGAATACCAGGTATTATCATGCTATCACCATGGCCAAACAGAGGCAAGTAAGGATTACTTCTTTAAAAGACAAAAATGGGAATGTGCAATCAGATCCTTCGAACATCCGAAGACTTGCTCAAAATTTCCTCGCGAAACTTTGTACGAAGGATAGCCAACATCATACGGACCAATTGATCTTTGGTCATTTTCCCCGCCTCCCCCTTCCAGCTCTAAATGATTTGGCCCATCCCCTCCATCCTGATGAAATCAAGACAACGTTCTTCAGTATAGCGCCTAACAAGGCACCAGGATTTGATGGATTACCCGCGTTATTTTACCAATCCCAATGGGATATTGTGGGCCCTACTTTGACTTCATTCTTTCAGCGTTTAACCGCACCATTATGGTTTTTATACCGAAGATTCCATCTCCCACATCAATTACACAGTACAGGCCCATTTCTCTATGTTCGGTGATCTACAAAGCTATTACCAAAATCATTGTTAATAGGCTGAAACCTTACCTTAACGATCTAGCAGCTCCTACCCAATGTAGCATTGTCCCAGGGGGCTTGATTACAGATAATATTATAATCGCTCAAGAAGTCATTCATACTATGAAAAGGAAAACCTGACACTAAGGCATAATGGCTATAAAGGTTGATATAGAGAAAGCTTATGACAGATTGTCATAAGATTTCATCCAAAATACTTTATTCGACGTTGGCATTCCCGAGTCTCTGATCAATTTTATTATGAAGTGCATTTCTTCGGTTTCCCTCCAAGTAAGGTGGAATGGTGAACTTAGTGAGGCCTTTAGCCCTACCTAAGGTACTCGTCAGGATGACCTCATATTGCCCTACCTCTTTGTCCTGTGTATGGAACGATTAGGGTAAACAATTACGCAAGTAGTGACATAAGTCCGATGCCAGCCTATAAAATTGAGTAAAAATGAGCCGCCACTTTCTCACTTGTTCTTTGCTGACGATCTCAACCTTTTCTTAGAAGCCTCTAGGGCTCAAGTGGACGTGGTTCGAGCGACCCTAAATTCTTTCTGTGCCGCTTCAGGGAAACGTGTCAGTCAGGATAAATCTCAATGCTATTTTTCTAAAAATATTCCTATCTCGACGTCCCGCTGCTTAAGCAGTACTTTGGGGTTCACTCAGACAAATGACCTAGGATGGTATCTCGGAGTTCCACTTCTGCACAAACGAGTGAACATTCAAACTTACCACTACATACTGGACAAGGTTCACCACCGTTTATCGGGTTGGTCTGCCAATCTTTTGTCCTTTACAGGATGTATCACTTTAGCTCAATTCGTTATAGCGGCGCTTCCCAGCTACACTATGCAGATGGTCTGGCTTCCCCGTCATCTTTGCGATGAACTGGAGAAGGTTATGTGACAATTTTTGTGGGGCTCGTCTAATGGCACCAAGAGAATTCACTTAGTTAATTGGGAGGACGTCTGTAAACCAAAAGAGATGGGGGTCTTGGTATTCGAAAAATCCGTGAAACCAATAATGCCTTCTTAGCAAAATTAGGTTGGACCCTAATCGAGAAGCCTAACGCTTTATGGGTTAAAGTTCTCTCTGCGAAATTCAACTTTGATGTCAATAACCTCCCCACCACTATAGACACAAAAGGCGGATCTATGATCTGGAAGAGTATAAAGTCTACTTGGCACCTAGTGCTCTAGGGCATGAAATGGGTGCTTGGAGATGGCGCTAGAACTCAATTCTGGCTGGACCTTTGGGTTGAAGGAGTGGGACCTCTTATTAACTAAGTTACCACCCCCATTTCTGCTCCTTTTAGTAACCTTAGTATCCAACATTTTGTAGACATTGACGGTAATTGGAATTGGGATGCCTTTCAAGATAGCCTCCCGATGGTGATCTGCCGATCAATAGTAGGAACTTCCCCCTCGAAGCCCTACCTAAGGCAGGATAAGTTATACTGGGGCATATCTAATACTGGACAATTCACTGTAGCTTCCACTTACTCCATGATAATGGATCAAGAGGACACCACACTTATTGGAATTTGGAAGGTAATCTGGCACTAGAATGGCCCTCAACATATTTGATCCTTCTTCTGGCTCATCGCACAGGACAGGTTACTTACTAACCAACATCGGGCCCGTAGGCACCTCACTACGGATGGTACTTGCTATCACTGTGGTCTCGAAGAATTCTCACAACATACAGTGAGAGATAGCGTCAAAGCCCGCCAAGTGCAAAGCACATTCCCTCCACAACTTGTTAATAATGACTTTTTCACTATGTCAGCTCGACAGTGGCTTTTTACCAACCTCCAACACCACCGACGAGGGTTTGGGCAGGATTGGTCAACTTTATTTGGTGCTACTTGTTGGCTCTTATGGGCATAGAGAAATAGGTCGTTTTTTTATGCACATTTTATTTAGTCATCCTCACCCATTTCTGTTATTTTGTCTTATGCAGATCAGATCCACAAGTCAATGGCTTAGCAAAGGAGCTTTGTTACAGGACATCGCCCCCGACACAAACAACTCATAGGATGGTGCAAACCTCCCATCAGGTGGGTCAAGTTAAACACGGATGGCGCTTGCAAACATTCTTCATCCTCGACCACAGCAGGCGGCCTCATCCGGGATAGTACAAGCAATTGGCTTGGAGGTTTCATCCAGAATCTCGGTTGGTACTCATTGGTGTCTGCGAAACTTTAGGAAGTGTATACAGGGCTCAAGCTCGTGTGGAACCTAGGCTATCGATGGATTGAACTTAAAGTGGACTCGAAAGTGGCAATCAACCTCATGTCTTCCTCGACAAGTCGTTCAATGACCCACAATCCCATAGTTCAGGGTATTAATGAACTGTTTACGCAGAACTGAACTGTTGTGCATCGTCATATATACCGCGAGAGTAACAAATGTGTTAACTGGCTAGCGACCTATATTGAGCATTTTGTTTTAGGAACCACTTATTTTGATATTACACCCATTGGGTGCCATGTTCTCCTTTTAGAGGATATGTCGGGAATCTGTTTCCCTAGACTCGTTGTGTAATATGTTTTTTTCCCTGTTAATAAAAAAAAGACCCTAACCTTAAAGTTAAAGGTAAAATCCCCAAATTGTTGTATAATACAAAAGTGAAATCATATGTATAAAGAACAACATTATCTGAAATCTAAAGAAAAACAAAACAAAAACATTCATCAAGAGAACATTCATCCTTAATTTTAATCTATTGGAATCCAATCGTGATCGAATCATGGGTGCAACCGAAAATAAAACTTTTTACAGATTCTGAGCGGATCCTAATAATTAATTAACTTGAATAGAACAAAAAAACAAATAATAAGAAATCGTACCTTGTTCGTGTTCCCGTTAAAAATCCTTTGAAACTTTTTTCGATTTGTGAACCACTAGCTGTTCAAACGTCCAGCTTCTGATGGTATATACAGAGTAATTTTTTACGACTCTTTTGAAAGAAAGAACAAAAGTGCTAGTTTCTGAACGTTCTTCTTATTAGTAGAAAAATCATTAGGATTTTTAATTTTTATTAAAATTAAATTCTTTAATTATAATTAAAACCAAATTCTAATTCTAATTAATTTAATTTTAATAAAATCAAATATCTCATATTTGATCCATATAGTTTCTAAAACTTTATAATTAAGTCCAACTTAATTAAATTGATTTGTCTTTCACAAATTGTTCTTTGATGTGTGACTTACTAGGTTTCCAATATATTGACAATGCTTATAAATTATAATTCTAATTCACAATTAGAATTATATCAACTAAAACTCCTTTAAATTTATCTGTAATTCTCAAATTAAGCAATTTATAATCATAGGTCAAGATTGACGTCTAGCAACATGTCACGACTACCCAAATATCAGGAATGTCAAAGTGGTTTAACTTAACTTGTCCATATATGGTTATGATGTATAATTTAATCCTTTCATCATCTAATATTCCAATTGGACAGAGTATAGATATAGTGTCTACTCTTTTGGTCCAATCATGTTCGTTCTTGCTAATTAGTAATTGATTTATAATTGAAATTTGAAAGCGTCTTTTCAAATGTCAATTCACTCTGGTCAGAGAATTCTATAAATCATTACTAATCAAGAATAGTAGAATATTCTCTCTAATTACTTTAGAGTGACAAATCTTTTATTGACTTACTCAACTATCTCCGTGTGGTTTATACTGCATCCAAGTACTATCGATTAAATTATCCTAGGATAATTCATAAGTAGTATCAAAACACAATAATTCTTACACGAGATACCTTGGTAATCTCAAGTCTAAGGATCAATTGTACAACCATCATTATGAGAAAATCCACATATATATATGTAATATTTCATTTGGGATTCTCATAGTTGGGTCAGTTCAGTAACTTATTCTCTAATAATTACTTGCACATTAGTTTAAATGTCTCTATACTTTAATTTATGAGATGAATTACTTTCTTCATAAGAAAGAAACATAATGTGTGCTAGTTTTACCATTTCAACAATATCTCGTCTGGATGAAACTACAATTAGGAACATTTAGGAATAATACATAAATGTAAATTGAATCTCACAGTTATGATCTCATTATAATTTCAGTTACATATTAATTATTCTAGGGATTTTATCTTTATTATTAAAACATCAAATGTAATTAATACATAAAGATAAAGAATACTTTTATTAATTATTTTTTCATTAAACTACAACTAATCAATTGGTTGTAGGGCATACACTAACATAATCCATATTCATCAAACAATAGTCATAATCAAGTAACACTTGGATACTTCATTTGTTTTTATTGAGTAGCAATCATCATTAAATATTTGTTTAATCTTTGACCTACATGGATGGCTTGTCCTTACTTATACAAGTGACTTAGAAATGTTGTAAATAATGTAGTAGGACTGAAAGCTACAGCAAATGAAACATAAGTTCTATCTCAAGTTTAAATAGTGGGCTTTATTGTATGCAGGATGATTAAACCATTGACAACATCTTAACAAAAGAAGAAAAATATCAATTTGTTGAAAGGCTTGGAAGTAGAATCTCTCATTTGGATTGAGCAAACTCCTCAATGCTATTTACTTTGATTATCATCATTAGTCAATAATTGTTTGTTATACTATGGGTTTTTCTCTTAAGCCTTTTCTTTACTAAGTGTATATTTATTCTTCCTTGTATTCACTTTTTTCTATAAGATTCACTAAATAAATTTTTATTAGGCATATTTTTTATAAAATCATATAATAGATTCTATATGTAGACATTAGATACTCCCTGGTTGATAAATTTGTTAAATACAAGGTATTTACTACACTATCTTTTTCATTTAATAGAAATTATACATTTGAATAATGTATCTTCTTTGTTTATCTAATCTTGTCTTTTATTCAGGTTTGCCACATCTGGTTTAGCATAATTATAAATTAAAGGTGATGGAAATTTCCACGTGTAAAGGTGCATTCAATATTCATAGTTGTTCATGTTTAGATTTAGCTTTTTAAAGGGAATTTAGTAGCTTAAAAAAGTCACAATGAGCAATTTATTGGAAACTTTTTGCTTTTAACTACTTGTTTACCTTACATTTTACAGTTTTGAGCATTATTAGACTAGTTGTTCAAAATCTGGATCACTATAAACATATGAGGAAGCAAATGGTGCAACAATATATTATGTATACCTCTATTAATGTGTCGACAATTCAACCTCCTTATTCTAAGATAATTGTGGTCTCATGCCTAGTAAGGTTTATATGGCTTGAATAGTGATTTGGATAAAAATGGTTAGTTCTTTAATAGTGATTTTGAAATGTATATTTTGGTTTAACAATGACTTCTAATAATTTTGTATCAATATAAGCATTGTTTATTAATGCTTAAAGGTGGTTTAGAATGGACAAATGATGGTATAAATTTGATTTTTTTAATATAAGTAAATAAAGATGAAAAAAGTCATGTAAGTAGGAGTGAGAATTGAAAAAACCTTGCAAAAGTAAAAAGATAATAGATATAGGCATTTAAAAATTTTCTTTGGATAGTAGGTATAACTTTTGGTTTTATTTATAAAACAAACAAGTGATCAAAGGCTTAGAGTAGAGTGATGCATATGCTAATAGAGTATTGTCAGATTTATGAATGGAATGGACTCTTGGCCTAGGTCATCAAGAAAGTTAACCAACTGAAGTAGAATGCAGTGCTCTTTAAGATTGCTTTCACCACAATCATTTATTCAATTTGGAAAGAAAGGAACAACAAGCTGTATAAAGGAATTGACATTGGAAAGCATCAACTTGTTGATACCACACTAAATTGGATTAAAGTGCTCATAATAAAAAATATGAAAAAAAACTCTCTCTTGACATGAAATGTAGATGGAATCTTTAAGTTTGAGTTACTTGTAACTTTTATCTTGATTGGTTAAGTGTTCAATGAGCATGATGTAACTAGAACTTCATTGTAATGTTGTAATAACTTTTGCTAGTGTTAATACATTTTTTCATTCACTTATAAAAAAAATGTGATTAAAGGCTTCATCTTTAAGACTTCATCAGCAATAAAGCTTAAACAATGGGACATTAGTCCAAAATTTTTTATGGAATTTAAAAAGAAGTTTATAAATAACGACCTTAATTTGGCCTAAACAAGAATACAATATTAGATAGATAAAATATAGAGACAACTAACTCACACAACTGTTAACTGAGCCCTAGTAGAAGCCAAGACCTTAGAGCTTTAGTTTAGTTTCAATCCAAAGTGAGGGTTTAAGTTTAAGAGCAGATCTCTACCAACTAGCTTATATCCCCCCGAGCTAAGTGGAGTATGCATCAAGGAGTCAGATGCTTCTTCTATTCTTTTCTTTGGCGCAGCTGGGCTATCCTGGACTTGAACCAGAGACCTCACCTGTAAAGTAAATCATCATACCTACAGTCCAACCAATTAGGAGATAATTAATAGATTCCTTTTTAGGAGTGATTCATCTTTCCCAAACGCAGCATACAACTCTTCGTTAAACAAACTTATATAAAAAAGATGTTATAATTATAGGGGATTTGGGTCGGTTTCCTTGGCGCTGGAAAATTCATCCTTTGAGTTTTATCAATTTGCAAATTATTTCTCAATTAGTTAAAACAATGAAATTGGTAGATATTATGACAATACTAGGTAGCATAGATATCATTATGGGAGAAGTTGATCATTGAAATGATACTTAATACAATATAAGCAATTGACATAAGAGAAGTACAAGGTATGCATTCTTTTTCCAAATTGGTTGTTTCTTATGAGTATTACTTCCTTAACCTAAGTAATAACCCTAATCTATAAAGAAATGAGGTCCCTCAAAGTACTATGGAAAGTTTTGGCATTCCTTATAGCCTATAAGATATAGACTATGTAACTAAAGGCCACCATAGAGAGGAAATGATCATCTTTGGAAAATGAGTTAAGATTGCAAATCCAATCAGTGATACCTTCCCAATCTTTAGCACTACAGTTGACCTCTTATATGTGTTAATGTAAACATATATGTCATTGATGAAATGGCAATTGAAGAAGAAGTGAGGCAACATTTCATGATCTCTACTACATAAACAAAATCTTGGGTCATTGATAGAAACCCAATGCACCCTATCTTTAGTGTTTAACATTTGAAGCATTGGTAGCCAGATGAAAGAAACCTTGAGGAGTTAGAAGCCATTCAAGATAAGTTTATACCATTTCACTAAAGTACCAAGAGAGTTAACGATTTATTAGCAAGATTTGTTGGAGAATGCACCTAAGCAATGTAAAATCCAAATTGCCTTATCTTGTGACCTGGAGCAAGGTTTGTACGTTGGGAAATAGATCTTTAGAGTTGAGCTAACTCTACCTGAATATAACCAGCCATTGTTTTGGATAATTATTTCCACCTTAGAATTTTCAATGAAAAAGTGTCTGATGTTTAGATAGTTAGGGAGTAGGTATAAGGGACTTGCCTCACTTTAGTTGTCAAACTAAAGAGAAGTGTATTTGCTATCTCTGATGTGGGATTTAATCAATGGTTGAATTGGAGTTCTTATGTTAAGGATATGTGTGATGTAACATCCCGCCACCACATGATGGGTCATTGGGAGTTTGTTGATCGGTCAATTGTCATTATAAAGACCGAACGATCAATAGGGATTGGACCTCGCGGATACCGTATGGACGCTGAGTGTATATTGGTAGTACGTTGACACTGGGGGTAGATTGGTAGATCGATAGTGTTGGAAATGAGCGGATATCACTACTGAGCTTTGAGGTTTAAAGCGAGAAGGGTACTTGGTGTGAAGGGCGGACAGGCGAGGGCTAGCACCCGTGTTCCCGCTCGATAGACCGACCACTCGCCAGCGTCGACAGACCGAGCGATCACTACCGCTCGGGGCGCCGAGTGATCATAAGGGCGAAGTAGGCCGGTCGATCGCTACCCCTCGATAGCTCTCACTGAGTCTGCGCGAGCGCCGATCGCGCATGTAAGTGATGAGCGAATTAAAAGGAGAGAAGTGAAAAGGGGTTGGTACTGGAACGGGTAGAAATGGGTCGGCCAAAGAAGGCCGAGCAGTTTGAGAAGCGGGTTGGACAAAGAAGGCTGAGCAGTTAGAGAAGTGGATCGGCCTAACTGGCCGAGCAGTTAGAGAAGTAGGTCGGCCAAAGAGGGCCGAGCAGTGAGAGAAGTTGGTCGGTCAAAGAGGGCCGAGCATTGAGAGAAGTCGGTCGGTCAAAGAGGGCCGAGGGCCAAGATAAAGACCGACCGATCGGATTCTACTGATCAAACTGGAACGATCGATCGGATAGAACAGGAACAAGAATTGGACTGACCGATCGGATCACTATAGAACGACCGATCGGATCAATGTGGACTGACCGATCGGATCAAACTGGGAAGGTTAATCGGATCAACAGGAATGAACTGGATGGAGAACAATATTGTCGTGTTCATTCGATCGGTAGGACTCATAGTGAATCGATTACTGTGGCTAAGTAAGCCAGAGACTTGATACCGAGACTATGTCAACCGATCGATTCGAGGATAAATCGGGTGTAAGTGACTAGGTTCTGGATTAGAACTATAGGGATTGTCTCGATCGGG
>JANZLC010000005.1:27769826-27793668 GCA_026413385.1 Erythroxylum gracilipes
CGAACGAACTGAACGACTGCTCTAGCTCGCCGCTTTCACTGGCACGGACTCGAATACCCCTCTCGGTGTTGAGTTCGAGTCGGTTGGAAGTGGGGTGCTACATGTGACAACCTATTAGGTGTTATGATGTATTTTAAATCCCCATATACTCTTATATTTGAGGTATGACAATTGATCCATTTGATTAAAAGGGAGTTCAGAGTCTATGAATAATCTCCACAGTTGCTTAGCTAATAAGGTTTTGTTTGTAGTTGTTAAAGTTAAAATTCCCAGACCCCCTTGTGGTTTAGGCAGACATAGGGTATTCCAAATAACTTTTAAAGGGGGTCTCTTGGAGACTTCCTCACCCCATATGAAGCTCCTTAGCAACTTCTCGATATCCTTTACCAGCCTTTTAGGCATAAGAAAATGGAAGATTTAATTTGTTCGTATGCTATTTAAGACTGAGACCAAGTTGAATTTTTATTGCACTATGAACCAATCATACATTTAATCATATTGTAGATCAAAAGATAATCAGTGTAGCTCAATCTATTAGAAGAGATAGGTACTCCTAGGTAAGTGATTGGAAGAGATTTCACCATTAACCTGGTAATAGTGCTTAGCTTAAATGACAGGTGGGAAGCATCCGCAAAAAGGACTAGGAAACTTTTTTCCCTATTAATGCCTAGATTAGAAATCACTTAGAGATTGCATAAGCAAAGAGACTGAGGCAACATTTGGCTTAGGAAAAAAAAGTCGCCCGTAAAGGAGAGTTGACATATTTTAAGTGTTATCAGGTTCCTTGCAAAGTTATAAAGGAGAAGTCTCGAGAGGACTTTAATGCAAAGGGCAAAAAAAGTAGGGAAACTGGAGATCTCCCTGCCTAATTCCCCTTTGCCTAATTGCCTTCTCTTTTGAATAGAGGAGAAGCTTCTCAATTAATAAGCACGCTAAATGTTAGAGAAGAAATGCATTCTTAGATCAATGTAATAAATTCAAAAGAAAACCAAATGCCTATAACAATGCAAGGATGAAGTCCCAATTTGCCTTATTTAATGCTTTTTGATGAAATCTATTTTAACGGTGCTTCTTGGTGGTTATTTAGTTCCCATGTGAATTACATAAGTTGTACTTAAGTAAATTTTTACGGTAATATGTTGCAATAGTTTTTGTTTTTGAAAAATATGAAGATTAATAGTTGAAATCATTTGTCTTCGTCATTTTGTATCTAAGAATAATATATTGTGTTATGACTACTTACCATCAATGCTTACTTTCTTATGATTATACTCTCACACTTCATCCATTAAGTTTGATTTTTCCATCATAGTAATTATGAAACATTCTTTAGTTATGGACCTTTAAGTTACAAGAATTATTTGGTGTTATGCTCTAGATGTATATTTAGGCAATTAAGACATATATTATAGTATAATAAAGATCTTTAATATTTTCATCATAATGAGTTAAAATAGTTTTAATATTTTATATCATAAACTTAGTATAAAAAATTGATGCATAATTTAATTATATTAAATATTAAAAGGATTTTATTTTTAATAATTATGATTGTTATTTAATTTAAGAATAAATTTCAATATATTAAAATAGATTAATTTAAAATTTAATATTAACATATAAAAACAAGAAGGTTTTGTTTTCAAATTTTATTATAAATATCAACTAAATAATTTTAAAATTTAAAATGTTATTATAAATTTTAGTTAAATATATTTATATTAATTAAAAAATAAAAACTAAAGTCTAAAGGCCACATAAAAAGGGGATTAGACAGAAACACGCATATAAAATTGTTAATCAACCCAAAATTGAAATTCACTCCCGTGTCGCTCGAATTGGGATATAAATTGTCACCGTTTTCCAGCATGTTTAAGCTGTTCTTCTTCCACCATTTCGTGTACAATGCCTCGGATTACCCCTGTAGTCTTAAACAAGGCTGGCAAAGTGCTTGAAGATCTCGACTTACTAAAAGTCTTGCAGTCTGAAATCAAACACGAGCTCTCATTTATTCCCTTTCAGGTTCTTTTTCCTGTCTCTCCATCTATTCTTTTCTATGTCCTGTTAGCTTCGATTGATGATTTAGGTTTCAGTTTCTAAGAACCGATGTTCCTTTATCTTTATATTAATGGGTACTTGGTTTGCGTAGTTTTTAGAACCTGGAAGGCACCAATGATGTGTGAAGTATAGAAGTGTCATTGCAGGTTTACAATTTATGTTCAAGGCAAAATCACTGGTGTCATGTACTGTTTTTTTATTTTCCCTCAGTACTTTAATTAATCAATACATGGCAATCTTCCTGATACTTTCCAAATTTCGAGGACATTTAAAAGGTCCTTTTGATAATATTTATAATACATTACGTAACAGAGCAAGAAAAGTGGTTCTTGGGGAGAATTTGCTGTGGATTGGGATTCATCACAATCCCAAGATGTGGTTTTACGGAGAAAATATGATTCTGGTGAGGAAGTAGCTATATCGGCTTTGCTTGGGCCAGAAACCTTGGGAAATGGTAGTGCATTTCCTAGAGAAGTTCGAATGAAGGTTTGTGTGAGAAAGCCTGGCTTGAACTCGTTGTTGCAATTTGATTGTGCAGTTACAGAGAAAAATGTTGGTGGGTCTCAGTTTGCCATTCATAATGCCTATTATCTCCAATCAATAGCTTGCTCCAGGCGTTCAGCCTACAGAGGCCCCTTATTCAGGTGATCTTTGTGGCTTATCTTCTCAAATTTTTCTTGGTCTATGGTAACAGTTATTTACTTTTAATGTACCCTTGTGTCAGTAAATATGTGGCTTTGTTCTTAAGAACGGCAGTGCCTCTGATCTGTTCTTTTGGGCAAAAGCATGAAATGGCTATAGACATTGTCGTAGAGACAAGTATATGACTTTTTGTTGGACAAGACAGCAGCCTTATGATTGCAAAATTTTATTCAAGAAGGTTCTCTGAGAAGTCTAATTCTGTTTCAATTGTTCCATCTACAATCTACCCTGTTATAGCCCTAATTTGTTAATACCTAGCTGCTCCAACTCATTCTGTATATCAGTTGTCACTCTACTTCTGGTAGTTTTTCTTTGATCTAGAGCTATTACTGGTATCTTGCACCCAATTATATTCTTGCTTTTACACGTGAGACTCTGATAACCATAATGCTATAAGGAACATTGTGGTGCGACGAGGGTAGAAGCAGAATGATAAACCCAAATCCATGTCTTTTTTTCTTTTCACAGTGACATTAAAAAAGAAAACTTGCTACCTTTCCAGCAGAAAAATAAAGAGTGCTGCTCTGTGTTTTTCTTCCACCACTTAAGATAAGGTTTAGGGGCATGATTGTACTGGAAACTCAACTTCTCTAAATGGATGAGAAACTCTTTTTTGTTTTTCAAAATGGTAGTAAGTTGCCTCATCAAATTTCTATCTTTATCTTTGTCACTGCTCATGTTGAGTTGGTTGAATTGGGTTATTTGTTTTGGAGAATGATTATCTTATGAGCTTTTGTGGATTGGGTGCATAGATTATATATGACAAAAAAAGTACTGGAAATTATTGGTGCTACTGTCTGCTGACTGTCTGCTGAGCATCTTTTCCTAAAAAGTATCCACCTTGTCCCTCAATAAAGGAACTTGGTTTTCTCTAGAAGGAAAATAGAATGTTATAGGAAAAACAATGTACAGGTGGAAGCCATCCTACAAGCTGTAGTGTAAAAGTCTACAAAAGACTGCAGCATAGCCAATAAGTTGATAAACAAAAGAGATCCAGCTTACCTTATTAGATAAAAAATATATTTATGATGATACCTATATAGAAGTACTTGCTTTTTATATTTTTGGTTAAGAAAAATTAATTTGACTGAGTAGGACTTTTGATTTTTCTTATTTTTGTTTTGCTTCAAGGAAGAGGAAGTGGAACAGCAGTGTGAGTTCCTAACTGGTAACCATTAACGAGACTTATCGACCACTGCACTAGTAGTCTAGCAGGCAGGTGGGACTGAATGTTGAATTAAGGCAGGTGAATTTCGATTAATGTCTTTGGATGTGCAATTTAGGCAAATTTCTTTTCAGTCCTCGTTATAATTACAGTACCCTTTTAAGAAGATCGGAAGTGATAATTTTGTAATGCAAAATAGGGGAATGATTGATTCCTAAAGGGTGAGCGACTCATGTTAGGTCTGAAGAGAAGCATGATGGAATAGTCAATTGGATGGATGCACTAATTTAGGGTTAAGGTCAAGGAAAATATTAGTAAAACCTATAGATAGTTTCGAAGGAGTTACTACTTTGATATTATTTGAGGTGTTTTGGAGGTTGTACTCCAATAAGTTTTTCTATTTTGTTCGAAGTTGGATGATGATTTATAGATTTAGTGAGGATTTAAAGTTTAGGTACATCATCCTAATGATCCACTCCTGCATATCATTCAGATTTTCAAAGTGCTTATGACAAATGTTGACCTAACAGCTAATAGTTATTAGTGACAAGATTTTCATGACTAGGATGACAGGTTTAGGCAGGCCTGAGTCAATGATTCACATTAGTTCTTTTTTTCTCCTCAATATCTTTCCTTGGTTTAGGTTTTTTCCCCCAACCCCCCTCCCCTCCTTTTGGGGTTTATGTCCCATTTTCAACCCAAATAAATGCTATATCTTTTCTTTTCCTTTGGGGTTTCTGCCCAATTTTCAACCCAAATAAATGCTATATCCCATGTTTTTAGTTTTATAATAATTATAGTCTTCCTCAAAAAGATACCGTGGAATGCCTTCAAACATATGAGTCTATGGTTTAATTGTTATGTAATTTAATTGGCTTTATGTGCAACTTTATTTGTTGGTTTGAGATTTGTAAATATAAAACTAAACTTAGTTGATAATGAAGAAAAAACATAAGAATAAGCCAAAATTGAATTGTATGTTTCTCTTCCACGAGACTCCAAATGGGTCACACTCTCAATCCAACATCCCTTTTGAGGACTTTGCATTGGCATTCTTTTTGCTGTAGGATACTTTTGCAATTTACCAATTAATTTTTTTAATTGTTCTCCCAAGTTTAAGTGCTACATAGGATATGCATCACTTGATGACTTGATGTTCTTTTCATCTCTTTGATCATTCTTACCTTTTATTTGCAGCACTTTGGATCCGCATTTACAAAGTGCGCTTAAGGATTACTTGGTCGCCATGGGAATAAATGAAGGCCTAACTAGTGTCCTCTTGCTACACCTACATAAAAAGGAGCAAGGTCAGTACGTGAATTGGCTACAAAAGCTTGAATCATTTGTGGGGAAAGGTGACTAAGTTGACCACTAACGGGATTGGCTTAATTTAATTACACTTCCAACATTCCCATCTACACCCAAGAAAGGAGAGGATATTAATTTATTTATGCATTTATAAAGTTGACATGGGGAATTTTTTTTTTCTTTTTGACATGTACACTTTTAAGGAAGCATAAGTTGGCCTGTGTGATTTTTGTGCAAAGACGAGCAAAGTATGTTATTGCCTTTTCTTGTTTCGTTCTGTTAGGAACCTCAATAGAGACTGTATTATTGATAGTATGATAGATGATAACAAGCTGGAGCAAGCTCCTCTTCCTAGCTGATCCAGGCCAAACCAACCTAACAATGATTACAAAAAAACTTACCCGTCTCTATCCTCAATAGACAGCTATATCCCCTCTCATTCTCTCCACATAACTACCTTCTAACAAACTTGCTTACATGGCAGCTGACACTCCTCTCTTTCCGAATTTGTTCCTACGAGTATAGGTTTTAATGGGCTTAGTTTGTATGGGCTGAATAGTAGGTGAATTGCTAACAATTACCTCCTCCTCAATAGGCACCTTGTCCTCAAGGGAAATTGAAGGGAATCACCCCTTAATGAAGTCTGTATCCTCCCAGGTAGCTTCCTCTACTGGCTTAGCCTTCCAACGGATTAGCCATTGTTGAATCTTTCTGCCTTTGGACTTGCTTAAGCGTGAAGCTAGGACTGCCTCTAGGTCGACCTTTTCAGAAACGTCCACCTCTAGCCTTTGAGGAAGATCTTGCTCAATAGGGTGATTACCCATTACCCTTTTTAGCTGAGAAACATGGAAAACTGAATGTATCTTGGCTGTAGGTGGAAGCTGTGATTTGTAAGCAGCTTGCCTACCTTTTAAATGACCTTAAAAGGGCCATAATACCTTGCAGACAGGTTAGGATAGATGCGTCTTGCCACGGTGAGCTGTCTATATGGCCTGGTCTTAACATAGACCAAGTCTCCTTCCTGGTACTGTACCTCCCTCCAATTAGCATCTGTAAATTCTTCATTGATGATTGGGCACGAAGTAAATTGTGCTTAAGCTAGCGTAAAGCCTCATCTCTATCAACCAAGGCTAATGCCACTGATTCCACTTGGGTCTCTCCTTGTAAGAAGTGCAGTATATATGGTGGTAGGCGACCATAAACAACTTCAAAAGGAGTCCTTCCGATTGAAACATGAAATTAGTGTTATACCATTACTCTGCCCAAGGTAACCAATGAGACCAGTGTTTAGGCTGTTCGGAGGTGAAACAACGAAGGTAGGTTTCCAGGCACCTATTAACCACTTCCGTCTGTCCGTCCATTTGGGCATGATAGGAGGAACTCATCTTCAATACTGGACCTTGTAACCTGAATAATTCCTTCCAGAAATTACTTATGAAGAGAGGGTCTCTATCACTCAATATGGAGCTAGGAATACCATGTAGCTTCACCACATCTCGTATAATCACTTCACCCACTATTTTAGCCATGAATGGGCGTTTTAGAAGTAGAAAATGAGCATATTTCGACAACCGATCCACTATCATCATTATAACTTTATAACATTGGGATCTAGGAAGCCTTGTAATGAAGCCCATGGAAACTTCAAACCCATACCAACTTAGGAATGGGCAAAGGCTATAAAAGACCAGCTGGAGACATAGTCAAATATTTGTTCCTTTGACATGTGGCACACTCCCGTACAAATTTATGTATTGATGACTTCATTCCCAACCAAAATAAACCACTAGCTAACCTTTTGTAGGTCTTAAGAAAACCAGAATGTCCCTCTAGAGAAGAAGAATGATATTCTTGCAGTAAATGAGGAATTAATGTTGAAGTAAGAGAAAAGACTAACCTGTTCTTATAGAACAATAAGTTTTCCTTCAATTGATATTTTGGTTTAGATTTTGGATTCTGTCCTAAAGTCGCCATGAGTTTACTAAGTTCTGCATCCTCCTGAATCTCCTTCCGGATTACTTCCATATCAACCCAAAATGGAGCTGAAACTACCATAAATAACAACTTATCTTCTTCCACTCTAGACAGGGCATCTGCCGCCCCTTTTTGTTTTCTCGACTTATAGATTACTTCAAAATCTAGACCCAATAACTTAGCCTACCAACACTGCTGGTCTATTGATGGAATTCTCTGGTTTAGTAGATGCTTAAGGCTCTTATGATCAGTATAGACCTTGAAATGCCTTCCCATTAAGAAATGTTGCCAATGTTGAATAGCTAGCACTATCGCCATCATTTCTTTTCATAAACAAACTTGGAATAAGTTGATTCAGCTAATGCCTTGCTGAAGTAGGCCAAGGAGCGACCTTCTTGCTTTAGGACAACACCTAATCTCCTCTCGGAAGCATCACACTCAACTGAAAATTCCTTGGAGAAATTCGATAAAGCTAGAATAGGTGATGTGGTCATTCTCTTTTTGAGTTCCTTAAAAGCCACTTGAGGTTCCCAACCCCAAATAAACCCATTTTTCTTGGGCAATTTAATAAGTGGTTTCGCGATTTTGCCGTAATCCTTTACAAATTTTCTGTAATATTCCGTAAGCTTAAGAAACCCTCTTACTCCCTTCACATTCTTAGGTACAAGCCATTCCATGATACTTTTGATTTTCAGTGGATCCATAGCTATTCCTTGACCTAAAAGTACATGGCCTAAGTATTCCACGAACTGCTGGCCAAATAAGCATTTCTTTTTGTTTGCATACAAGTGATTGTCCACTAATAGCTGTAACACCCAGGCCAGATGTTGCAGATGTTGATTCCAATATGAACTATAGATTAAGATGTCGTTAAAGAAGACTAAAACAAATTTGTGCAGCAGAGGTTTGAAAATGGAATTCATAGTGGATTAAAGTAGTAGGCGCATTCATAAGTCTGAAAGGCATTATTAGGTATTCATAATGCCCTTCATGAGTACGAAACCCAGTTTTATGGACATCCTCCTCTCTAACTCTGATTTGGTGAAAACCTGATTTCAAATCTACTTTGGAAAAATACTTGGCCCCATGTAACTCCTCCATCAACTAATCTATTACTGGAATAGGAACTTGTCAGGCATTGTAAGTTTATTCAAAGCTTTATAGTCGACGCACATTAGCCATGATCCATCTTTCTTTTTAATAAGAATCACGGGACTTGAAAAAGGACTGATACTAGGTCTGATAACCCCTGCTCCCAGCAACGCCTTGACCTGCGTTTCGATCTCATTCTTGTGGTGGTGTGCATGCCTATAGGGACGAACACTCATTGGTTCTGCCTCTTCTTTCAGAACAATCGCATGATCACTGGTTCTTTTGGGAGGTAACTCTTTTATCAGTTGGAACACTGAATCAAATCTGGTTAAAATAGCTTGCAATTCTTGTTGTTGTTCTGAACCCAAGGACCACTTGCCTTCGGTTACAATTTCTCTAATTCCCATAGACCAGAGCAACCCTTCAATCTCCACTTCCTCACGTATGAACATCTGTAGAGCATATAGAATAGAGCCCTGCATATTAATTCCTTGCAAGGTTACTTTTGTCCCCATTCGGTCAAAAGACATAACATCTTCTTCCAATCTACTTTGACCACCCTTAGTGTCTCCAACCATGCAATGCCTAATATTAAATCAGGTCCCCTAGGATCGAAAACATAAGCATCCACACTAAATTCTGCTCCATTCACTTTTAGCTTAATTTCTTTACAAACACCTTGTGAGAAAGATCGGTGCTCTATCGATTTAAGTTGCTCTATCGAGTTACCTTCATCCTTTCCCCTGTATCGATCAAACAAGGAGCGCTTAAAGCGTTCCCATGTCATGCAAGGATCCAACTCATGTATGGACTTGAATCAGTACAACATCGTTCCCTCCATGCATATTTGAACCATTAGCAATCTAAGTTCAGAAGGAATCTCGTAAATCAGGAAATAAGATTCAGATCGCATGACTCATGCGAATGGGTCTTCACTGTGGAACGACAGAAGATCAACCCTTCGTGTTGCGTTTCTGTACTCCTCCCATGCATGCTCTGTAGCCGCTGAAATAGTGCGACTCTCTCCTGTCTGCAAGGCTCTGACTCATGTACTGGTTTTTCCCCTCCAGAAGAAGAAGATGCAAGATGGGTTAGCACTAGTGAGCCTTCTCCTCTCTCTTCCATACTCTGCTTTTCTGGGTTTCTAGCCTTAAGGGTTTGAAATCCTTCTCTCAATTATGTCTGTAGTAGGCTTTGGGACTTTGCTAGTGTCTCGACGTTAGCCATCAACATGCTCAACTGTATCCTAAGGTCTTTCAGTGGTGTCGTGTTACTTAACCATTGCTTCTTGGGCTGAGATAGATGATTCTTGTCTCCTGAAAGACGTTTCTACTGTAGACATTTTAGCTTCTATTCGTGTTTACATACAATCTCTACTTCTTTAATCTCTCAATGAAATCATCAATTGTTAGGAACCTCAATAGAGACTGAATTATTGATAGTATAAAGATGATAACAAGCTGGAGCAAGCTCCCCCCTCTTGGTTGATCTAGGCCAAATCAACCTAACAATGATTACAAAAAACGTACCCTTCTTTATTCTCAACAGAGAGCTATATCTCCTGTTATTCTCTCTCCGTAATTATCTTCTAACAAACTTGCCTATATGCCGCTGATGCTCCTCCCTTTCGCAATTTGTTCCTAGGTTTTAATGGGCTTAGTTAGTTTGTATGGGCTGAATTGCTAACACGTTCCTTCTGCACGTATCCGATGATAAATGATTATGTCTCTGTAATGGAAGTAAATATTGGAGAGACATTTTGTTTTAAGACAAGAATATTAACATGTGAAAATAAACATATATCAATAAAGTGCTCTCCGATTTACTCGAAGAGAGGTGCGTAATTATTACTGTGGAGAATTTATTGATGTAGTTTATGTTGTAATTACATTATTATGTATAAAAATAAAAATTTTTTATTAACCCAAAAAAAGTTGTGATGGAATAAATCATTGACAAACGTTAAATGTCCGTATTAATAATGTTATTTCCTGTTTTCGTTATCATAAATTATAATGGTAAAGTTATGTATTTCTTCCTCTTTCGTGTCATCTAATATATAGTTCAATGCAGTTATTTATTTTTAATGACATTATTTAATAATACAAATGTTAGCAATCATCAAATATAAGCACAAAAAAGTTTTTCCAAATATTTGCTTTTAATTTAACAAAAAAAAGAAAAATGCAAAGAGGTTTAACGGAATTGAAAATTTAATAAATGCATGGAAATTTGAATTAACATATATTTCAAGGGAAAAAGGGGTAAGTGAAATTATAAAAATTAGGAAAACTTTCACAGTTAAGTAGCAATTATTCTGAAGTGACATGAATGTGATTATGTCTAACTAATTAATCTAAAGATATTTGTTTGGTGATTCGTCCTGCTTTTGCTTCAAGTAGCCGTGGGTAACTTTTCTGCCGGCAATGAAAAAGTTACGAATTCGCATAAAGTGTTTGGTGCAAGCAACAGCATGATTATATCAAAAAGCAAGCTTTTTTAAAAAGAGAGAAGACACATTTATGTAGTATAGTAATATACCAAAAAGTATTTATAATGATGCAACATTTAGAACGATAGTCTTGTTACAGATATTCAATTTAACTTAACATAGTTTTTTGGGAATTTTTTTTTATTCAAATCGAGTTGACAATTTATTGATAGTTAATTCTTGGAGATTTTTTTTATAAGATTTGAATTCAATAAAAAATCACAAGCAAACCCAACCCAAGACCTTCCTTTTTTGTTTTTGTTTTAAAACAGCAAACCCAAAACTTACTGGTTGTGGAAGCGTCACAATAGTCATGGATTTTATTCCCTAAAAAAAAAGAAAGTCATGGATTTTAAAACACACTGTCATGCACATTATCATTCATCTTTACACATAGTTTCAAGCTCTCTCTCTCTCTCTCTCTCTCTCTCTCTAGTTACAGGTACGGTTAAAGAAAGTAGATAGTGCACAGAACAAGGTAAAGCCAAAAAGCTGAACATGGAAAGGCTTCTAGAGGATTTTAAAGTGGAGCACAAGAACCCGTCCGAGGAGGCCTTGATGAGATGGCGGAGAGCAGTGTCCATCGTCAAGAATCCTCGCCGCCGATTCCGTCACGTAGCCGATCTCGTCAAGCGGAACGAGGCCGAGAAGAAAAAACGCAGCATTCAGGTTCTCCTTCCTTCTCTCTTAACTTCTTTCTAAACAATTTTCCCACCCGACCCGTTTCGTAAATCTTAGAATCCCAAGATCTTCGTCCAATGAATCCACCTAATGCGCATCTTAACAAAGTTTCTTTTGTTAAGGGTAACGCATGCTATTAAAGGTATTCCGGAATGTTAGGGTACGAAATATACTCTTATTACAACATTCAGTTAATTGGAATTATCAATGTTTAAACTCTTAGTTTCCATCTATATGAAATGAGTAAAGAGAAATTCAACTTATTTACCGATTAAGTAAACGGGTTGTTATCAGTATTAATCAAATTTATGTTATTATCTTCGCTAATTATAGAGCAAATTTTCCTAAATATATAGAATGATCTTCTTACCTTCTATATATGTTTGATGGAACTTGGATCTAATGTCTGGTTGGATGGCATCGTACGACAGTTTTTCAAGACGTGGAATCAAACATCCATCTATAATTAATCAGAGACCTAATTATGTTCGAAGGTAAAAATTCAATGTCATGGTGTACGAATTAAGATTGCTGAACCCGAATATAGTTATTTAGCAATTACTTTTACCAATACCAGTGTATTATAGTTTTAATTATCACAAAAAAATTGAAATGCTTTTAATTTAGGAATCAAACAAACAGTAGTGGACAAGAAAATCTTGAGTTTGGAATTAGCAAGGTAGATAGTACCAACACAATGGTAATTCTACTGTGGTGGATAGCCGACCAGGTTTCCTGATAGATATCCTTCTCTATTTTTGGAGTGGAAAAATGATCTACCTTTTGACTTGTAGCATTTAATTAAAAGTGACGGAGGAAACTTCCTCGAAATTTCCGCTGTTACTTTTTTTAAATTTTGAAAAGCAGGACTGCTTTGATTGTGATGTTTAAGACTTACAGGACCTCTTGCCGGAACAGATCTTCTGTACCTTTGCTCAGTGCCCTCTTTTTCTTTTTATTTTCAACCATCCAATTTATTGCATCTGATGGATGAAGTCAAAGGTGAACTGGGTTGGCACAGGATTAGTTGGCACAGGATTAGGGGTACGGAAGATCTGTACCTCC
Organism: Erythroxylum gracilipes; assembly: GCA_026413385.1. NCBI lineage: Eukaryota > Viridiplantae > Streptophyta > Magnoliopsida > Malpighiales > Erythroxylaceae > Erythroxylum > Erythroxylum gracilipes. The sequence goes on from JANZLC010000005.1 coordinate 27,782,363, forward strand.
TCTTGCCCATCGTCATTGTCCTTTTTATTAATGGTGAATTCTTTATTTTTTGTTTTTGAGGGAATGGTGAATTCTTTATTAGAATTTTAGAGTCGGTAGCTTCTTTTAGTAATTGTTCTTTCCCTGTCCCACCCAAACTCAATTTCCAATCGAGGCATGTGGTTGCCTTGTTGGTGCTGTTGCTGTTATCCCCTTCTAATTTGCATAGCCATTCACCTTTAAAATAATGCTAACCAATATTGAATAGTACCAACAACATGTGGTAAAAATTTGATTTAAACCATTTGCAATGCAACTTCCATGTGGAACGTTTCCATCAATACGACGAAATTGTTCCAGAGTTGGTTACCTGTTACGCTTTTGTCGTTATTCATATTGTTTTAATTCTAATCTTTTGCTTACGGAAAGCAAAGATAATCAAGCTACTCCAGATTTCAAATACCTTGAGACAAATTCATTCCATCACATGAATCACTAACTCGGTCTTTCGACTGGCTAATCTATCCTTTTTTTCTTTTTTTTTTAAGATTAAGCTTTTGACTGTATAAAAGTCAACTTTCAAGAATGACCTTGTTGTGAGTGATAAATTCTCTTTGTGTGCTCAACTCTCCGAAATCTGAGCAGGTAAGGTAATATGTTTTTTTTTATCCCTTAAATATTGGATTATAAGACTTGTTCCTTGCTTGCCTATATTTATTTAGGGACTATTATTAGGTCCTCTTGAGAAAGTATCATCCATAATGAGAACTCATTCCATGTTATCTTCATAGAAAGCAGTTGATTCCATCATTCCAAGTACAAATATTAAGAGGATCACTTATCAAAACCTTAGTATAATGTTGTAATTGAAAAGATTAAAGGGACACATTCCTCCATACGTTTTCATAAAATTTGAACCCTTAATGTTAACCTTTGCTATATTATTAAGTTTCATATAAATAAAGATTGTTTTTATAAAGGCTTGTTAAGTATTTATTTAAATTTAATAACAATCTTAAAGTTCAACTCATAAATTTTGTCGTGAGATTTGAAAATAATGTCAGTATTAATCAATTATTCTTAATACAAAAATGTATAATAAGATATGTAAACAAAGACATCAAATTAGATCAGACTTTTGATAGTAAATTGAAACCACATTTAAAAAAGATAATAGTATTAGTTGCAAAGTAGTTCACTCCCCCTAAAAACTGAGTTAAATTCTCTTCATATGCATTCTTTCCTATAAGCTTACAAAACATTCTAAGTTGGTATCTTCTTTATAAACTCACAAAACATTCTGAGTTGGATTTTGTTCGAACCTGTGATATGACATAATGATCGATGATTGGCTTTAGGATGATAATCTAATCATAATTGGAGCTCATGAACTTGATTTTAGTCTCCATGAAAGGAGTTAAAAGAGAAAAAGAACTATTAATATCAATTTTTAAGTAGTTTTAATAATTAATTTTAGATCTATAAGTGAATTATGACACTAGAACTCATAAAATAATTAAAAAATTTGAGTTTTAATAACTTTAATACTTAAATGAATTTATTTAATATTTTAAAAATTTTCCATAGATAATTTATCAATAATATAACAAAATAATAAGAATTCAGTTGCGCAAATTAATTACAATTTGAGGAATATGACATTTGAACAAAATATATCAACGTAAAGTAAATAGTGAGTCAAAGTTATATTTTTAAGGGGTGTCTCAATTCTTTCTGAAATGGGAAAACTTTATTCCTCCATGAAACCATTTGTGTTACTTTTTTGGCGCTCCTTCTGAATATTCTACATAAATAGCACAGCTGCAAAGAAGTTGATCCTTTGTTTATTATATGATAAACTGTAGCATTTTGTTTTTATTCATTTTCTTCATACTTCTGCTTGCACATGATTAGCTCGACAGTCAGTTTCCATTAACTTCTCTTATACTTCTTGGATACGTGTGAGGAACTGAGGATTGGCAAATTGTAATGTATGTCCGAAGTTGGCATCTCATTAACTCATGTAACCATTATTTTCTCATCACCGGCAGCAAGAGGGTGTATGAGAATGTCTCGTGACATTGATGTCTTTGTTTCCTTTCGTTCCAAAGCAAAAGTAACTGGCATGCAAAAACTGATTTTATTAGACAAATAACCAACACTGTTTTTGCGTCCTTTTTTCCTATATTCTATATTTCCTTTTCAAACCTTTTGCACTCTTTAGATTAGAAAGCTGAGCATATGCCTACTTACATTACAACAATACGAATCATTTAGGGAGCAAACAAATGGTGGGTACTTCTTGACCTCAACACAAATGATAAATGTTGCAAAACCAAGGACCCTGCTGCCAAATGTCTTGAATACAACAATAGCAGCTTCAGAGGGGATTAAAATATGTCAAACTTCCTGCTATTAAAGCAGTATGGCTTTTGTTTCTGTCAGTGACTTATTTCTGTCTCTTTCTTTTGGAGCCAGGAAAAAATACGTGTTGCCCTTTATGTTAAAAAGGCTGCTCTGAAGTTTGTTGATGGTACTCACTCAATTTATATTTCATGCACCTTTCAAATTTCTGTTTGCTTTCTTTTCTCACTTAATCTTTATATGGTGCAGCTGGTGCTGCAGTTGGTTTAGACGTTGAACACAAGGTTTCAGAAGAGGTGAAAAAAGAAGGGTTTCAAATTGACCCAGATGTCCTGGCCACTATTGCTCGTGAACATGATCTTAAGATTTTGAAAGTCTATGGTGGAGCTGAAGGAATTGCAAGGACAGTTTGTGTCTCACTGAATGAAGGTGTCCAAAGTAGTGATGTATCTAAAAGGCAAAACATTTATGGCTATAACCGTTATCCAGAAAAACCTCCAAGAACCTTCTTTATGTTCGTGTGGGAAGCACTGCAAGACTTGACACTGATCATTCTTATGATTTGTGCTGCTGTTTCTATAGGTGTAGGAATTGCCACTGAAGGATGGCCAAAGGGCATGTATGATGGACTAGGAATCATATTAAGTATCTTTTTAGTTGTCATGGTTACTGCAATTAGTGACTACAGGCAGTCGTTGCAGTTCAGAGACTTGGATACGGAGAAGAAAAAGATTTTTATTCAGGTGACGAGGGATGGACGCAAACAAGTAGTCTCCATTTATGATTTGGTTGTTGGAGATGTAGTCCAACTGTCTGTTGGTGACATAGTTCCAGCTGATGGGATTTATGTGTCAGGATATGGTTTACTTATTGATGAATCAAGTTTGTCTGGAGAGAGCGAACCTGTCAATGTGAATGAAGACAAGCCTTTTCTTCTTTCGGGAACCAAAGTGCAAGATGGGTCTGCAAACATGCTAGTTACAGCAGTTGGCATGAGAACTGAATGGGGAAAGTTGATGGAAACTCTAAATGAAGGTGGAGAGGATGAGACGCCATTGCAGGTAAAATTGAATGGTGTTGCCACAATTATTGGAAAAATTGGTTTGGCTTTTGCTGTGCTAACATTCCTTGTGTTAACTGCAAGATTTCTGGTAGATAAAGCAAAACAAAACGAAATCACGCATTGGTCTTCAAGTGATGCCTTAACGCTTCTGAACTATTTTGCTATTGCTGTTACCATAATCGTTGTTGCTGTCCCTGAAGGCTTGCCGTTGGCAGTGACTTTGAGTCTTGCCTTTGCAATGAAAAAGCTAATGAATGACAAGGCACTTGTTAGGCACCTGTCTGCTTGTGAGACAATGGGATCTGCTAGTTGCATCTGCACCGATAAAACAGGGACCCTAACCACGAATCACATGGTAGTTGACAGGATATGGATATGTGGAGAAGCTAAAGTTACAAACAGGAAAAACAGCATGGGGAATTTAGATATCAAAGCTTCAAAAGAAGTGTTAAGCTTCCTTTTTCAAGTTGTTTATCGCAATACTGGTTGTGAAATGACTAAGGATGAAGATGGAATTGACAAAATTTTGGGAACACCAACAGACAAAGCATTGTTTGAGTTTGGCTTGCATTTGGGTGGTGTTTACCATTTATATTGGAGAGATTTTCCAATACTAAAAGTTGAGCCTTTCAATTCAATTAGAAAGAAGATGTCCACACTTGTGCTTTGTCCTGAAGGGGGACAACGAGCTTTCTGCAAAGGTGCATCAGAAATAGTATTACAAATGTGTGACAAGGTCCTTGATGACAGTGGGGAATCTATTCCTCTGTCTGTAGAAGAGGAAAGAAATATCTCGGATGTCATAAATGGTTTTGCTTCTGAGGCCTTGAGAACTCTTTGCTTGGCTTATAAAGACATAGATGGCACTTTCAACGGACATGACATCCCTGATTCTGGCTACACATTAATAGCAGTGGTTGGAATTAAAGATCCTGTTCGCCCTGAAGTTAAAGATGCTGTTCGGACTTGTTTAGAGGCTGGAATTACTGTTCGTATGGTTACTGGTGATAACATAAATACTGCTAAAGCTATTGCAAAGGAATGTGGCATACTTACTGAGGATGGCTTGGCCATAGAAGGACCAGAGTTTCGTAGTAAGACATATGAGGAGATGAGGGAAGTTATTCCAAAAATTCAGGTATTTGTATGAATTAACAGGAAAGTGATCCTTTTGCACTTTAAGATTTGTAACTTGTATCAATTGCTTGTGACAAATAGGTTATGGCTCGTTCTTTGCCTTTGGACAAACACACCTTGGTGACAAATTTGAGGAATATGTTTAAGGAGGTTGTGGCAGTTACTGGGGATGGAACCAACGATGCTCCTGCTTTGCATGAAGCAGATATTGGACTTGCTATGGGCATAGCTGGGACAGAGGTTTGCATATGTTTCTTACTTTCATGCAGTTCTAGTTGATCATTTGTCCATCTCTTGCGTGTCTGCATTTATGGTTTAGTATCATCATAGTTGTGACATTTTAGTCCACAATAATTTCTCTTACTTCCAGGAACAATGTAAAACACTGATGAATTTGTTTCTAATACTTGTATCTTCAAATTTGATTGACATGTGAAAGTCATAAATTTCAAACGCAAAGCATACAGGACGCTAGTGGACAATCAAGCTTCTTTTGTTCCTAGACCCATTATAGTATCAGGATATTCCACAAGCAAAGCACTTAAAGCCAAGTTTTATCCATGCTAATGATGTGGCTATAATTTTGATAACGCCTATTGCATGTCCTTATTTTAGGATTTTCTGACATTAGAACTTTCCATGAAATATTAAAATTAGAATAAATATTTCTGGTTGTATATAATCTCTCGAATATGTTACTGGTTCGAGTGTTCGGGTCTTTGAGAATACAAAATTAATGACTGCAAGATCAACTTTTAACATTTTACTTCAAATGATTTGATCTTAACAATTATATTTTTGAAATACAAATTTTGGAGTATGTCCAACAAAAAATTTTGTGATGTTAAAATTGGTATTCATTTATTTGAAGTTCTATTCAATTTCCTTGGCCTTATTATAGAATATGGGAAAGGAGGTTAGCAGGTTTAATTGTAAAATAGTCAGATAATAAAATTGATAGTCATTTCTTTTTATTCAATTTCCTTGACATTATTATAGTATATGTGAAAGGAGGTTAGCAGGTTAATTGGAAAGTAGTTGGCAAAGCTCTTTTCTCCTTGAGCTTTGGCTCAAAGGTTGACTGCTTGCATATATTTTCAATTTGTCAACCCATGATATTACCGCCACAAATATCTATTTTGCAGGTTGCTAAAGAAAATGCTGATGTAATTATAATGGATGACAACTTTTCAACTATTGTTAATGTTGCTAAATGGGGTCGTGCAGTTTATATCAACATTCAAAAGTTTGTCCAGTTCCAGCTTACAGTTAATGTTGTTGCTCTTGTGATCAACTTTGTTTCCGCTTGCCTCACAGGTACTTTGACTTTTCAAGCTTGCTGTTAGCTTTGTAACATTATTTTCTAATGCAGAATATTATGTTACCTAGTGTCATTTTCATCTTGCACATGATGTTTTCAGGTTCTGCTCCTTTAACTGCTGTGCAGTTGCTTTGGGTCAACATGATCATGGACACTCTTGGTGCATTGGCATTGGCTACAGAACCTCCAAATGATGGATTGATGAAAAGGCCTCCCGTGGGGAGGGGCACAAGTTTCATTACAATGGCCATGTGGAGAAACATACTTGGTCAGAGTGTGTATCAACTAATTGTGCTTGGAGTTCTCAATTTTAGTGGGAAGCACCTGTTAGGATTAAGTGGCTCAGATGCTACCAGTGTTTTGAAAACTTTGATATTTAACTCTTTTGTTTTCTGCCAGGTAAGATCTATAGTGATTGAGCGTACTGTTTTGATAGCTGTCTCATCTTCATCCATATGATTGCATCATACTACTCGAATACCTGTATAAAAAAAAGTTCTTTTAATATTACTTAGCTTCTACAACAAAATCTGCAGCCAAAAAATATACAAGTTCTCTAATGACTCTCTTACGTATCCTTACGATGAAGTATTTAATTTGCACTACGAAGTATATCTTTTATTAGATGAACGTTAGAAACAAAAATGTTTACTGTCATCTTGTATAAGTTGTTAATGAGGTTAGCCCTTTCCTTCCAGGTGTTTAATGAAGTAAACAGTCGTGATATAGAGAAGATAAACGTATTCCGAGGAATGTTTGACAGCTGGGTGTTCTTAGTTGTTATGGTAACGACTGTGACGTTTCAAGTGATCATAGTCGAATTCCTGGGGACCTTTGCAAACACCGTCCCATTAAGCTGGGAATTATGGGTGCTAAGCATTGCAATAGGAGCAGTAAGCCTGCCAATAGGAGCTGTGCTAAAGTGCATCCCCGTGGAAAAAGGTACACCAAAGCAACATGACGGGTATGATGCTCTCCCTGGTGATCCAGAAATATCTTGAGAGGTAAAATGGCATAATTACACCAATCGCAGAAAATATAAGATAGAGAAAGGCCTTTTTTGCTTCTTTGTTTTTCCCGGAATTTGAAGGAAGCCTCAATTGGTGTTGGTTGATTTTTCAGAATGTAACCTCAAGCCTTTTGAAGGGAGCTGAAAACCACTGATTTTGATGCTAAGACAAATTTCACGTTTCTCTTAAGTGTTAGGCAGAAGCTGGAGTTAGTAATCCTGCGGAATCAAACTTTTCGCCCTTAGAATTTAATAACTCAGGAGGTTTCAACTTTCATCACAAATTTCACCTTTAAAGAATAAAAATACTAATCAATTTGACTCAGTACATGCAATTAGGAGAGTTTTGTTTGTCCATTTATGTTTTTCCATCTTGTTCTGTAAGACTGTTTTTGTTTTAAAGTTTAGGACCTTCGCACCATGAATGGTACCAAAAGTTTGGACTCGTCTTTTCCTCTGTTTTGTTGTGTCGATGTGGTTGAAATTACTGGAAGGAAAATTAGGTAAGTCATCGTGTGTAGTAATTATGTGAATTAAAGTAAGTATTTGCTAAGCCAAGAAGGTCGAACGTGTTCAGCAGAATCCGAAGTTCCTGATGTGATTAACATGCAGAGTACATGGGAGCTGTTGGGATTATGTGCTGGCATAGTCTAGTTGAGTACGTGGGAGATGGTGGTGTGCTGATTGTTAGCTAATTGAAGAGGTCTTAGCTATTTATTTGCTAGTAGTGCTAGTAGTTGTTGGAGTCCTTATTTTTAGTAGTTAAGGTCATTAGCTTAGGAGATGGTAGTTTTCCTTCTGTATTCAAGCTATTCCAGTATGTAGCAATAAAATTTTCATTCACAAATCCAAATAGTGTGATTCATTCTTGCCCAAAGAAGAATTCTAATTATTATCATTGTTAGCTTTGATTGGGACGTATCATTGGTATAGAGCTAGGTTATAATGGGAACTAACAAGGAAAGAATCGAGCAATTGGAGGCTGGGCTAGGAGCACTTTAAAACGGTATAAACCAGATGGAACTTGGGTTAAATGACAAGTTGCATCAAATGCAGGAAACCGTTAACACGTTATCAGAAGCTTAACTCTCCAACAAGGAAGTATCCAGCAGCAACGCCAATGACCATAATAGATGTTTTCGCAATTATAGTGACGACTCCAAAGATCATACAGAAGGGACACGACCCATGTTCTCATCCAAATAGACAAAGCTTGAATTTCCTAGGTATTAAAGAGGCGATCCAACGTACTGGTTCAACAGAGTAGCCCAATTCTTTGAATTCTACAACACCCGGACAGCACAAAAAGTGTCATTGGTAGTCATTCCACCTTGAGAGTGAAGCTAATCAAAACGATCCTACAAAGGAGAAGGGAGATAAGTGATGTGGGTAGATTTTGAAGAAGATTTTGATGAGGCTTTGTCAAAGGTGAAACAGGAGGGCTCACTACGAGACTATCAGACTATCAGAGAGAGCTTGAAAAAGCTAGGAAATCGAGTGCAAGGATGGACACAAAAGTTGTTGGTTGGAACGTTTATGGGAGGCCTTAAATCAGAAGTTGCAGATGACATTCGGATGTTCAAACCAAAATCATTAAAAGAAGCAATCAGTCTAGCGCGAATGAGAAATAACCAGCTAAATCGTCAACGAAGATTGACACAGCCACAACAACTCAGTTGGTCGCAACCTGACTTGTCTACCCAGATGAAATCCAAATTATCACCACCTATTAATTGCCTTACTTGGGAAGAAATGCAAAAACGGCAAGAACAAGGCCTTTGTTTCAATTGTGATGACAAATTTACCATGGGGCATAAGTGTCGAGGACCTCATCTCTTGCTGTTAGAAAGGAACTTTAGTATAACATATGAAGAGGAAAAGGTTGAGGAGGAAGAAGAAGCTGTTGTCAATGATCAAAATGAACCGGAAATCTCCTTCCATGCTTTAACCGGATGGTCAACTTCTAAAACCCTGCGAATTACAACTAAGATCGGGCATCACAAGACAATTGTCCTCATTGACAGTGGTTCTACACACAATCTTATTAGTGAGAAGATAGTCGATATGCTACACCTGCCAGTGGTTCCAACCAAGTCGTTCAATGTCAAGGTAGCCAATGGAAAACTGTTTATGTGCCAAAGGAGGTTTGAGAATGTGCATGTATTACTTCAGGGAATTCCTTTCTCTCTTACTCTTTACTCTTTGCCACTAACCGGGTTGGACTTGGTGTTAGGCGTAAAATGGCTAGAACAATTAGGAACTATGGCATGTAATTGGAAACATATGACAATGGAGTTCATATGGAGAAATCAAACTCACAAGCTACAAGGAATAGATGCACAACCCATTCAAGTCGCATCCTTGAAGGCTGTTTCAAAGGAATTATGGCAAGGATGCTCTATGTTTACAATCTGCCTACAATCCACAACAAATAAAACACAATAGGATATCCATCAAGACTTGCAGCAACTAATTAAAACATTTAAGGAAAATTTTCAAGTGCCAAATCAACTACCTCCAGCAAAAGAATTGACCACCGAATCATTTTGAAAGAAGGAACTGAGCCCATCAATATGAGACCTTATAGGTATGTCTATTTTCAAAAAGCTGAAATTGAAAAACAAGTTTATGACATGTTAAAATTGGGGCTTATAAGATCAAGTACTAGCCCTTTTTTATCTCTTCTTTTATTGGTTAAAAAGAAAGATGGGATATGGAGCTTTTGTACGGACTATAGAGCTCTTAATGCTGTAGTCATCAAAGATAGATTTCCAATTCCTAGAGTTGATGATATGCTATATGAACTCAGGAGGCAACTTACTTTACTAAGCTCGATGTAAGAGCTAGCTACCACCAGGTATGGGTACCCTTCAGATATTCCTAAAATTGCTTTCCGTACTCACAATGGTCACTACGAATATTTAGTCATGCCTGTTGGTCTTTGTAATGTGTCGTCTACTTTTCAAGCAATTATGAATTATATATTTCAACCTTATCTTCGTAAAATTGTGTTAGTCTTTTTTGACGACATTCTGATCTATAGTCCCAATTGGAACATGCATCTTGAACATGTTAAACAAGCTTTTGAAATATTAAGGCAACACTAATTTTTCATTAAAATCATCAAGTGTGCATTCGGTCAACAGGAGATGGAATATTTGGGTCATATTGTTACTCCTCAAGGTGTAATAGTATATCAAGGCAGAATTGAAGCAATGCTAAATTGGCCAAGGCTTACTAATATTTCTAAATTGTGTGGATTCTTAGGCTTTACAGGTTACTATAGAAAGTTTGTTCTTAATTACGACATCATTGCTCGGCCCCTTAGTAACTTGCTAAAAAGGGACAATACGCATGGGCAGAGGATGCCGAAGTAGCTTTCCAAGCACTCAAAACAAGCTATGACTTTAACTCCTACACTTGCTATGCCAAATTTTAATGAACCTTTTGTCGTTGAATCTGATGCCTCAGGAGATGGAATTGGTGTCGTTCTAATGCAGCAAGGGAAACCAATAGCCTGCATGAGCCGAGCCTTAAGAGTGTCTAGACAATCATGGTCCATCTATGCCCGAGAAATGTTGTCTATTGTTCTCACCATCAAAACTTAGAGGCCATACTGGTTAGGGCAAAAGTTTTATATCCAAACAGATTAAAGAAGCCTCAAATATTTGCTAGAGTAGCGAATAGCGACACCGAAGCAGCAAAAATAGGTGGAAAAATTACTGAGATATGATTATGAAATCATTTACAAACCAAGATGGGAGAACTCAACAGTAGATGCACAATCAAGAGTGGTAGGTAGTCCTAGTCTTAATGATTTGTTTGCTTCTCATGCTTCTCTATGGGATGAAATCAAACCTGACGCTATTGGACATCCATACAATTTTTTTTTGGCAAATTGGCTACAGAAACACCAAGTGATCCTTACATACGAAGAAATGTGTTGGTGTACTATAAAAATAGGGTGGTGGTTCCTCCAAATTCTCAAATAATCAAACAACTTTTACAAGAATTTCATGATTCTCAAATTGGTAGCCACTCAGGGGTATTATGAATATACAAAAAGCTTGCTTAACAATTCTATTGGCCATCAATGTTTCAGGTAGTGCAAGACTATGTCTTTTCTTGTGATGTATGTCAACGAGTTAAAACTAAAATGCTAGTACCAACAGGACTCCTACAACCATTGCTTATTTCGTGTCAAGTTTGGGATGACATTACTATGAACTTCATAGAGAGATTGCCAACTTCCAACGGCAAAAATGCAATCCTTGTTATAATCGATTGATAATAGCACGTCGTAACACAACTCAAAATAAATTAGACCTACAACTGTAGTAGTAGTGAGTCTAGGTCGATCCCGCAGAGAGTGTGTGTAAAGATTTTGAAATGAAAATAATTGGTATTTAGGTTTAAAGGGAGGTTTTGGTTGA
>JANZLC010000005.1:27811644-27833723 GCA_026413385.1 Erythroxylum gracilipes
ACCGGCACTCGTGTTGACAAACTATACAAACTGGATTCTAAGACAACTAATCATTATGAAAACCTGCACTCAAGTAATATTGGTATTAAAAGAAACATAACTAATGAGAATTCATCAATGTTATAGCATAATCGATTAGGTCACATCTCTAAACAGAGAATACAAAGACTTGTGTCTGAATGAATTCTCAATTCCCTTGATTTATCAAATCTTAAGGTCCGCATAGAATGTGTAAAGGGAAAACAAACAAACATAAGGAAAACAGGTGCAAACAGGAGTAATGAACTATTGAAATTGATTCACACATATATATGTGGTCCGTTCCCAACAGCTTCATGGAATGAACAATAATACTTTATTAGTTTCATAGATAATTACTCTTGCTATGGTTATTTGTACTTAATTCATGAGAAGTCACAGTCCTTAAATGTGTTCAAGAATTTCAAAGCTAAAGTTGAAAATCAACTAAGCAAGAAAATAAGGGTTGTCAGGTCTGACCGTGGTGGTGAATACTATGGCAGATATGATAGATCAGGTGAACAACGTCAAGGACCCTTCACCAAATATTTGACTGAGTGTGGTATAGTTGCTTAGTACACCATGCCTGGGACTCCTAGTCAAAACGGTATAGCTAAAAGACAAAACCAAACTCTTAAAGACATGGTGAGAAGTATGATTAGTCATTCTTCTTTACCAAAATCACTTTGGGGCGAAGCACTTAAAACTGCAATTTACATCTAAACCGAGTTCCTAGCAAAGCAGTAGCTAAAACCCCATATGAGTTGTGGACATGTAAGAAGCCTAGTATTAGGAACTTACATGTCTAGGGTTGTCCAGATGAGGCAATGCCTTATAGGCTGAATGAAAAGAAGCTGGACTCGAGAACTATTAGTTGTTACTTTGTAGGTTACTCGGAAAAGTCGAGGGGTTTCAAGTTCTATAATCCCTCAACCAGATCCTTTTTCGAAACAGGGAATGCCAAACTTATTGAGGATGTTGATTATAGTGGGAGTATTCAAAATATAGATATTGTGTTTGAAGAGGAGTGTGTTAACATTCCCACTACAGTTACAATTGAAAGTGATGGGTTAACTATACCTGACACTATTAAAATTGTAAATTAGGATAATGTTGAAAACACAATTTTACCTGTCATACCTCCTACTGTTGATAAGGAAACATTACTTGATCAAGGCAATGAAAATCAACAACCTTAATTAGAAGTGCCTATTAGGAGATCCACTAAAGAAGGGAGAAGTGAATATCAGATGAATACATTGTATATCTTAATGAACATGAATTTGGCGTTGGGGTGGAGGATGATCTGACATTTGTAAGTCAAGCCAAATTATGTTCAAACTCTGATAGGTGGATTGAAGCCATGAAGGAGGAGATGAAGTGTTGGATCCCGTTTCCGGAACCCAACCTTCTTCAAGCATAAAACATGAAACATGATCATCTTACCTTGAAGGGTTATCCCATGAAACCCTAATTAGCCGTCATATTTTTTTTAATGTTGGACCTGTAGGCTGCAATTACCTTGAGTGGGCTTGGATCCTCAGCTCAAGCACCCCGCCAGTCACAACCTTAATTGGTATTGTCCTCTTTGGTTCTTAGGTGAGTCCACGACTTGAACCCATGACCTCAAGGTTTTGTTATTATCTAGCAACACGCCTCTTACCATTGAGCCAGTCGTGGACTCACCCAAGAACCAAAGAGGACAATATCAATTAAGGTTGTGACTGGCGGGATGCTTGAGCTGGGGATCCAAGCCCACTCAAGGTAATTACAGCCTACGAGTCCAACATTAAACTTGTTCTTGAATAAAACCATTTAAAAATTAGTTTAACATCCATATGAAACAATTTAAAATTCATGTAAGATTCAAATGCAATTGATAACCTAATAGCTTTTAACCTAGCTATGAGGCAAAAGTTTTCTTAAAGTCTAGGCCCTCCTCTTGATCATACCTTTTAACCACCAATATATCTTCTTTTTTCCCACAATGATATCCAATTCATCTAATTTGGTTTTAAAAACCTACTTGGTACCTATTGTTTGGTGATCTCTATATCTAGGTATTAAAATCTACATCTTACTTCTCACAACTTGGGTTCAATTTTTCATTTATATCCAGAACCTAATGTTCATGATAAAGGTTTCTTCTATCGTCTTAATCTTAAATTGAGAAATAAAAGCAAGATGAGATAAGTCTGTAAAATGAGATATAGTGATTACCTTTTGTTGAATATCACCTTTCATTTGATGCTAAGGATGGTTTCTTTCTTTTTAATTTTCAATCTCTTAAAAGCTTCTTATCCTTTTTATCTGCCTCATTTGGTCTAACAATATGCTAATATAAGGTGTCATGGTAGTCAATCTTGTTTTCTTTAATGAATAATTTCTTTAATTCCTCGGATAAACCTACATCATTAGCTTTAAGATCTTTTTCGAATTCAAGAGGGTTAGATTCATCAAAAACAACACACATAGACTTTTAAATAACAAGACTATTCCTATTAAGCAATATATGATTTTCTAGATAAGGAATCGCTAAGAAAAATTCCTTTATCTACTTTTGGATCAAACTTTCCTAAGTTAGCTTTCTTATTAAAACTATAGTACTTACAACTAAAAACTTTGAAGTAACTAATTTTTAGAAGCTTCCCATTCAAAAGCTTATAAGGTTTTTTATCCAAGTTCGATCTTCTATAGAGACTTTTTATTAAACACTCTTTATACTTTTCTAGTTAAAGAATAACTAAGAAAATTTTCTTTAAATGCCCAGAAATCAAACTTCCCTAAGTTATCTTTAGTTTCCAAAATATAGAATTTACAGCCAAAATCTTTGAAGTAACTAATTTTTTGCTTCTTCCTATGCTAAAGCTCATAAGATCTTTTATCTAAAGTCGATTATGTAGGCTCTATTAGAAATATATCATATGGTAGACATGATTTCTGCCAGAAATACTTAGAAAGATCATACTTATTTATCATGGTCTTAGTTATTTATAGAAATGTCCTATTTTTCCTTTCAAAAACTCCATTTTGTTGAAGGATTTTTGGAGAAGAAAAATTGTGTAAAATACTATTATCTTTACAAAGTGCTTTAAACATTTCATTCTTAAAACCCTTACCATGGTCACTTCTAATTGATACAATAAACAGTTCCTTTCTTTTGAACTCTCTTTACAAATTTGATAAATCCATCATGCATTATTCTTTGATAGACTTATGAAAATTTACAAAAATCATCTCAAATCATAAAATTTGGCACCTAGATTAGTAACTCTAGTTAGACGAAACAAATTTACATGAAGTAAATGAAAAATTCTAATGGAAGTTATTGAATTTTTGCTCTTGAATGAACTTTTGGACTATATTTTCATTTGAAAAGCTCTAGAAATCCTATCTCTCTCAAATTCCTTAGAAGTCCATTAACAAAGTTGCTCTTAGTTAAGATTGAAGATAAAGTCCATGATTACATTTATAGGCCTCCTTTACTAAATCATGCATATTCACTAATAAACATTAGGCACTTCATATATATATATATATATATATATATTCCCTTCTCTCTTTCCAAAACATGCAATTCTATTGTCAACTACTCCAGATATGATGCGTAATCTTCTGAAACATACTTCATAATCTTTTTCATATAATTAACTCATAATTAACAAGTTATTCTTTAATCTATCAATTAAAATATATTATCAATAATAGTATGATCTTCTTTACCAACTTTTCCAATACAAACTATTTACCTTTGTCATTGTCTCTAAATATGATGAATCCTCCATCTTTGCCTCTAAGAGTTAAAATTGAGATGCATCATCGATCATATTCATTAAGCATTATTATCCATATGTTATTTATTCCTTTTTTCTTAGAGGCCTACAAAACAAAATAATTAATATGTTTTAAACACCTAAATGGAGCTTAGATCCTTAATTATTTAATCTACTTCTTCTTTTCAACCCACTTCCTTAAGGATTTAATCCATAAGTTTTATTTTGTGACATAAAATTTGTTAATGTACCCATATTTTCCATAAAAATGATATAACCTGTTATATGAATAATGGGTTGGTTCTATAATAATGAACCTTATGAGTTTGGTGCATGAATGCATTCCTTCCATTTTAGATAGTGAGGACACTTTGCATAATTGTATATATGAGGCATATTTCTTTGATTGTATTGGTTCTTATAAGGAGTGTAAACGTGTATCATGATATTATGCTTGAGGCTTATTATAAATAGAAGCTTGATGTCTACTTTTAATTTGATGTTGAGGTCTAAAATAGTAAGAGTGAGATTGCATGTTATTATGTATCTTTGTATTGAAATTGTGCCTATTCTTTCCTTAAGAAATAAAAGGTTATAGGCCTAGATTATGAGCTATACATGAAAGTATAAAGCTTTCTTTTAGATTGAGCCTTAATCGATGTGGCTTTTGTATATGATTTATGTGTATGTTTAGATGTGTAATATTTTTTAAACGTATTTGTTATCTTAGGGGTTGATTCTTCACTATACACATTTTTCCCTTGACAAAGGTAGTTATGGTATTGGATACAGTTTCATAGTTATATCCAATCCCAAGCCTATTATTTGAACTCCTAATAATTCTCTTTTTTAATACTTTATTTCGAAGCTGCTAATTTGACTATAATTATACATCCATATGTGATGTATTTTGCTTGATATTTTATAATTTTGTTATATATTTGATACTTTATTCATTTCAAGTGTATTTCGTGGTTCATTCATTCGAGCATGAACCTAAGTCCTTAGCCTGGATCGAGTCAATTCTAACAAGATCAAAGACTCTACTAAAATTTGTATCAAGTTTGATTTCACTCGCCCATGTTTACCTTAGTATTTTCACAAGTCCCCTTCGTACGTGTAATCTAACTAATATTTCATCTAAGTTGCATTGTGAAGGTCACTAAGAAGTGAGGGTGTAACACCAACCTCATCGCCCCTCTCAACATTGTGGGGCTCACAAAATTAACGTCCATAGCAGAATCGGGTGCATGGGACGTGCAAGGCATGTCGCTAAGACGTGAAGGCACGTACGCAGAAGTAGGTTCGTTTTTGGTGGTTAACTGCCCTACTGACCCCGACTTTGCCGCGAACACAAAAAGCAAACATCCGCTGCTTTTTCTGTCCCCAAAACAGTCATTTGCTAGGCCGTGGGGTGCCAGACAGACCTCGGAGACAAAAACATCCTCTCCCACTCCACCACCATTTTCCTTCTCCCTCTGTTTTTGTTTTGTTTTGTTTTCATCAATTCTCGTTTATCCGATCAACACGCTACTTGCTTTCGGTGTCCACCTTTTTTTATATATTTTTTTGGATAATGCCTCTTCTATTGGGTTGATTAGATCTCCAGCTTTTAGGTACGTACCCATGCCATGTAATTTCGTTTGTTTTAATAAAATCGTGATTTCTTAAGAATTTAATTGATGTGATATGGCGCTCAGTTCTTTAGATTCATGGTGCATAAATGTTAGTCTGATCCTTCCTTAACTTCTCATTCTTTATAACTTTAAGCCTTTGATTATATTAAGCTTCTGTTTAATATAACGGATGGGTTGCAGGGTCTTGTACTAATTAATAGATTTAACTGAGGAGCTGATATGTTGTGTTGCGGGGGTGCAGAGGAGGAACCCACCGGTCCACCTGCTAATCAGTACGCAACCCCACCAAAAGGAGGGCCGACATATGGAGCTGGTGAATTTTATTTGGTTCTCGATTGGGTCCTTTTAAGAAATTTCCTTTTTTTTTTTTTTTGTTGCCCTTTTGTTGTGATTATAACCTTATCATACTAGATCAATATATGCTTTTGGCTGCTAGGTGCTTAACATGCAATTTCCCAGATAAAATTAGACTACTAATTATCAAGAAGTGGCACATTATTGTTCTCTTTCGAATCCTATTAAGGAAAGCACAATCTTTCTTTGTTAATTGAAGCTGATAATTTGAACCAACAGAAGAAGAGAACATCCTTAGATTGGTTAATTCTATATATGTGAATTAGGATTATGTTCACGTGAATTCCTCGCTCCTTGGAAGTTCTGATGTTATAATTGCTTCTGCGTAATGAAGGTGGTGGAACAGGAGAGCCAAAGCATGGCAACCCAGCCAAAAGTGGAGCTCCAAAGAAGGTCTTACCCATTGAAATTCCTTCCATATCATTGGATGAGTTAAATAGGTTGACTAATAACTTCGGTACAAAGTCACTTATTGGAGAAGGTTCTTATGGCCGGGTTTTCTCTGCCACTCTAAGTAATGGTGTGCCTGCTGCAATAAAGAAGCTAGATACCAGCACTTCACAAGAGCCAGATTCTGACTTTGCGGCTCAGGTTCCATACACACTCTCAGACCAATAGTTGTTCAATCCAACATATATTTCAGGTGACAAAATTATGATCGAATTGTGACTTGCAGGTATCAGTAGTTTCAAGACTTAAGCATGAGAACTTCCTGGAGTTGATTGGGTATTGCTTGGAGGCAAACAATCGAATATTAGTGTTTCAGTATGCGAGTATGGGTTCTTTACATGACGTACTACACGGTATGTACCTCTAGTCAATTTTATTTTCCGATTTCTAAAGTTCACTTTATAGAATTTGATTGAGATTGAGCCAACATGTGGTGCAGGGAGGAAAGGTGTACAAGGGGCTGAACCAGGTCCAGTTCTGAACTGGAATCAGAGAGTTAAAATTGCCTATGGTGCAGCGAAAGGCCTCGAGTATCTGCATGAAAGGGCGGAGCCTTCGATAGTGCACCGTGATGTCAGATCAAGCAATGTCCTAGTATTTGATGACTTCATCTCCAAAATGGCTGATTTTAACCTGTCAAATGCCTCTTCTGACACTGCAGCTCGACTGCATTCGACTAGAGTCTTGGGAACATTTGGTTACCATGCTCCAGAGTAAGCCTTATAACTCTGCTTAACCTCGTTCAAATTGTCTGCTACTTACTCTTCTTTAAAACCAGTTCATATGGTTGAGAAATTTGTGTGACCGAAAGTCAAATGAATAAAGAACACTGTTTTCTCTGGGACTCTTATGGTATGTAGACATAGTGCCAGGTCTTGGTCATACTCTTTCAGTTTGAGCTTCTCCACATCTGGCTCTTAAGAGGATCAGAATTGACAGAACAAAACATCATATCTTGGATTCAGTAATGTCTTTTAGACAGGACAGAAATGATTTC
The DNA here is from genome assembly GCA_026413385.1 of Erythroxylum gracilipes. NCBI lineage: Eukaryota > Viridiplantae > Streptophyta > Magnoliopsida > Malpighiales > Erythroxylaceae > Erythroxylum > Erythroxylum gracilipes. The sequence goes on from JANZLC010000005.1 coordinate 27,818,874, forward strand.
TGCCATACTTCTGCTGCTCACCATTAACGTGTTGCTAAGAATTTCTAGTGCTAAATGTTAACATGTAGTAGAAGCAATGACAATTAGTAATTTCTCGTTAATTTCAAATCTTTGGTTTGCTTTTCCAGGTATGCCATGACGGGGCAGATAACTCAGAAAAGCGATGTTTACAGTTTTGGGGTGGTTCTTCTAGAGCTCTTAACTGGAAGAAAGCCAGTAGATCATACAATGCCCAAAGGACAACAGAGTCTTGTTACTTGGGTGAGTTTCTTTTGTTTTTTTGTTTATTATCTCTTTTGTTATCTCTGTCTCCTTCATTACCTTTACATAATCCAATTAATTGGTTATGGTCATGTATTACTTCAGGCAACACCAAGATTGAGCGAAGACAAAGTGAAACAGTGTGTGGACCCAAAGTTAAATAACGAATACCCACCAAAGGCAGTTGCCAAGGTTCTTAATGTGCTAGAATTTAATTTAATTGCCGTTGCTGAAAATTCCTTCTTTTTTCTTAACTGTGCTGCTTTTTGTTTTTCGAATTAATCAGTTGGCAGCAGTGGCAGCACTTTGTGTTCAGTACGAGGCAGATTTCAGACCAAACATGACAATCGTTGTAAAGGCTCTTCAGCCACTCCTCAACTCAAAACCAGCAGGGCCAGAAGCTAATGCGTGACTTACAAACTTTCACCAAAGTACCAGGCATTTGTAGAACGTAACTCTTTCTTTCAATCTTTATTCAATCTTTTCTGTAATGGACTTGACCAAGAGGTTGGAATAATACTGTTAGTATATAAGACTGCCAATTAACTGGATTTACCACTGAGAAAACCAACTTTATGTTCTTTTGTCGCTTCCCTGGAGAAGAAATTCATCTACTCCCACATACCTTTATTATTAAAGTTAAATCTGCAAATGCTTGTCATCGTCAATGTTGAGGATACCGTACCAGATTAGATTTTGGTACAATACTGTACCATTATTAGTCAATATCAGGTACTGTTTCGAGTAATTTTTTAAATTTATAAAATAGTCCCTAATTTTTTAGAATTACAAAATAGTTCATTATTATATTGTACAATTGTATTGTATATTTTATAAGTTTACATCAACATTGTTTCCAAAAATTATAATAATAAATAATAACCACACTTAATATGAAAAAAAAATAATTATCATCATACAAATATAAATTTAAGAACAATACAAAGTATTTAAATATTACAATTTTATCATATAATAAATAATAATTACACTAAAGCATCCAATAAAAATAATAAATATCCTTTAACTCTCAAACTATTACAATTTAAGACAAGATCGTAATGAGGAACCAACCAAAGTAGAATTGAAACCTGTAACAAAAATATTTACAGTTACATTACATATATAGAATTTAATATATACATCAAATATAAGTAAAATTAAAAGAAAAGAAAAAACAAAAACCTAGAATTTTATTCAATCATTTACGAGAGGATACCCGTTATAACTACACTGACTATAGTTATCATTTGGTATAAAATACTCATCATTGAGAGGAGTCTCATCATTATCATCATTTAAAATTAATGCACCAAATGGCATGTCACTACTTTCCCAACCAAGATTATCTTCCAAGTCATTTACATCTATCAAATTCGGTTCTTCAAAAACTCAATCTGCTAAAAGATTGATATTATCAATAGAAATTGGATCTGTTTAACTACTTATGCTATTAAGACTCCTAGTAAACAATAAAATTTAATTATTAGAAAATTGTAAGAAATTATATCGAAATTAATAATGATAATAACATACATTTCCCGAAGCTTTAAATTATAACGAACGAATACTAAGTCATTTAATTTCTCGTGCGATCCAATCTATTACTAATGGATGAATTCAAATGTACTACAATTTCGTTCACAGCTTGTTGCACTCACACATTAACTTAAAATTCGAATTGCAAGCCTTTGTAATTTTGGAACACTACTTTTGAATTGATCCCACTAAGAAATTGTAAGTCATAAGATAACAAAAGTAGCGTTACAAACAAAATAAAGTGATAATTAATTTTCAACAAATAAGAAAAAGGAAACAGCTAATACCTGGAGAAAGTTTTGCTCTTTATCGAATAGCAATTGACAATCTCAAATCCCCAGAAGACAACTTATAAAGCTTCATTTGTGAGCTAAAGAGATCTTGCATCATGTCATAGCCAAAAATTGTTGTAATAGTGAATAGTATTTCTCTACTAACTTTACTTTTCTTTATAAAATCTGTTCTAAAATATACATTAGGATTTAAAAATGCCCTAGCTGGAGACAACGAAGAAGAAAGTTGTCTTTTTCACCTCTTGTTGATGATTGCAAGAGATGGTATGTACAAAGAATGCTTATTTTCATATTGGCCTTGATTGTTTCCTTCACCCTTTCTATGGCATCAAAAAGATAACCCATTGTTGGCTTTTCTTTTCTATCAATCAAGCAAAACACCCTTACCAAAGGCTCACAAACTCGGATACTAAATTAACATTCAAAATAAAATTCTCTATCTTCCAGTATAATGTTGGAAACCTTCAATCCAACATTAGACCTAGCATGCTGAGATGCAATTCACTTATCACTTGTAAACATTTATCTTAACTCTTTCTTCTTCGAAATAAAGATTGAAGTAATAAGAAATTCATTGCAAATCTTGGGACGACACAAATTCTTACTATTGATAAATTCCTTTCTCATTAAATTCAACTCTTATACACGATTATAAATGAAATTGGTCATCTTTTTAGCTTTATGTATAATCTTATCAATAATAGGAAAATACCTAGGTTCCGTTATATTTTCCAACATTAGATCAATACAATATGCAGCATAAGGAGTCTGAAAAAAAGAATTACACCTATTATGTAACCTTCTTTCTACCACTTTATTAGTGGAATCATTGTCAATATTGAACTTAATAATATTTTCTGGCCTCATTTCATTCACAACTTTATCAAATATCTTAAATAAAGTATTGGTATTTCTAATAAGGTGAAATGCATCAATAGACTTCAAAAATATTAAGTCATTTGTAGAATAAACTAAAAACTTAATAATAGGCTCTTGTCTCCTATTTGTCCAACAATTGCACATAATTGAAAAGGTAGCCCAATTCACTTTTCTTTCAGCCAAATAACTTTTAATTTCAAAAACTGAGCAACTCAATAGTTTACCTCTTAAGACATCAATCGAAGAAACTGTGTATCCTAAATCGTAAAAGGCTATTGCATTTACCAAATGTTGATAATAATAAGACTGACCAGTATTGAATGATGAACCTGTATCATGCCACCATCTAGCTACTGTCATATCGACATTGTGAGCTGTATCTCTTGATTATATTGCACTACGAATTGAAGGTTGGGCTCCAAGAGTTGTTTATGGTGCAAAAAAACTGGTCACCTTCCTTCTTCTTTTCCTCACATCAGGTCCAGGCGTAACATTCACTTCTTCTTGGGCCCGGAATGGAACACTACCAAGCACTACTACCAGCTTCAACATTTCCACAATTACCATGAAAACCAACAAAAGGACTTCCACTACCAATTTCAAAATTCAACCTTTCCCTTCTATCTTTCTCATGTTGGTATTATTCAAGCAATGTTTTCATTTGTCACTTCCCATCATGACTTTTTTTAAAAGGTTCTATATCTCCTTTAACCCTAGCTAAATGCTTATTTAATCAGGTGGTTCCTCCACCTTTCAAATGTTTGTTACAAAACCAGCAAATTGTGTGATTCTTTATACCCATGACTAATGCAACATAAACCTAAGCTGGATCATTATATCTTTTTGAAGCAGTTTGATTAGGAGTACTTGAATTTCCTTCCATTTATCTATAACAATAAATAAAGATATATATCAAAATCATACGCAATTTAATTTCATCTAACACAATCCAAATTTATCCACATTTTAATCATACACAATTCAATTTCATTTAACGCAATCCAATTTTATCCAACATAATTCATCAATAAGTCAGAAACCAATAATTCAAGATTTCAACATACACAAGACGCATATCCATCATATGTATATAACTCATTTTGTATGATTACATCATACACAATTCAATTTCATCCAACGCAATCCAATTTTATCCAACACAATTCATTAATAAGTCATAAACTAACAAATCAATTTTTCAACATACACAATTACACAATATGCAGGTCCATCATATGTAATATAACTCATTTTGTATGATTACATCATACACAATTCAATTTCATCCAAAACAATTCAATTTTATTCAACACAATTCAAAATACACTTATTTTTCCTTCTACTATATTGTTATTCTTTCCTCATCTTTTCATGTCTCTTTAAAAAGTGAAAGAAGAGAAAAACTAGAGTCGTCTCTTCTTATGATAAAACCGACCAATGGTTTGATTTAGGTGGTATTCGAAAGTAAATCTGCTAGCTTTCTTTGGTCTATTATATGATATGTATAACAATTTAATTGTCGTTACCAATCAATATACTAATCAACTTGACAACTTAATCGAAAGAGATTGCTAATTGATAATTGAAAGAATCAATAGATCCATGATTTTATCAAATGAAGAAAATAAAGATGCAATTATACAAATCAACTATACACTATTACACTTGGAAAATGTTAACTATTTAGAAATACAATTGATTAGATTTTAGTTTATACAATTACATGGACCTCCTCAGCTTCTCCTACACAACCGTATTATTATTATTTGGCATGTCATAATTTTATACTCAATAGTCAAAACTATTATATTAATTTTAAGAATATGTAACAAAATATTATTTCAATTAATAATTTACCAATACTATTATGCTAATTTTAAGAATATGTAACAAATTATTGTATCAATTAATTATTTACTTTAGACTCTAAAATTAAATGCTAATATGAATACAAGATTATTTTACATTATCTTTCTCAGTTTTAACTTTTAAGTTCTAACTTTCAACTCTCAAACTTCAAATGTCAATTCATGCATAGCCACCCTTGAATGAACCAAATCATAACCAATAAGATTCAAAAAACCGTGCATCATTCATTCAAATCCAATCCAAATATTCAATTCCAACCGGACACAAATCACAAATCCAATTCACATTTTAATTCCAACTTCTAACGTCCAACAATCCAACTCATTCACAAATGCAATTAAGTAGAAAAAAACAATTAAAAACACAACCTAAAAAATTTTCAATGTATAGGGTTTGGGTTTTTGGGTTAGGTCGGGATTGGATCTGGATATTTTCCAGATCTAGCGAGTGGCAACTCCAGAAGCGGTGGTGGTAGGTAGCGGTGGATGGTGTTGGTAGGAGGAGAGTGGGGTGGCGTAAATGAGGGGACAACTGAAGCGGTGAAGCCTAAAAATGGTTCGATGGTGGCGACGCGTGGAGGAGTCGAGGAGGGTTGTTGGTGCGATGGTGGCGTGGAAGAATAAAGGAGGGCATGTGGTGTTGTCACCGGCCAAAGAGGGACAACCAGCCACCGGAGAGGAGAATGAGAGAAAGAGTGTAGGGTGTGTCTAAGAGAGAAATAAAAATGAAAAATAAAAGAGAGGATAGGAAGAAGCAAATGGGTCAGGCGGTTAGGCTAAAATTTTTGGAATTTTGCTAATTAGTCATCAGAGTTTTCAAAACTCACAGTACCTGCTAGTATACGATCAATATTTTGAATACCGACTGGTATTAGGTTATTCCGACATTGGCCGTGTTAGCCCCAGAATTTTTTTCTTGATGAACAAACATGATTTAAATTTATTATGAGGTCTTTATGGATTTATTTTTGGGATTAATTATTATGTTAATGTGAGTAGATTTTATTACATAGGTATGCATGAGGGGCATTGTTGGAAGATCACTTAAGTTGTAAAGTCTTAAGGCATTGAAGGAAGGGTAAAATGGACATTGTGGCTCTGTCGTCCGCTGCACGAATGTCCGGCTATCCCAATTATGGTTATGGTGAGGGCTATGGCGGCGCACCGCCGTCCCAGCCACCCTACGGAACCCATCCTCCGCCACCTCAACAACCGTACGGCGCACCATCAGCACCATATGGAGCGCCTTACGCAGCCCCGCCCGGTTATAAACCTCCCAAAGACAAGCCTCATCCTCACCAACCTTCCGCTTCCGCTGGTGGTTATCCTCCATCGTCGGCGTACGGGAACCCCTTTGCCTCTCTAGTCCCGTCGGCTTTTCCCCCGGGCACTGATCCCAACATCATCGCGTGTTTCCAAGCCGCGGATCAGGACGGCAGCGGCGTGATCGACGACAAGGAGTTGCAGAGAGCGCTCTCGAGTTATAATCAGAGCTTCAGCTTGAGGACTGTTCATCTTATGATGTATCTCTTCACCAACACCAACACTAGGAAGATCGGTAAGTTAATGAATTGAAGAGAATGAAGTTTGTGCCAGTAGGTCTTCTTGATTTAAGTTATTGATGTGTACGCTCTGCAGGTCCAAAGGAATTCACTCAAGTGTTCTACAGCCTTCAGAGTTGGAGAGTAAGTGGAGATAAATTGAATATAAATTATAAAATTAAAAATAATAAATGATGGATGGATTGAATGGGAATGAGCAGAACATATTCGAGAGATTTGATAGGGATAGGAGCGGGAAGATCGATGCGAATGAGCTGAGAGAAGCGTTGTTGAGTTTGGGATTTGCGGTGTCGCCTGTGGTCGTTGACTTGCTGGTGGCGAAGTTTGATAAAACTGGCGGAGGCAGGCAAAAGGGTGTTGAATATGACAATTTCATCGAGTATGTTTTTGTTTTTGTTTTTGATTTTGATATATATAATTTTTGGGTTTAATAAATATAAATTAATGTAGAGCTTTTGATTGAATTGCAGATGCTGTCTTACTGTGAAGGTGAGGCGTTTTGGTGGTTTATTTATTAGGGAGCTTTAGCGTTTAGCTTCAGTTTTGGTTGTGATATTATTGTTTCAAATTCAATCGTTGCAGGGTCTGACGGAGAAGTTCAAAGAGAAGGACACAGCATACACTGGCTCAGCCACGTTCACATACGAGGCCTTTATGCTTACTGTTTTGCCTTTTCTTATAGCTTAAGATAGACGCTGTTCATGTTATTTTAATTACTTTCCTTGTAGTAACCACTACCAGTACTGTTGTGTAATACTCTGCCGTCATGTTTTATGTATCATTGTATGGAGAATATAATATAGGAATTTGGTTTTGTTGAGACATCAGCTGTAAACAACTTGTCTGGCAGGTGTCACCTAATGGCAAGTTCTTCTGGACCGATGCATGTCTTAAGACATGACCATAACCATACGTATCAACAGCGTGTAAGGTAAGTGCCACAAGATGGATTGATGCATAAGTTTATAGGTAAATTTACTTAAGTGATCCACAAAAAGCGGGTCCAACATTTATTTAATGGTATAGCGTTTGTTGCTCATCGAGGTATTTTTAGTATCGTAAAAGTTCTGTATTTGTTACCATACGAGTATATGTAGTCAGGGCTAACTAATTGCGTTTTCGGTCTGAATTGAATCGATTTAGGTCAGCGTATTTAATGCTACTTTTGTAGGAGGGTAAGCGTATTTCATGCTGCTAGTATTCATCCAACGAACTTTCTGGTCAGACGTTGTCGGTGGAAGCATTCTAGGCAAGGCAGTTGTAAACACGTGATTTGTCAGGCAAGTAAATTTAATATAGCGGCAACATTTAAATAGATATAAATTAAAAATAATTGGATGCAATTGCAAATTAAATTTGATGGGATGACATAAATTAAAATATAAAATAAAAAGATATAAAAAAAGGTTGAACAAAATTAAGTATCACCAATAATTAATGATTTATCAAAAGTGAGAGGATAAGCACTCTGAGAAAGTATTATTAGTGAATCCACGAATGATCAATTGATTGATTTTTTTCTAGCCTTATACAAGAATATAGAAAAGTGGACGATTCATTTTGTAACAGTACAGTGACAAACAGAGCGTCGGTTCCATAAAAATAAAGTAAATAATAGTCTAAGGGTTCATTTGGTTGAGCTTTTATTAGTAGAGCTTTTGTCAATAAAGTTTTTCTGAGAAGAGCTTTTTTTTAAAACCAGTTAACTGTTTGACTGTCAATTAAAAAAACATCTTTTTTAAAAGAGCTTCATATAGTAGATTGTTTGGCAACATAAAAATAAAAAACACTTTTATTAATTTTAACTATATTTTATTATTAATTTTATTTATCCAAAAATTGCTGGTGTAACCAGAAAAACTCTCCTCAGTTCTACTCTGTTCACATTTAGAATACAATGGTTTCTCCTTCCACATCCTCTTTCTCGTAGTTGTTAGATTGAGAGAGCTATGAAGTTTTGAGAAAAATGTTAGTGGCATACTTCTCTTTGTTCTAGTACGAGATAAACAGAATGAAACAACCACTTGTGAAGACTAAGGATGGAGATTTTGAACTTCTCTTCCAGGTTACAGAGGAGGAGTTGGAGGTAGGTATGTCGTTGTGTGATTTTCATTCTCATTTTGAAGCTAATCTTGGAGGGTTTCGTCTAGAATCTGAAGATAAGTTTGAGAATGAGAAGGCTTTTCGTTTCGGCAAGCAGAGAAGACGTATTTTTTGAGATTTTTGATTAGCAAGATTATAAAAGTAAGTGACGGGAGTGAGTTTAAAAATAGCTTTCCGAAAAAGCTAAAATTTGGGCTTTTCTGAAAAGCTTCAAATTTTAGCTTTTCAAAAAGCTGTATTTTAGCTTTTTCAAAAGCTAATTCTACTTCAAAAATGCTTTTGAAGTTTGCACCCAAACACTCATTTTTCTCAAAAATAACTTTTGCGGTAGAAAAAAGTACTTTTAGATCCTCCAAAAGCTGAACCAAACAGGCACTAACTCTCTTATTATTATCTACTCAATTATTAAGAAAGAGATTGGTTTAACCTAATTCTATATTAAATTGAGTAGATCAAGTTACCATTAAAGCAAGCAAGAACATTGAAGGTTTACCTGCCAAAGGATTGGGTCAAGCTAAACACAGATGGAACCGTTAAACAAAGGCCACACATCGCTTCTGTGGGTGGAATAATTCGAGATTGGCAAGGGCGGTGCTGCGGAGGATTTACTCAACACATTGGAAGAAGCTCGACTCTTACGGTCGAACTCCGGAGAGTTCACTCAGGCCTTACTTTGGCTTGAACCCTTAAGTATCGCCGAGTCATGTTAGAAGTGGATTCCTTGAAAGTCCTTAACATCCTCTCCTTTTCATCTTCAAATACCGAAATTGATGGTCATAATTTTTTGTTGGCAGGTACCCGCGGATTACTCCAATGAGATTGGGACGTGCAGATCCAGTACATACATCACGAAGGGAATCAGTGCGCGGATCATCTGGCAGCTCTAGCAGCTTTGGCCATCCTAGGGATACATGTTTTCCAGGAGCCTCCTATGGCAATTTTGGAGATCATTCACCGAGACTCGCAAGGAGCAGTGTACCGTAAAGCACTGCGATAGATAGTTTTTTCTTTGTAACAAAAAAATTGAAGGTTTACGATATATCACACCAAAAGAAATAGTATGAGTAATAGCCATGTGCTCTGCCTGCTATCATAAATAAAATAAGCTCCGTCGAGGTCGTGTCATATGACGTCAGACAATTAAAGAAAAGACGACCTAAGACAAAATTGTTAGTGGCCCCGTCTTTTTCTAGAAATCTAGAGAAACACTGATAAACATAACCAAGGACACAAGTTTATTAACTCTCGTGTCTATCCATGAAGAGAACTAGTATAGAACACAACGAAGAACATTGGTGCATTAGAGCCCGTATAATTCCTAGATAAGAATTAATGAATTGTACAACTTAGGACATGATGGTATCTTGATAGATGTATATTATATTGTGTTTTCTAGAAGTTTATGTGCGTTTTTAAGTACTTTCTTAAACGATAATAACAAGAATTTGATTTTAATTTTATGTTTTAATGGTTGTTTGATGTGTTTGTTAGTGAGTGGAAACAAAAAAATTGAAGAAAAGATAAAGATACTACAACAAAGTTGCTCTTTTACTACAAAAAAACATAGCTAAATGTCTGCAAAACGTCGCCTATAGTTATTTCCTACGTTCATATTTCATTGCACGAAGCATTGCCAAATTCCTGAGAGAGTCAAGGCTGCCTGTCCTGTGATCCTACCTAATTTATCAAAAAAATTTTAAAAGTGACAAAACAACATAGTTTTGTTACTTTTAGTTAGGCTTGGCCAAAGCGGTCCTGGCCCGAGCCTAGCTCGTGGTCCGGTCGGGCCAAGCAATATCGTCCCTTGGCCCGCTTCGGGCTGAATTGCCATCTCTATAAAGAGGACCTTGACACTTTGCTTATAGCATTTAGTGCTTTATACTGTTATTAACAACACTATAACAGTATACTTAGATTATAAAAGAGTCCAACAACATAATAAATATAAAATTCCATAATAATAATAATAATAGTAACATTTAAATTATAGTGAATTAAGTAAAATGTGACAAAAAACAATAAACTGATCAATATGTTATTTTCAAATAGAAAATCTACATTGTAGACTACAAAAATTGTGAATCTTTAACTTGAAGAAAACCATATCCTACATAATACTATACCAAATCTAAATTTCGTAATTCAATGAAGTCAACATGTGATGTTTATATTTTTAGGTTATTCCTAGTTCTACATTTTTTTCTACACAAACATTGTTTACCATATCTAAACTAAATAGATAATATTTGTTTCATTATCTGTAAGAGAAATAAGAAACTAATGTAGATAACAAATAATTATATATATTATTATGCTTAAAACCCCACAAAAAAAAGAAAAAAGAAAAGAAAAGATGAATTTGACAGTATGAGGAGAGAAGGCGTAACAAATACTTCTGCTAAAATTAAAAAAAAAACAAAAGAAGATATAACTAATACAATCCAAACAAGAATTATATAAAAGACTTGATAGTAGAAAGGAAATTGGTTAATTACTAAAAAATGCCCAAACTATCTTCAATTTTTCAATTATAGCCCGTACTTTAAAAAGTAGCAATAAAATGCTCAATCTTTCTTTTTTTTCAATTATAGCCTGACGTTAATCTCATCGTTATCTGTGCTGATGTGGCACAGCCACGTGTCGACACTCCTCTTTATTTAGACACCTCAACTAGTTTAGAAGAAGATTGCCTGATTAGCGAAATGACATCGTTTAGCTTTGATAGTAAAACAACGTCGTTTCAACTAAAATCAGATCTCCTTTCTTCTCCCTCTCTTCTCTGTCTCTTCTCTATCGATTAATGCTTAAAACTCTATAACCTACGATCCCCCAAAGTTTATAAGACTAACAAGCATTGATGCTTCTTCTATCGTGCGTTGGTGCTTCTTCTATTGCAAAGTTATTTGCTCCATCAGACTAACAAGTATTCTCTGTGATTTCGTTAGTGGATGGTTCATAAGAGAGTGACTTCTTCGTCAAGTAAAAACTAAAGATTTCGTCACCGGACTTCCTGTGGCGCCGACTATGGTATGATTGATCCTCTCTCTCTATTGTTCTTTCCACTTTGATTCAATTTTTGTATGAAATGGTGTGTTGTTTTATTAGGGTTTCAAATTGGATTGTGTTACGGTTTCGAAAGCATAAATCCAATTTGTTGTACTATGGTTTCAATTTGGATTTGTGCTTCCAGAAAATTGACATGTATTGTGTTAGGGTACTAGGGTTTCAAATTGGATTGTGATAGGATACGATTTGTTTGTTATTGAAAAGGAGGATTGAGTTGTAGGTGTATATAGCAAATTGAACAGTGAAAACCTTTAATACTCCTACACTTGGTTTTCAGTATGAAATGTAAGTTGAATAAAAAAAATCAAAGTAACTGAATATATGATGGTCGACTTGCATTTCATCTTGGTGTTTAATGAAAAATATGATTTCTATTTGGCTTGTTCTATGCTCTAATATTTAATATTTGGTTCAACTTGCATTCCATTTGGTAATTACTGAATGCATTCCATTTAGTAATTACTGAAAAATATGATTTCTATTTGGTAATTATTGAATGCATTCCATTTTTTTGTCTCAAAATTTTGAGTGTAGTTTCTTATTTGTATGTTGTGGATACATTCTTTTTTAAGTGGTACATCCACAAAATGACTTACTTATGATCGTTTTAGTAGGTGAGATTGCTAAGTTGAGAAGTATTGTGAAAAAAATTCACGAAATTTGTAAAGGTATGTTTCTGGTGCCTTTCCATCATTTCAGTTTGTATTATTCTGATGTTGTACTAGCCTTTTATGAAGCTCCTTGCATATGAAAATGTGGGTGTATTATTTTGATGCAATCATACTAACCTATTTCTATGCACTGTTAGTTGTTGCTTTTTTTTTCTTCTTGTAATAGTTATCATTTCGTATTTAGTCACAGTTTGCCTTTGCAGATGTTAGTCAATTTTGAATTTCATTATGGTGGAGTGTTGGAAAGGAAGGAAAATAAATATGTTAGGGGTAAGATTAAAAGAAAAAAAGAATATGGGTATCGATGAACTAAGCATGCTAGTTCTAAAAGGGATTTATAAAGATAAAGGAGATAGAGTAATCACTATGTTTACAAATTTCTAATAGAGTAATCACTATGTTTTACAAATTTCTGCATGAGTCCATTAGAAGCTTGATGGAGTAAGGCTTAAAGCATGATAAGACATATTGGATATGTTGAAAAAAATGGAAGAATTGAATTGTCAGAATGTTCAAATATACTATGATCATGGTTATGAGAATCTTGCGATAGATGGTGAGGAGTCAAATTCTAATGACGAATTGGAGCAAGATGAGGGGTTGTTCCAAGTTAAATTGGAGTAAGATGAGGATTTCACTGTTATGCAGGATAATGATTCTGGCGATGATTTAGTTGATGAGGCATTCTTTGGAACTGATGATGAAGAATATGTTAATGTTAGAACAAATGAGAGGAGGTGTGCAAAGACTTCACAAAGTGGGTCTGAATTCGACAAAGATGTTGATGGTGTCAGTGGAAGTGAAAAAAAATTCAATGAAGTTGGTGATCATTCGAATGATACTGAAAGAGCAAAAAGAAGTTCACATTGTGCAAATAGTGATTATGATGACAGTGATGATGAAATTCAATCACCATTTCCTAGTGATGATGAAGCATCAATACCAAAGAAGAAATACATTAGTTTTAATCCAAGTTGAAATGAAAAATTTTAAGTCTGAAATTGAAATGAAGTTCAAGGATGAGAAACGGTTGAGGGAAGCTACAAGGAAATATGCAATTATAAATGGGTATAATGTTTCAATGGTGAGATTTGGTGTATGAATGGAAGTAGTTTACGATGCACATTTTCCTTTTCGAGTACATGCTAGCTAGATTGGAAATGAGAAAATATTTGTTGTAAAGAGAGTCAAAAACACTCATACCTGTAGTAAAGTGTAGAGGAATCAACAAGCTACCCGGGAATGGATTGCCAATGAATTCATACACAAGTCCAGGAGGAACCCTAATTGGCCTATTAGTGAACCATCTTTAATGAAAATATGCAAAGGTCACTAAAATTCAATATTATAGGGCTAAGTGGGAAGCAATTACTATGTTTCGAGGATCAATGGAAGTTCATTATATGAAGTTATGGTCTTATGGACATGAGTTAATGTGAGCTGACAAAGATGGAAAGTTTATTATTGAATGTGATTTTGATGAACAAGCCTGGAGACCAATATTCAAAAGATTTTGTGTGGGTTTTAATACTTTGAAGTATGGTTTTCTTGGTGGATGCAGGAAGATTATTAGGTTAAATGGATGTTTTCTGAAGACTTTCCTTGGTGCTGCATTATTATTTGTTGTTGGTCGTGATGGAAACAATCAGATGTTTCCTATATGTTGGGCTATAGTTGAGGGAGAAAACTACCAATCATGGAATTGGTTTTTGACCATTCTTGTTGAAGATCTCCACATAGGTGGAAATTTATGGACTTTTGTAAGCGATTAGCAGAAGGCAAACTTTAAATATCTATATATGTTATGTTCATTTGTTCATATGATCAACACTTAATTAATTTATGTAACTATTTGTTTTACAGGGTTTAATGGAAGCATTAAAGAACTTGTTTCTAGAAGCTGAACAAAGAAAATGTTCCCGTCATGTGTATGCAAACTGGTATAGTGTTCATAAAGGGCACACGTATAGGGATTTATTTTGGAAAGCGGTGAATTGCACAACACAAGTTGATTTCGATGAAGTTGTTAAGTCAAATGACTTTACGAGATTAATAATTTTGATGATAAAACCAAAAAGAAGAATGAAAAGCAAACAAATAAGCTTTGTAAATAATCAGACGAAAGCGAAAATCAGACGGAAGGACACAGACGCAAATAATCAGACTAAAGCGAAAATCAGACGGAAGGACACAGACGCAAATAATCAGACGAAAGCAAAAATCAGACGGAAGGACACAAACTCAAATAATCAGATGAAAGCGAAAATCAGACGGAAGGACACAGACGCTAAAAATCAAACGAAAGCAAAATCAGACAAAGGCGTCAGGAGACTCAACCGAATAATAATTTCTTTAAAGAATTAAGAAGCAGTTATCAAGAAGCAGTTGAAGACGAAGACTATAAATAACTGGTCAGAGTCGAAAAAAGGATATAGAGATATATACATACATAGTGATACATACACGCACATACAAAGAAGAATTTATTGCAAAAAAGCTTTGTGCGAAATTCTGCAAGTTTATTTTGTCAATTGTATCAAGTTCGAAATACTGTTTGTGATACAGATAGCCTGAAGAGGCTAAGAGTAAAAGAATACTTGTTGTAGTG
>JANZLC010000005.1:27842960-27857692 GCA_026413385.1 Erythroxylum gracilipes
TTATTATTCACTGCTCTGATTTTAATGACATTAGTCTCAATATTAATTTATTTCGGTGTAACATTAATAGCGGGTATCCTTTCATTAAAGTTGAGTTTACAAAGTTGTAGGCTTAATCTTAAAACATGACAGAGAAGTAATAGGATGAATTGATCTTTGTTGCCTTCAACTCTAGTGATCATCTATTGCTTATGCTTTTTTAGGTGATTTGTTTGTTAGCGGTGATCAAAGATCAATTCAAACTTAGTATTCATGACGTAATAGAAACAAAAACACATCATAGATATAACAAGAAGCTTGAAGAGACCAGAAACCTAGGTTTAATTACATAAATTAGTAATATACAACAAAGACCTTAATTTCATGATTATAAGTGAATGAAAAAACTTAGGTTTCAACATTCATCAAAACATGCTAGAGAGACCAAAAGCTTGAAGAGAAGGTTTGTACATAATATACCTACAAATAGACGAAGATAGAAGAAGATGGAAGAGGGAGTTGCTGGATAAAACATTCTACTAGAAAAAGACAGACAAAGGTGTTGTTAGAGAAAACAAGCTAATGGAGAAAGCAGACGAGGGAGCTATTAGAAGACCAAGAAAGATGAAAAAAAGATATGAGTGTTTTTAGGTTATCCAAACGATTTTGTTTTCATTATTCTTCTTCTTTTGCTACGAAAATCTTTTTAAACTATGAAATTCATTTTCGTAGCTAATAACTAAGGCACCTGTGTGTTTTAGCTATAAGTTTTTAATATTGAAATGTTTTAAACAATGAAAAAATGTCACCAAACATCATTAACTAAAAAAAATTGTAACTAAAAATATTTTGCTAAAAAAATAAGTTCATAGTTAAAAAAGTTGCCAAATCTTTTTAGCTATGAAATATTTTTTGTATCTAAAATCCTTTAGCTACAAAACAGATCTAACGGGAAAAAAAAGTCACCAAATATTTTTAGCTACGAATATAAAATGTAGCCTATTCTAAGCATAGCTAATATTTTTAAATAACTTGCACATTGTTGGAAGTTTGAGTAAAATTATTCAAAATTGTAGCCAAAGACTAACTTTTAGCTACGAATTTCAATTTGTAGCCAGAAAGATGTAGCCAATTCAATAGTTTTTTAGTGAGAAGCACTTAGAGAATAGGAAGATGCACGATTGTGTATGAGCAGTTGGTGTATGGATGAGCCTCTGTCATGATCATGCATCCCATGCACAATCGTGGCAGTAAGCATGGATAGGACGCACGATCATGCACACCAGCATGAAATTTTTTTGTATTTTTTATATTTTGGGGCTATTTTTTGAACCAAATTAAGTGGAAAAACCCTAGAAAAAACCTAGAAACCTTATGAATTATTTAAGGCAAAGAGAAATAACAAAAAGGAGGTTGCACATCATAATCAAAGAGATCAAAGTGGAGACATTAGGATCAACTCCAGAATTTCCATATCAAACATAAAGTTGTTTTCTTTCTTTTCTCTTCTTATATTTTCATTTTCTTTGATGTTAATTTGGATTATTAGGATGTTAAACATGATTATGGATTTCTAAATCCATATTAGGGATTATTCATGATCTATTTTGTCAAACTTTATTTTTTTTAATTCTTGATATATTAATTCTGTGATATTTGTTATACTTATATTTGATAATAAATCAAGAGATTGAATCAAGTTATTTGCATTAAGGTACGTAACAAGAATCAGTAACTTAATAGAACTGCAAATATTAGCTTAATAAACAATTGAAGAGAGATGTTATTTGTGAGTTAAATATCCTTAGGATTGTTTTAAATCCAATTGACTAGTTAGGAGTAGCTTTGTGAATCGAGAGGTTGTAATTCTATTGTTTTTTATTTCAATTGGGATTACTTAATTAGATCTTAAGAGAGTGTAATCAAAACCTTAGGATGTCTAGGATTAAGCATAATTGAACAAATAAAGGGAAGACAAAACAAGGATAGAATAACCCCTAAGTTTTCATTATTGATTAAGTTCATTCTTATTGCTAGTTTCAATCATTCATTTGTTTAATTTTATTAGTTTATTTCAATTTTACTTAATTTATTTTAATTCAATTCATTCAATCTTTTATCACCATAGATAAAGTGCATTCATGTTGTTAGGTGACTAATCAATCCTCGTGAGAATGATACCTTTTATACTACAATTTACGATTTGTATACTTGCAGTACGAAAGTTTTTATATAAAACTATCAACCTATATTTTCTAAAAAAAATAGTATTTATAAGTATGAAAACCCTATAATAAGAAACTTTTCTGGTTTTTTTTTAGAGATAAGATTAGCCGCTAGGAGAAGAAAAACCTTAGAGATATATTTGGTAACCATTTTCAATGAATAAGAGGATTGAAATCATCCCAATGTATTAGAGTACACTAAAATATCTAGATCAATAATAGCAAATTAATAGAGAGGCTGTTTTTGATAGACTTATATAAAAATATGCATATATATAATTAATTAATAAAAGATACAAATTATAATAATAAAGTAATATAATTTAAAAATAAATATAAAATAGAAATAAAGATAATAATAAAATAAATAAATAAATCTATATAACTAAGTATGAATAAAAATATAACAATAAGTAATACAATAAATACAAAACAGGGTAAAGATTAAAAATAAAAGATAAAATACGTGAATAAATACACCAAAAAGAAAGAATATAAGTAAATAAATAAAACAAATAAGTCATTACAAGAAAATGTTTAGGTTAATAAGTAGCGAGATCACATCTAGAAATTTTCTCTTTTGATTTCTTTTATTCCATTATTTATGTTAGTTTGCGTAAAGATGATGGATCGTTAATTTTCATATTTGAGGACTAGTGTTATTTTTTTATGAATTGATTTAATTTATTATGAAGGATTTTGTTTTGAGAAATATATTTGTTTGCTCTTAAAACTTGATTTAATTTATGCTAGCAATTAGATTAGATAATAATTTTTTATGTGGTCAATTTAAGAGAATTTGCATATAAGTGGATCATGGAATTGATATTAAGAGTTACATGAGGTGCAAGAGATAAGCCTACATAAATCTTCTAATGTTAAGGTCAAACCTTCCATGAAAATTTACATAACTTAATGCATTTTATAAGGATTTAATGATGATAGAAATATCAATTAATCAACTTAATAATGGTTGGTTGTAACTCAAGAAAGATAACGTTATAAGTTAGGAAATTTCATTAGTCTAGCTTAATTTTTTTAGAATTTTTTAAAACATAAATATAAAGATAATGGTTTAGGGAGTTCTTATCTAAACATTATTCATATATGAATTCGTGCTTTGATTAATTGTTTTTTTTAATTTCTTGTGGCTTTCTTCTATACTTAAATATAACTTTATTTTATATTAAATATCAATTAACAAATACAAATCCCTTTATTTAATTGATTAGGTAGTAGTAAAAGAGTGTACTAATTTTTTATTACTTCCCCATTGTATCACACCTTATTCACTATTATGTTACTAGCAAACAACAAGTTTACTTATCTTAAGTTTTTGTGTAATAATATTGTGATAAGAGAAAATTTGAGCTTTAAATGAACATAATAATTTTTTGGCGCCATTGTCGGTAAAGAAATTAATGTTTAGGAGACTCTATAATGATTGTTCTAGTAATTTTATTTTATTTTATTTATTTTATTTTATTTAAGTTTATCTATTTTTTTGCTTGATCTATTTTGGTTTTAGATGTGGTGCTTAGTGTGAAAAGGAGTATAACTTCCAAATTTTTTGAAGAGGACACATAAATTAAGAAGACAATTCATCAAATGCTCAGATAATGGAAAAAGTTACAACTTAACACTCACATCTTGATACAATTGAAGAAGAGCACAAAAAGAGTAAAGTCATCTTTATGGATATGCAATTTAGTATCCTTAGATCAACAATCAACATAAACTACTTTGATATTAAACGAAACATCATCCAAATGTTATAACTATTTATACAATTTGACAAATTACTATAATAAGATCCGAACATATATATCATCAAATTATCGAAAATTTTTGACACATTCAAGATTAATAGAGCAATCAACATTGATTCAAAGCTGAGGATATTCTCATTCTCACTAAAGGATCGAGTAAAGAAATTATTGAATTCACTACCTACAACTTTAATCAACACATGAGGCAATTTAGTAGACACGTTTCTAACCAAGTACTACCTTCTAATAAAGACTACCAAGTTGAGAGGAGACATCTTTGCCTACACAAAAATGATAATGAAACATGATATGAATTGTAGGAAAGATATGAGGATTTGGTGAGATAATGTCTACATCGTGACCTTCCTATATAAGTATAAGTTCAAACATCCTATAATAGTTTGAGTTTATATGAAATAGATGATCAACGTATTTGTTAGTGGAAATTAAGTAATAAAACTCCATAAGCCACCTGTAAACTTATTGAAGAGATAGTCATAAATAAGTACAAAAAAAGATCAGGCAAGTGAGGATAAGAAAGCAAGCAATCATGTATACACAATATGGAAGTTGATACCATATTGACAGCTTCAGTGGAAACTAAAAAAAATTGATAATAAGAGTGTACTTGCAAGACTAACTCAAGTATTATATTGCAAACTGTGTAGGAAATGACACAAAATAGTAAATATTAAGTTGAAAACCCTATGGATGAGCAAGTTAATAAAAAATCACAAGTAACACCCATAATAGAGGCTAAAAAGTCATCCAGAATTTCATAGATTAATCAGACAACCCATTAGCCATCTCTATTTGGATATTATATATAATAACAACGTGAGAAGAAATCAAGCATATAAAAATTGATGAATTGTTTTTATTAACATCCTAAAGATTAATTTCAAAATCAAGATTATAAAATCAACATACACACCAGATAGCAGCTAAAGAAGTGCTCATATGAACTTGAATACTATGAGCTAGTATAATTAGTCTTATCCAACTAAATGTGTTTTATATTAAAGCATGGTGATCTTGATATTTTTCCAGAAAAATGCATATATTCCGTTCTCTATAGAGAAAAAGTACCATAATTAAAGACTAGTTTGAAGACCTTAGAGTCTCCTTAATGATTGAAATGCATTTGTTATGCCTATTGTAAAAAACTAAACCAAATTATAACATAATATCGAGCCCTGCATAACAAAAAAATATGGAGATAGAAAAATATTGCACTAAATTTCTACTCCTTTCAACCTGTCACTGGTTCTAAGCTTATTCTAAATGGAAAGCTAGCGAATGAACAAAGTTTTGGGAGAATTCACATTGACGCATACTAGGTTCAAACAGAAAGCTATTTGACTAGGCATCCTTAAAAAATATAAATAAGATTTATTGGCGAATCTATTAGAACTGTGAACCATCCATATTACTTTACCCTTAGCTTCTACATCAAGATTATAGTTTGATATATGCTCCAATAAGTGACTGAAACCTTTAAACTTGCAACTCCATTATCCATTGACAATAATGGAGTTTACTTTGGCTTTTAGGAAGACTAAAAGCTTGAGATTACTTTTCCTTTAAATAGTGGATAAAAGTCCTAACTCATTCAAGATATTAAACAAAAAATGAGTGCCATTTCCATTTCTACTTATAGTCTTCACATGTTGATGCATTGTGCCCTTTAATTTTAAGATTTGACTGAGAATCTAAGAGTTGCGTTTTTTAGGCTTGATACTCCATAAACTATATTCTCTTATGATATATGAGTGTACCTATGTGACCCAAACGGATTCCTTGTCCATAAAAGGCTTCTAAATATTTGATGAACGTATACCCAAACCTCCTTCTTTCAAAGAGAAAACCTTAGTCCATATTAATTTAGCTCCCAAACAGATTCCTTGTCAATAAAAAGCTTCTAAATATTTGATGAATTTATACCCAGACCTCCTTCTTTCAAAAAGAAAACCTTCGTCCATATGAATTTAGCTCTATTAGCATTTGACCATATGAAATTCTTTATGATTCTCTCCATACACTTAATGATACACGGTTAAAAATATACAGTACAACTGTACAATATGACAATGGACTATTTTGTAATTTAAAAAAAATTAGGGACTATTTCATAAATTTAAAAAATTATCTGAAACGGTACCTGGTATTAACCGGTACCGGTACCGGTACCATATCGTACTGGAACCCAATCCAGTACCAAGTTCGGTACGGTATTCATAACATTGGCATGAAGTCCTTAATTCCCTACACAAAAGAGCTCTAATTATTGCTAGAACCAACTAAGTATGAAAACTAGCTTTTTAGATCTTCTTGGCCCTGAATTGTCTCTCCCCTATTTTCACCAAGGAGCTCTTTTTTTGGAGTTCCTCTTACACTAAATTATGTTGTGAAAAAATCTGGTGGTTCTATACTAATAGCGCATCATAACGTTAGTCAAAATAAAAACTAAACTACTACTATAGCAGTAGTGAGTCTAGGTCGATCCCATAGAGAGTCTGTGCAAAGTTTATGAAATAAAATCAATCGATGTTTAGGTTTAGGGGGTTTTTGGATTTTTTAAACAAGAAAATAAAATGAAACTAGACTAATAAAAACAAATTAAAGAAAACATGCGAAAAATGATAAAATTGGGAAATTTTTTAGGGACCCAGTTCTTTAGGTCAATCTCGGCCTACACCCTAATTAAGCAAATTTCATTGATTTGTTGTTTTCAAACCTCTCCTAGCAACTATTAATCATGGGTTAATAATTAACCCGAATTTTCCCTTGAGTTTTGTTTAATCAAGATACGATCATTAATTAAACCTAACCACCGAATAACCCAGGATATAATCTTTAGATTTAATTAGGCAGTAGCATTATGAATTAGGAAAACCGATTCATCAAGGCAACAACTACATACGATGTGTTATTTAACCTAAGTCATATTATCCCTAATGATTACGAATTATTAGTCGCTAAACATGAATTTCAAAATAACAATTATGAATTACATTGAAATTCTAGCAATGAGTTTGCAATTAAACGATTCAATGAATGCATTAAAATCATCTTTGCACAATACCCAATGAGTTCATACACAAATAACCAAACAATAACAAAAATTCGATTTTCCATACATAAAACCTAAATCAACTAACATAGGATAACACAATCAATTTCTAATGAGAAGAAACAACAAAAACAATAAAATACACTTAATTCGAGTCATCGACATTGATCTCACCTCCAAACCGATGTTGGGACGTTTAGCCTTCATGAATCTCTCCCAAGAAAATGCTTCATCCCCCATAAAAATACCCTATTTGAAGACCCGTTGTAGTGCCTCCACATTTCTGGCAACTCTCTTCTATTCTCTATTCTATTTTCTATTCTATCTCACGCTACTGTAGCTTTGATGTGACAAATAAACATGTTGTGCCCACCTTATTGTTCACCTATCTTTTTAGCCCTCACAAATTTCTCTCTTGAATGTTGCGTTTAACTTAGGCATTTGAGTTTAACGCAGATGCTGCGTTTGTGCTTCCCATCTGCTACACTGCCATTTTGTGTTACTGCTTCCCATCTGCGCTACGTTGTTTTGGTCATGGACTACTTCCTTCCAGCTGCCTTCATCTACTTCCAACGGTTATTTTCATTTTTTTCATTTTTTAATTTTCTTATTGTCTTTTAATTTCTCCTTTTTGCTCCATGAAGACAAGTAAAAAATTAATCTTAAAAAATGGCCCAAATATCGTACTTTCAACTCACTTTAAGTTCTTTGCTTCCGAATTGTGCCTAAAATCACATATGAGTCAACGTGAGTATCTTAAGCAATTTCAGGTCAATAATCACTAAGTGTTATGGAATAATTTCATAATCAATTAAGCACCTATCAATTTTCTCCACACTTAGCTTTTGGCTGTCCTCGGGTAAAACATTAAAATTAAGCTCAAAGATAGAAAACATTAACCCGTTTCCCATATATTCCAAGAACACATAATCATAAACAAAGATAAACGACTTTCAAAAATCATAGCAAGAACTTAACATTTCAAGCTTGAACTCATGATTAATCAATATTCAATATCTTCAAAAACTGAGCAATCTAATGATAGACTCAAAAAATGTGTTTAACTAAAATATATCCATGGGTACATTCAACACCATTCATGATCATGACAATCCACAACTTTGCATATCATTTCATTTCTCCACCACTAAAGTTCACATGCACCATCATGGATCAAAGGACTTTTCAAGGTTATAATGTGGGCAAAGGTAAGGTGAGATATATTTGGGTCAAGTAGCATGAGAGTCATTAAAGCTAGTGAAACAAATGTAACACTCAATTATACCACTATGTGCACAAGTTAACATTCATACAAAACTAGGTAGTGCACAAGTTAACATTCATACAAAACTAGGTACTGCCAGCTATGATAAATGCAACACTTATATTTCACAATCCAATTCAGCTCTCACACACAAATCACATGAAGCATATACTAATATGAAGGAATCACTCATACAATTGATGACAATACATTGAAACCACAAAAGTGAACCTTCTAAGCCAACATCTACCTCATATTCAACATACTTAAATAACATATTCATTACAACTCTGAGAAGATGCATTAATTGTGAATAACTTTGCAAACACATATGTACTTCTTCCTTAATAAATTATTTAAACAAAAAAATGTTTTCATTTTTTTCTTCTTTCTTTCTTCTTTCTTTTTCTTCTTTCTTCTTTCTTTTTTCTTTTTTCTTTTTTATTTTTCTTTTTTTCTTTCTTTTTTTCTTTCTTTCTTTTCCTTATAAAAATTAAAATAAACTACATCAACATGGGAATTTCAATGATAAGGCATAACAAAATATCCCAACATTAACCAACCCACACATATGTACACCCCCACACTTACACTTTTGTACATCCATAAACTCACCAATCACAAATGTTCCAGTACCTTTATGGCTTGGGTAGGACATTTGGTTAAGTATAAAGCATGTAATGTGGTTAATATAAAAAGAAAGGTATAAAGCTCAAAGGGGGTTAACAAGGAAAAAATCATGTCAATAGGGTGGCTATTTGGCTAATGTAGTTCGAAAAAACAAAGAATACCTAATCATTTCCATGTTATGCATATGATAAAAATGTGGTCTCGGATATAAATTCAAAGCAAAATCAAGATGTACATGTCATGAAGGTCACACATTATTAAAAGACAATGAGACTGAAATGAAAGTGTCAGTCAAATAAGGCTTAAAATCTCACCGGCTTTGTCTACCACTAGTCATTACTCTTCTAAAGATAATGCATATTGACTAATCACAAGAGTAAAAATACATACTAAAGTTGCTATGAAATTCTCTAGTCAATTCATACTCTAATCATGACTATATAGCCCTAGAAGCAATAGAAAATGAGAAAATGTTTGTTTCATTTTTTTATTCTCTCTCTCATTTTGATTGAAAACTTAAAAACAAGCATGAAACAAACTAACATAGAAACACACATGCAAATAAAAAGTAATTCAAAAATGTAAAGAAAAGAAATTTACTTCCCTTGGGTTGCCTACCAAGAAGCGCCTTTGTTTAAAGTTGCTGGCTCAACTCCTTCTTCCCCTCACGTGACAAAATTGTGATCTTTAGGTATTACAGTTAGTGCCACTTCCACTCAAGGTTGTTCTAGATATGGCCTTAGTTGAACATTATCTGCATTCAGCGTCTTCCCCATCCTTAGATTCTCAATCTCGACTGAGCTCATAAACTCTGGAAAGATCTCAAATGTCTCTTCTCCTTTTTCTTCCTCATTTAATTCCTCCAATCTGCTATGTAAAGGTGAAGAGTCATTCTTAACAATAAACTAGAACTCAGTGGTTACCTCCAAGCTAAAAGATATGTGTTTTTCTGCTTTGAGCTCCTCCTCTGCTTCTTATATACAAGCAATTCGTCAAGGGTTGGCTTCAAAATTCTCAAGCTCCTTATCACTTTGTAAAGTTTTCGCATAAACATCAATTGGGTACACCTCGGGCTGATACGATTGCCCCTCTTCGCTTTATGGTTTCAGATGATTGATATCTCCCCATCGAGGCAATGCATCTTGCTGGAATTGCAAAGCATCCTGTCAAATTTGTTATACGCCTTGCTGAAATAGCTGTTGCATATTCTATTGGAACTGCTGCATATCCTGTTGATTTTGAAGATTGTTAGTAGCCATAATATTAAACATTTCTTCTAGAGATGTACCTAAGTCATGTTGGATCTTAGAATCTTGGGCGCTAGACCATGTATTTTTTGAAAATTACCCTCCATCCTGCTGGAATTGTAGAGTATTCCGCTGCAATTACAAAGTATTAGCGTTCACAATATTAATCAACTCTTCCAGAGATGGACCAAAGTCATGATAGGAAGCTTCTGGTCTATATGAGAATTGTTGTGCATCCTGCAAACTATCATGAAAGTAATTCTGATAATTATCCCATCCATAATAAAAGTTAGGTTGATCAATCAAAACATTGTTATAGGATTGAGAATATGAGTTATAAAAGAAATTACCTCCGTCCATATCTTTTTTTTTCACAAACAAAGAAAAAATGAAAAGATCACGAAATAACTAAAAAGAAATCAATTACGAACAAATATATACAAAAAACTAAGTAAATCACAAACAGAAACTAAAACACTGCACTCTCTAGTAAAGACGCCAAAATTGACAGCGCGTCGTAATGCTAGTCAAAATAAAAACTCAACTATTATTATAGCAATGGTGAGTCTAAGTCAATCCCACAGAGTGTGTGTGCAAAGTTTATGAAATGAAATTAGTCGGTGTTTAGGTTTAGGGAGTTTTTGGATTTTTTAAACAAAAAAATAAAATGAAACTAGACTAATAAAAATAAATTAAAAAAAACATGCAAAAAATGATGAAAGTGGAGAATTCAGTAGGGACCCGATTCTTTGGTTCAATCTCGGCCTACACCCTAATTAAGCATATTTCATTGATTTGTTGTTTTCTAACCTCTCCTAGTAATTATTAATCGTGGGTTAATAATTAACCCAAGTTTTCCCTTAATTTTTTTAATCAAGATACGATCGTTAATTAAACCTAACCATCGAATAACCTAGGATATGATCTATAGATTTAATAAGGTAGTAGCATTACAAATTAGGAAAATCGATTAATCAAGGTAACAACCACATACGATGCGTCATTTAACCTAGGTCATGTTATCCCTATTGATTATGAATCATTAGTGGCTACACATGAATTTTCACATAACAATTACAGATTACATTGAAATTTTAGCAATAGGTTTGCAATTAAATGATTCAATGAACGCATTCAAGTCATCTTTTCACAATACCCAATGAGTTTATACACAAATAACCGAACAATAATAAAATTCCGATTATCCATATATAAAACCCAAATCAACTAACATAAGATAACATAATCAATTTCTAATGAGAGAAAGAAACAAAAAAAAAGTAAAATACACTTAACTCGGGTCGTTGGCATTAATGTCACCTCCGAACTGACGTCGGGACATCTAGCCCTTCATGGGTCTCTCCCAAGAAAATGCTTCATCCCCCATAAAAATACCCTATCTGAAGACCCCTTATGTTCTCTATTCTATTTTCTATTATATATCACGCTGCTATAGCTTTGAGGTCACAAATAAACATGTTATGCCCACCTTACTGTTCACCTATCTTTTTAACCCTCACGAATTTCTCTTTTGAATGCTGCATATTAGAGCTTTCCTTTCTTTTAAATAATGAGACTGATATGAATGTGTCAGTCTAATAAGGAAGGCTTTAAATACCTTATTGTTCTCTAGATACTTTATGTAGGTATTTAAAGCTTTCCTTTCTTTTACCTTCAGAATGGGATCCTTGGGGAATCGATTTAGCTCCATTTAAGTAATATGTAGCTCCTATCTTTACTTCAACAAGATCCTTGCTGGCGTTTCTACCTTTCTCCTAAAATAACCTCTTTAATTCTCCTTTTATCGCTTGCAGCTTTTACATACATTTAAAAGAGTAATGCCCCTCAACTTAAAGTTTCGTTCTTTTAGAGATAGCGTCCTCAAACCTATCAACATTGGTTGTGAAATTATTAAACCTAAAGGAGAAATTAAGCTTCAAAGGCTTATTATCCATTGTAATCTTAGTAAAATAGTGATCTAAGCAAAGGGGACAATTGAAATGTGCCCTATTGCTAGAGAAGTTGGAGAGTCATAGGTGATTTACTAATGCCCTATGTAACTTCTTCCTTATAAGCCAGTTTCCATCCTACTTATTACTCTACATGTGAAAAAACCATCATAACTTAAGTCATATAAGCTACAAGTTCTCAGAAAATTTAAGGAAGTCCTTGTTCCTTACTTTATAATATAGACTTTTATCTTTATTAATGGACAAATCTAAGAGGTTATTGAAAATGAGAAATGAATTCATCAAGGATTTCACAGCAGCAAGTCCTCAATAAAAGATAGGTTAAAGATCCTTAATTTTTTGCACTTCATTAAATATGAACTTGCCCTTTAAAGTGATGTTATGACCAATCAATCTGGTTAAGACCTCAAGTATAAAGTATAAAGTAAACAAATAGGCTAAAAGTGGATAATGGGCTATTTGTTGCTCATAATGGTATAAAAAGCGATGGTGATGCATTGCTTTATACGTTTAAAAAACTAAGATGGAAAGCCAAATGCTTTAAGAGATTGAAAAATGAATTCCCAGTTAATAGATTCAAATACTTTATGGAAATCAATTTTCATTGCACATCTTTTGATTAAGGTTTTCCTAAGGTAGTCTTTGAATAATTCTTAAGATGAGAAGATGTTATCTCCTATATTCCTCCCTTGAATAAAAGAACCTTATGTTGGATTATTGACAAAGTTTAATACTAATTTCAATCTTGGAGCTAAAAGTTTAGAGATATTTTTGTACATAGTATTACAATAAGAGATTTTCCTAAAGTCTTTCAATGATGTTGGATTAGGAATCTTTAGTACAAGACTAATATGAGTCTTATTTAATTCCTTCGACATAGATCTATTGTTAAATAATTTTATAATGGCACTGATCTGTTGTACTTTGATCTTATTTCATGATTTTTAAAACAAGTATTCATTTTATCTATTAGAGCATGGAGCCTTATTAATTAAGGTTATGGAGAGCTTCCTTAATACTTATGAGGTCGGAAAGCTTAGTTAGGAGATCTACTTGCTTTTCTGTTATTGATTGGGAATGAAAGAACTATATTCATGCACAGATGAATAAATGTCACTATAAGTTCCCAAGGTCTTCTAAAATGAATTTTATGTCTCTTACTTCAATTCCTATTGCTTCCTAATCAATTGGCAATCTTCATGGTAATGAATACTTAATTTTCATTATGATACTTTTGTATAATTTAGGAGTATTTTGACTTAGAAGTGAATTCTTTCTATTAATTGTTTCTTACAAATAAATACATAAAATAAAAATATGTGAATAAGTAAGCATAAATAAATTCACTTCAATGACTTTAATCTAGGTGAAAAGGTTAAAGCCTAGGAGTAGTACTAATAGCCATTTGAAATAGTTACCTAACTGAATAACCAGGATCATTTATGACAAAGTGTTTGCTTTCACGTTAAAGGTTAAATAACTTTTCAAATAAGCATTTAAGTGATTGTTTGTAAATTTAAAGTTTAGTTCTTTAATTTTCTACTAATTTGAGTTATTAAAATGTATGAAAGCTTAAGCACATTACTAGTGTACGTCAACTTTTTACATTAAATTGAGTTTTGTAGATTAAGATAATGTTTGAAGGATTGTTAGGTTAAATTAAACTAATTTATCATTTGATGTAATTATCTAAATATCTATTTAATTGATAAACAATGCAATCGAATGAACAATAAATATTATTAATTTATCTAGTTAAGTCATTAAATTTTTTGTTAGAATTTTAACTTTTTTAAGTTAAAAGTGATTGAATTGATTACTTAATTATAAGTAAATACTTAAGCATAGGAATATTCATGCATATATTTTCTTAAGTACTTTTTTTGTTTTAATGCTAAATTTCCTTCGTTTATTTAGTTTCTATAATACCTGTTTTAAGTAATTGTGAAAATTGGACGTTTGGATGCTATTATTCAAGAATTAGAAGCCATTCTAAGCAAAATCATAAAGAAAATTACAATTCTTAGAAGAACACGACCAGACCCATATTCATACGTTAATCCATACCTTAGAAGGATGAAATGTAGTAGGTGACAAAACCTAAGGTACAACTATGCACAAGTTAGCTAAGAAATAAGAAGATCCTTGATTTAAAGATATAACTATGATAAAGGCTATAAATTAGTTTTGAATAAGTGGGAAGCTCCATGATTTACTGGTAAAAGGCTATAAATTAGTTTTGAGTAACTGGGAAGATCCATTATTTACTAGTATGATCGTTTTTTTTTAATAAAACAAGGAAAGAAAACAAACTAAACTAAATTAGTACAAAGAGCGGCGGTATAACGCTTCATGCTGGTCTCGAAGGAGACAGTTCAAAACAGTCGACGGGGGCGTCTGGAGAATGTGGACTCCGGGGCCTGAGAGGATAGCTAGCTAGGTGAGGTGGTCCGCGCATTGATTCCCTTCCCTAGGAACATGCTGGAGCTGGATGTCCTAGTCACGCTGGACAAGGCGTCGAATACCTGTCACCAAAAAGGAAGTATCAGGCAACACAAAATCAGAAGGGGAAAGT
>JANZLC010000005.1:27910870-27925111 GCA_026413385.1 Erythroxylum gracilipes
TCATCATTTAGGAGTCAGTAAGTGCATAAACAGCCATAAAGATGAGGCCAATTTATAGAGTAAACTTGGCTCAATCATCATCCTAGATTCCCATGTATCAATTTTGCTTGCCATTTGACGTTTCCTAGACTAGGTGCACATATCACTTCATTAATCACCCAATTGTAACAACAAATTCCCAATTGCTAATTATAATCCATCAAAACAAAATTCAAGACATAATCAACACACAAGTACATCATAATTAGTTAAAACCTTTCATATCATGGGATATGTCAATTGAGTGCATATACTATCTTTACAATTTCTCTAAATTATGATTCTTGTGTGTATGTGAATATGATGTATGAATGAAATGCACTTCATGTATTCTCATATTATATGACTCAATATAACAGTTAAATCCTTTAGTGTAGAAATGGGATATTACATATATTGTTTACTGATGACATTTTTTTAAAAGTTAAAGTTTTCGTTGATTAAAAGTAATTACATGTAAAATACAAAAGGATAGGGATAATCTAAAAAGATTACAATACAAAGAGTTGTGGTTCCTAGTAAACCTCTACTTCTTAATATCTATGGATACTTATGAGACCACGTAAACTAGTATTACCCTAATCCTCATCTTCCCTTCATACTACTAGACATATTTGTTGTTATTCCTCTTGCTAATATGGTCAATCCGTAATAGTGGAAAATGTCATAAAAAACCATTTTTATGCTTCAGCTTTGTTGTCTAAAAATTTTGCAATTATGCTCTTCCAGATGTAGTACATCAAAGATGCCCAGCTTAACTTAATTGCTTTAAGATTAGCTACATTAATTACTTTTATTATTTTAATTTGTAAATTCATTTTTTTTCTTTTTCATATGGGTCTATCTGAAACAAGCTCTCAATAAATTAGGGGTAATGTTGCATACTACGGGACCTCTTCGAATCTCGCTTATTAGTGGAACTTTCACTGAGTTGTTGTTATTGTTGTTACTTTCTCATTTTTTATTGTAGACTTTTTGTTTGAAATTATTTGTTGTCAAAATTATAATTTTTTAGCATAAAGAAAATTGTTGATAATCTTGTTTATCAATTTAAATCAATAGGTTTGTTATATTAAATATCGAATATTAGTAATAAATATTACCTTTTACAATTTTATTTAAAAGTTGTATTGACATAAGCTTTTGATTTTACTTGTCATAAAATAAATTATTTTACTTACTCTTAACTTAGATAAGTAATAATTCTAGGAAAATTTAAATAAATCAATTAAAGAAATCAAGACACTCAATTGCCTTATTTATCAACTAGTCAAGCATTTAGATACTCATACTAAATCATAAATTAATTTAATTCAATCTAACAATCCTCCAAAAATCAAGTTAATTTGTATAATTTGACCTAATATAAGGTAGACATAAATGAGTAAGAAGTTATCATTTTTCAAACATTGTAATAACCTGAATTAATAAAAATAAAAACATTTATTATTGAAATAACAATTAAGTAT
This sequence comes from Erythroxylum gracilipes, assembly GCA_026413385.1. Classification (NCBI taxonomy): domain Eukaryota; kingdom Viridiplantae; phylum Streptophyta; class Magnoliopsida; order Malpighiales; family Erythroxylaceae; genus Erythroxylum; species Erythroxylum gracilipes. The sequence goes on from JANZLC010000005.1 coordinate 27,912,379, forward strand.
TAGAGGCATATTTCAAAAGTCACCGAATAGCTAAAACTAGCAAGTACAGGTTGATCCATGAGGACTAAAATTACTAGTACTAACAATCTCTCTATTATATAGTCTAACAAATTATGGTGATGGTAATTGATCAAAATTAAAATTAAAACAATAAACTAAAATAAATCAACACAATAACTAACTATAACATAGATAAACCAAGAAACAGTCAATAAAAGCAATGGTACCCAAATTGCTAATCTCCTTACGACTTCTTATGCAAATAATACATCAAGTTAAGTTAAAGTTCATTAGACCGTAAAAATCCTTTAATTATGCTAATATCTTTCTTAAGATTATTAACATCTAATTTTAGGTTAATTAATTGTAATCTCTTTATAATAAAAAGCTCTAGAATTACATTAAGTTATTTATGAATTCCTCTATTATGCTTAACCCTAATCTAGAAGATTTATGCCAACCTATCTTTAGGATTGCATGTAACTCTTTCCAATTATGTTGGATCAATTTATACAAAGGAATTCTAAATCTTAAATGTATGTAGTTAAACATGAATCAATAATTGAAAAACAAAATATGAATTATATAGGTTGCCTCCTATTTGGCACTTCTTTAATGTCTTGTAGCTAGACACCTTAATAGTCACGTTTTAGGTGGGTCGCTCAAATTGATGGATTATATTATTTTCTTCTCAATTGCTCCTTACAAATATGGTTTCACTCGATTAAAGGTTTCCTTCATTCTCGAATTTTCTAGTTCCATAGCTATATATGGAAACACCTTTAGTATTTCCAATGGCCCATTCCATCTTGATTTCAATTTTCCTTAAAACAAATGCAACTGAGAATTATACAAAAGAACTTTCATTCCAGGTGTGAGAGACTTACCTACAAGACCTTTATCATGAAGGCATTTTGTTCTTTCCTTGTATATTTTGTAATTCTCGTAAGCCTCACTCCGGAGCTCATCCAATTCTAAAATTTGAAGCAAACGCTCCCTTCCTCTATCATCTAGGTTCATGTTCATCGTCTTGATTACTCATAGTGCCTTATAATCAACCTCTCTAGGCCAATGGCAAACCTTCCCAAAAACAAACCAATAAGGGCTCATGCCTAAGATGATTTTGTAAGCCGTGTGATATGCCTATAGTGCATCATTTGTCGTTGTTGACCAATCCTTCCTTGATGGGACAGTCTTCTCTAAAATGCCCTTAATTTGCTTATTACTTGTTTCCACTTGTCTGGAGGTTTATGGATGGTATGGAGTCCCCATCTTTTGAGTGATTGCATATTTCCTTATGAGTTTTTCAAAAAAGCTTATTGATAAAATGAATTTCTCCATCGCTTAAGATTGCTCATGGAATCCCAAACTTGCTAAAATATTTTCCTTTACAAATTTAACAATAGTAGCATCATTAGTTCGGCTGGGTATTGCTTCTACTCATTTAGACAAGTAATCAACTACAACAAGTATATATTGAAATTTAAAAGATTTAGGAAATAGGCCCATAAAATCAATACCCTAAACATCGAATAATTCAACAGTCAATTGGTTACTTATGGGCATTTCATTTCTTCTAATTATATTTGCAGTTAATTGACATTTATCACATTTTAGGCAGAAGAAATGAGCATCCTTAAACAAAGTGGGCCAATACAAACTGCTTTGAAGAACCTTAGAAACAATTTTTCTCCCTCCAAAATGGCCTTCATAATAAGCTTCATGAAAAAAGGTCAAGACACTTACTTGCTCATCCTCTGGAATGCACCTCTAAATGATTTCATCCTTGCAAATCCGACAGAGGTATAGATCATCCCAAAAATAGTACCTGCTTAGGTGAAGGAACCTTTTACTTTCCTTAATACGTTCGGTCTCAAAATGCCACAAACAAGAAAATTCACATAGTCAGCATACCAAGGCACTTTACTAACAACAAATAACTGCTCATCAGGAAAGTTTGCAACTATTGCATACTCGTTTTTTGTTCAAGAGTTTGCAAGTTAGGAGTTATCCTAAACAAATGATCCATAACAACAGTTTCACTCCCTTTCTTATCTTTTATTTCCAAACTCTTGTAACAACAAGATCTACCAAATTAATCGTGGTTTTGCATAAGTTTTAGTCAAAAAACATTTAATAACTGCATGATCAGAATGAATTATAACTTTTGACCCTAAAAAATAAGATCTGAATTTTTCCAATGAAAAAATCACTACTAACAATTCTTTCTTAGTGATTGTGTAATTTAATTGTGCATCACTTAAAGTTAAAGCTAGCATAATAAATTCTCCGCAAATATTTTTTAAATTTTTGGCCCAAAATAGCTCCCACAGTAAAATCAGAAGCATCACACATAATTTCAAAAGGTAAAGCCCAATTAGGGGCCACAACAATCGGTGTAGATATCAATTTTTCCTTGAGAATGTTAAAGGCATTAAGTCATTCCTTATTAAAATCAAAATGGACATCTTTTGCTAATAGTTGGCACAAAGAACAACCTGTCTTAGAAAAATCTCTGATAAACCTCCTATAAAATTCAACATGTCCTAGAAAACTTCTAATACCTTTGACAGAAGTGGGTGGTCGAAGTTTTTCTATAACTTTAATCTTAGTCTTATCAAACTCAATTCCCTTTTGTGACACAACATGACCTAGGACTGTCCTTTGTTTCACCATAAAATGACTCTTTTTCCAACTTAAATTCAAGTTGCATTCAATACATCTTTCAAGTACTCGAGTCAGCTTATTCAGACAATCATTAAAAGAAGCTCTAAAGCCTGAGAAATCATCCATAAATATCTCGATAAAGTCCTCGATAATGATTGAGAAAAAGGAAAAGATGCACCTTTGAAATGTCACAGGTGCCTTAACACCCGAATGGCATCCTCCTGAAAGCGAATGTCTTAAATTGACAAGTGAATGTCATTTTTTACTGGTCCTCAGGAGCAATCGATATCTAATAAAAACATGAAAGACCATAAAGAAAACAATAAAAATCATGTCCAAAAAGTTTATCCAGCATTTGATCAAAAAAGAAAGAGGAAATGGTCCTTTTTGTTAGCCGCAATCAGTTTCTTGTAATCAATACACATTCTCCATCCAGTGGTAGTCCTAATAGGCACTAACATATTTTTATCAATTCGAATAACAATAATGCTAGATTTTTTCGAAACTATATGCATTGGGCTCACCCACTCACTATCCGCAATTGGATAAATGACTCCCTTATCAAGCAGTTTCATAACTTCCTTCTTCACTACCTCCCATATATTAGGATTGCGTCTTCTTTGGGTTTCTCTCATTAGTTTAGCACCCTCTTCTAGGATAATCCTATGCATGCTTATAAAGTGACTAATTCCTTTAATGTCACTCAAACTCCATCCTGTGGTCTTTTTCAATCTTTTCATCTCAGTCAAAGTTCTTTTTTCTTGGTCAGCATCTAAAGTAGATGCAAGAATGGCTAGATATGTTTCCCCTTCATATAAAAACAAATATTTCAAATTCTCACGTAACTCTTTCAGCTCTAATTTTGATGGGATTGCATTCTTCTCTTCATTGGAAGCTGTCTCTATGAATTCGCCAAACTCTCCCTCAGTAGCATCGTTTAGCAATTGGTAGTACTCACCAATCTCTTTAACCAAGTCTAACTCCCTTTCTTCTTCTTCCTGCAAGGAAAAATCAAAATATGAAACATTAATTTGATCAACAAGAGAACACTCTTCATAAACAATAGTAGTAGGAATAAGTTCAACATTGAAGATTGAAAATACTACTGTTTCTCCTATGACATTTATGGTCAATTTCTCATTCTTCGCATCAATCAAAGTGTTGGCGGTGGCCATAAAAGGTCTCCTTAGGAGTATGGTGTGCTCCTGTTATGTCTAAAGCTACAAAGTTTACGGGGAAACTCAATCCTCTAACCTTCACTAACACATCTTCCATTATTCCTTTCGAATAACAGCTTGTCCTATCAGCTAATTACAAACACATGTTAGCAGGTCTTAACTGTCTTAGATCCAATTTCACATAAATAGAATGAGGCATAAGGTTTATAGTTGCTCCAAGGTTAAGTATACCCTTAACCTCCTCACTATTACCCATTAATACTTTCACGATGAAACTCCCTGAATCTTTCAATTTAGGGGGAGTAACTACTGCTGAAGGACCGCACTTGCTACTTCTAAAACTATCACCTTCTTATGTGGTGCAAACTTCTGTTTTTTGGTGTTTAGTTCCTTGAAGAACTTCACATAAGCTAGAATGTTCCTGATCACATCTAACAATGGCATATTAATATTAACTTTAGAAAGCATGTTATAGAGATCAGAAAACTGCTCATCTTGTTTTAAGTCTTTAAGGTGGCTTGGATATGGAACTGGTGGTCTATAAATATCAGTCACCTTATGCAGGCTTGGTCCTTCATTGCCTTTGGTTGCATGCCTAAGTTTTTTACCTTCCTAAGCATGACTTGAAGAGTCGTTCCCATTGCTTTCCTTATTTTGCTCATCTTTCCCCTTAATGAGGCTCTCCTCTTCTTGATTACCTGCATTAGACGTATTAGAAGGAATCTTAACATGATTATTAATCACCATACCACTTCTTAGAATCGTAACGGTCTTGTCTTGTTCAGGTGGACTAGGCAACTTTCCTTTTTGATTGCTTTGCATTTGAGTAACGAGTTGTCCTACTTGAGTCTCAACCCTCTTCAGGGAAGCTTTCAATGAATCAAATCTCTTATTGTTCATTTCTTGATTCTAAGTGGTCGCTTGAATGAATGCATTCAAGCTTTGCTCTAAAGAAGACTTTCTTGGTATGTTTTGATTTGAGGATTGCCATTGGAACTATTTCTGCCTCTGAAAATTTTGATATTATGGTTGGGGTTGCACTGGTGGATTTCTGGTCTTCCAAGAGAAATTGAGGTGGTTTCTCCAACTAGAGTTGTAGGTGTTCGAATATGGATCATTTCGCACCCTTGGTTAAAAACCATTAAGTGAGTTTACTTGTTCTTCCTCACTTGAAAAAGTTTTAAAAGAATACAAACAAAAATTAGATCCATGACCAAAATTTCCACATATACCACATACCTCATAATTCGAAGCGCCTTGGGATTGTCTTATGGTTAGCATTTTCACATACTTCGTTAGCTCATCCAATTGCATAGCCATTTCTTGGTTTGAGTTCACTTTATAAACTCTATCTCTTCTCTCCCTCACGCTCTTTTATTGAGAATTGACCCCCAAAATTTCAAAGATTTCATATGTCTCTTTGGTGATCTTCTCTCCCACATCTCCTCCTATTACATTTTCCACTATGTACTGGCACTGTTGTATTAATCCATCACAAAAGATTTGGTTCTGCATGTGAAGTGGAAAATGATGATGTGGACACTATATTAGCAAGAGTTTGAAACATTCCAATGCCTCATGGAATGAATCTCCCTCCATCTGCATAGAGGTAGCTATCTTCGTCCGCAACTCAAAGGTCTTTTGATGTGAATAGAATTTTCCCATGAATTTGTTATACACCTCCTCCCATGTAGTCAATGAATCAGATGGAAGGGTCATCACCATGCCTTGGCCCGATCTTTCAATGTGTATAGGAAGCATCTCATCCTGAGTTAATCTTCATTTAGGCCATCCAAAGGAAATGTCTAAAAAATGGTATAGAATTTTCGAATGAAGTTTAAAGGGTCTTCATTTGGAACCTTATAGAACGATGGCAACATGTTGTAATAGATACCCTTCAATTCATAGATTCTGGCTGCCTCTCCCAAATGTACTCTCGAAATGGTAGTACCAATTACTAGTCTGGCATACTCCTTCATTACTGGTTGCCTTTGACCTATCTCTTGATCTTCAGGCTTAGGTTCCTCGAGATTGTCTTCAAAGCCTGTTTAAGGTCCTCTTATCTAATGCATGTTTTCAATAAAGGAAACAAGTTCACTTTCCCGTGACCTCCTTCCTTGCATAAACAAAATAAAGACAACACTGAATTAGTAACGAAAACAACTAAAACAATTCAATGAAATAACATGACAAAAATGTATGCGCAAAATGACAAAAAGATCAAAATTAGTTTAAGTCTAAACACTAAACACCTCCTTGGCACCAAAAACTTGTTGTACCAAAATAAATTCTAAAAATACCTTGGTTATCCTACTCGTAAGTATATGAGGTAATTGTAATCGAATACCCAGGGTCCTCTTCTCAAAGAGGTGAAATTGGTTCACTCAAATTAACTTTGAATAAAAATAAAACTCTTGAGAAATTAACTTCACTAATTTAATCTCCTATGTATGATTGAGGGGAAGTGATTGGGTAATTGTCTTGTTAAAATTAAAAATTGGGTTCTACGATCAATTCAAATAATGAACTAAATATAACTTTTTTATTCGACAAATTTATCTTCCAAATTAATTATGTAAACTCAACTACCAATTACCCACTTAAGTTAATATATTTCTAATTCATAACTTAAGTGTCTATAGTTTCTCATTCCAATATTAAACATCTTCTCTCAATCCTTTGTTTAATACTAAAATGATGCAAAAGTTGGCCACACTATTACATCCAATAAGCTCAAAAAATATAGCAAATATTGAGACAATAACACAGTCCCTTCATCATGCATAATCGACTAAATTAGCTACATTATCAAGATTAAGTAATCAGCCCATCATGGAATAAACAAATTTCATCATCTTCATATACTTCAATCCCATCATAAAAATAATAGAGAAGTATTACAGCAATAAACAAAGTATATAAACCAAAATGGATTGTCAAAGCAATAGATGAAATAAGTTTAGTAATGTAACAGAGATAAAATAGAAAAGCAAACAAATGGATCGTTGGATGGAAGCCGATGGTGGATCTCTTGCCAAGCTCAACTTCTTTGTCGTTGCTTTAACCTTTTCCCTCTGCTTGCTTCTCACCTAGAAGATTAGCTTCAGCTCTCGCTTTCTACCTCTGCTTCAAGCTCCACCTCTCTATTGTTTTTATCTCTTGCCAAACCCAACTAAGTTCTCTGTTCTTCGTTCTTTTCTCCACCTCCACCTTACTTTTAGTTTCATTTTTCTAGCCCCCTTTTTAGCCTCCTTTTCTTTCTATTTATCGGGCCAGTTTAGGTTTTGGTTCTATCATCAAAACCTACATTCATTGACATGTAATATTCAAACAATTACAGAAAACATCTGTCACACCCATGAATGTGGGAGTCATGGGTGTGAAAAGGGATTCACAGGTGTGACGTGAATTATGAATGCATTTTAATGATGTGACAAAGGAGTCACACCTATGACAATATGCATCGTTCACGTCCAACATTCCTTCTTTCATGCATAATTTTTCTTATTTTCCTGCAAAATTCACAAGACACTCTATTCAATATTCATGCAACATCCATGCCATTTTCACTCAATCCATTTTAAATTTTCTTTTAAAAGCAAGAATTTGTAACCAAAATCAATATATGAATGCAAGAAAAATCAATAGAAATTATACACAACAATTATGAGGTGTTTTAATTTTTGATCTAATAAACTTTGCCTTCTCACAATTTTCACAAATCAAGTAAAAAAACATAACTTAGTTGTTAAATCATCTAATAATATTAATGCAAGCAAACATGAAGTCAAAGAAAACAAACCTAAACTTTTGGGTCACCCAAATAATCACACAAACTATTACAATTTTCTTTGGACATTCATTTGGGAACATACCTTTATGTCTTTGCATCAGTAGGAAAAGATTTATAATACTTATGCAACTTGAAACGGTAATCCTTGGTTTTTTTGTTTTAATAATAAAATAACATAATTTGAAACATTTGTGTTCATAATGTGCACAATATTCAATTTCAACTGTGAACAATAAGTAAAAATGTAATTAATCGTTAAATCATTGAAACAATATTTCATATAGTTTAAGATTTTTAAAAAGTTACCATAACTTTATCCAAACCATTTTCAAGTAAGTTTTCTTCATTTCAAGTCCTTAACATATTACAAACAAGGTAATTCTATCCTTGTAATATTCCCCTAACTCACTTGACAATTTCACAGATTGGACCTTGTCTATAGGAGAACTTTGTTAATTATCAATTTGTATTGTTAACTTGTATAATTCACTGTAACATTCATTCGTTGCAATTCACAACCTCTAGTTTTACCTCTACCTCTTTTTCTAATACTAACATTGGAAGCTGACAACAAATTAATAATGATAAGAAAATATTATAATATACAAATATATATATTTAAACATAAGCCTAATTGAAGGTATTAAAGATTAACAGACTTTCACTAGTTGCTTCAATGTTGTTTTAGGTAGAATGAAGTTGTGTATGACTTGAAGGTAGAATATTATTGTTGCTTTGTTGTGGTAATGTATTAGAACAAACTCTATTTCCTGTGGCTAAAAGAAAGAATATTATAAGAAAAAGTATATATATATATATATATATATATACACACACACACACGTGGGTGTGCGCGCGCGCGCGCATGTGTGTGTGAAAGAGAGTGTGAATATATATACACAACTTGGGAATAAAGAACAAATATGCATGTAAGTCGAGGCATCAGAGAGCAACCTTATAAAATTTGTAACCTTATTTCTTATATACAAATAAAACTTTAAGATTTTTAATCAGTTTCGTAAATGTTGTAAATAAGTAAAAATAAATTTAATTAAAATGATGTTGTGTTTTTATCATTTTAGACTGGATTTGTTTACAACTCCATAGAAAATAATTTTTAATGTTAGTTAATAATTGAATAATTATAATTTTATCATCTTTTTTCATATTTGTAACAATTTTTCTAATTTTAAATTTTTTAAACCCATTCTTGTTGGTATCTTTTTAACATAAATTATATGATAATTCAAATTAAAATTTATTCAGATAATTTATCTCTCTTTTATTTTGCATATCATAGTAAATTGTTCTTTATTTTTATTGGATATTAAATTTTTCTCTTTGGTTTTTTTTCTTCTAACGTAGATGTATAATATTATTGATATATTTTTGTGATATATGATCAAGCTATTGTTGTTTTGTTACGTTGCCTCTTATTTCTAATTCTATACAGGTGTTTTTTTCTTTATCAAGTCCAATTATGTTATAATTGTTTTATATGATATTGCCTCAAAAGAATTTGTCTATAAGTAAAAAAAAAGAGAGAAAATGAGTAGAACAGTTAATAGAATTTCAAAAAGAAGTTATCAATAAATTTGTTAAAAGAGTAGCTCCTTTAGTGAGAATCCTAAGGAATTAAGCTAAGTTAATTTTGAACAACCTAATGAAAATTTAAGTTATAAGATTCATATTCATAATTAGTAATTTGAGTGAGCATAATCATGTACCAAATGCTTCCAATTTAGAAAATTTAAGGGTAAAAGAGCAACTAATCCCTCCATTGGTATTCATGATCCTTAAAATTGGGATAAACTTGATAATAAAGCAAGGAAAATTTTAATTGAAAAAGGGGCTTATAAGAGAATTGAATCTTATGTTTCCTTTAGACAATACTTCTCGAAATTTTTTATATTCTTATTATTCTAGAAAATTGGGTGATGGTGAGATTAGAGATATAAAATGGTTAGTTTAATCTAAACATATGGATAAAGCATATTGTTTCTATTGTAAGTTGTTCAAATTTAATAGCAAACAAAGTGCATTCGTAAGTGATGAATTTAGAGATTAGAAGCATCTTAGTGAGAGACTTAATGAACATGAGAATATTTTTGAGCATATGACTAACATGAAGACTTGGAATTAACCAAGAGAAAGATTGATCAAAAATCAAATAATTGATAAAGATTTACAACAAGGAATTATAAAGGAGAAGGAACATCGGAGACAAGTTTTAACAAGAATAGTTTTCGAGGATCCAATAAGAAATTTTACTAAAACTATAATGGTAATTTTTTGGGATTGATTGAGATGATTGTTGGATTTGATGTAATAATGCAATATTATGTTAGACACATTCAAAATCATGAAATTCATCATATTATCTTGGTCTTAAAATTCAAAATGAGTTGATTCTCTTTTGGTCCATACTGTTAGAAGTTCTATTATAAGGATCATTAAAAAGTTGAAATACTTTTTCTATAATTCTTGATTGTACCCCTGATTTGAGCCATAAAAAACAAATGAGTCTATTAATACGTGTGTAAATATTTTAAGTAAGAAAATAAAAATAAAGGAGTACCTGTTAAAGTTCTTGAAGGTAGATGACACATCTGAATTGATACTTTTCAATGAATTATTAAATGTATTTAAGTCTCTTGATCTTAATATCCATGAGGTGTGAGGTTAAGGTTATGACAATGATTCTAATATGAAAGGAAAGAACCAAAAGGATCAAAAGCAATTATTTGAAATAAATCCGAGCACTAATGCATCGGATCCCATCAGAACTCCAAAGTTAAATGTACTTCGACAATAGTAGTACTAAGATGAGTGACCTCTTGGAAAGTCCTCATGTTGCACCCCTCTAAAAACCCCCCCAAACTTTGTGTCTCAGTTGGATTTTTACTAAGTGTTGTTACTGTTTAAATTTGAGAGTATTATATATGCTATGTGTTTGTTATAATCTTAACCTTACTCTTAGTAATATGAAACATTCTTTTGTTAAAGAGATTTTATTTTTTGGACTTGCACAATAAATATATGCATTATTTTCTAGTTTTCCTAAAAGGTGGAAGGTTTTACTTGATAATGTTTCAGGCTTAACTATGAAATCATTATCCAATACTTATTCGGAGGATCGAATAAAAAGTATTAAAGCTATTAGATTTCAAACTCTTCAAATAAGCTTAGTTTTGGTTGAATTACCTAGACCTTATGATGAAGCCAATTCAAAGAGTGAAGTGGAGAGTTTGGTTAGTGCACTTGAGAGTTTTGAGTTTTTACTTAGTATGGTTATTTGGTATGATATTTTAATTGTTATTAATATGATGAATAAAAATTTGTAGTCTAAATCTATGTGTATCTACACTACTATGGACCAATTAGAAGGTGTAATGTTATTTTTCAAAAATATAAAAACGAAAGGTTTATCTCTATAATGAATATTGCCAAAAGCCTTACACACAAGATGAATGTAGCGCCTACATACCAACTAGATTTTGTATTACTAGAAAAAGACAATTTGATGAAAATGATCATAATAGAGAAATATATTTAAATGACGAATCCTTCAGAGTTATTTACTTTCTAGTTGTTATAGATATGGCAATTGCTTTGTTGAAGAATATATTTGAGCAATTAACAACATTTAAAAGTATATTTTAATTCTTATCTGATTCAAAAAAGTTGAGGTCATTGGATGAATGAACTAAGAGAATGTGCACTAATTTTACAACGACTTTTTTCAAGATAATGCCAGATATAGATTTACATTATCTTTTTTTTTGAATTAAAAGTGTTACAAATGACTTTACCATATGAATCAATGCTAATGATTGAAATTCTTAAATATGTTAAAGTTTTATATTGTTATCTAAATGTTTCAATTGCTTATCAAATCCTATTGACCATGGCATTAGTTGAGAGAATTTATTGAAAGTTAAAATTATTGAACATTTACTTAAAATCATCAATGTTATAAGAAATGTTAAAGGGTCATTTAGTTCTACTTTTGTTTTTCTGTTGTGGTTTTTAATTTTTGTTTCTTATTTTTTGTTTTCGATTTTTAATTAAAAAATAAAAACGTGTTTGGTAGATATTTTTAATATAAAAATTGAAAACAAACAAATGTTTGGTTTTATCATTATGTTTTTATTTTTTAATTATACTCTTATGTTAATTATTTTAATATAATATATTATGTTTTAAATTAATTAATTTTCATCATAGTTAGAAATAAAATATATGCATATTTATATAATCAAAGAAATTTGTACATTGTATATAATAAAATTCTATAAATTAAAAAATTATATACTAAACATTCTTAAGAATGAAATATATCAAAAACTTCAAACTCTCTTTTTTAATAGTACTATGGCCTCATCTCAAAAGTATAGATTTTTTCAGTAATTACTGGTTCTACATTTTGGCCTCAGAAGAAATTGCCTAAGTGAAGCCGAAGAGGACTTTTGTCGAGCAAGTCCAGTGTGCTTTGCTAAATCAATTACTTGCATTCTGGGCCTCTAATCCCAAAGCACCATTTCTCGTCACATTTGCTCCATGGTCTCAACTTCCATCATCTCCAAGCCCAAAAGCTCTCTCTCTCGCAAGGTATTCTTCGTCTCTGACCAACATTGAAGTATCTTCGTCATTGTAGAGTTTCCAATCTCCAAGGCCGTCAGCATCATTACCAAAGGCTCCATCTTTACACAACATTTGATTAGCATCTTCAACTGACAGGAACAAAATAGAACGAGACAAAATAAAAATTAAAGACAGTGAGATGTTTAGTTACGGTAGACAGAACAAAGATTTTTGTTTTCGTCTTAAGTACAAAATGTGTTTAGTTGTTAAGGACAAAACAGAAAATAGTGTTAATGACAGAAATGCCCCTATAATATAATAAGAATAATAGATGTAATTCATTGATTATTTTATAATTGTTGCAATAATTTGTTTACGATTTTGAATTATGTTATTATTATTATTATTATTATAAATATTATTTATTATTATTATTATTATTAGTCTTATTATTATTATTATTGTTAATAATATTATTATTAATTATTATTACGATTATATATTAATAATA
>JANZLC010000005.1:27949808-27962141 GCA_026413385.1 Erythroxylum gracilipes
TTGACAGTTGTTAGTCCCGACGGTTCACCCTGGGTCCAGCCTTGGGGTCGGGACTCGGGCCCAATGGTATTCGTTTGCGTTCCGTTCTGGATAGTTGGGCTCTATGAACGGGGTCCAGCACAGATGGCCGGGCTCCGGGAGCGGGGTCCAGCAAGTTTTGAGATAGGATTGACTATGTGACAAGATAATGGAAAAATATCCGGGATGGTCATGAACATGCATTGTGTATATTTCATATGTATACATGTGCATTATTCAGCGCTTATAATTGAGCAACCTCTAGAAGTTACTGAAATTTTTTGGCGTTAACTTCGGGAACGACTTGTGAGTAACCTAGACGGTTTTTCTCAATTAATTGTTTGCTTTAAAAAATATGTTTTGAATGATGATGTGATTGCGAATTGATTATGTTGATGCCGGACAATGAAGGTTCGAGATTTGATGCATGTATGTGATACTGAAGTGCTACTTGTATGTGAATTTAATGAAATACATGAGATATGATATGATTGTTAAATGTCAAACCTAGTTTTGGAAGAAAACTGTGAACATACATATGACTATAAAAGTGACACTCAATATTATGTTGAATGCCGGACCACGGTCAGAAGAGGAATGTGAAATAGAATGTGAATCCGAAAGCATGTGATAGACTGAAATTACATGAATGTGATGCATTCCATTACATGAAGGCATGAAACATAAAGGCAGTTGTGACTGGAGTCACCACCGAAAAAGAGCTTAAGCTCAGAATGTGAAAAAGAGCCTAGAGCTCAGAAAGTGTATAAGAGCCAAAGGCTCACTATATAAAATGAGCCTTGTATCCTCAATGGATAAGGGACAGTTATAAATGAGCCCGGTATCCACAATGGATATGGGACAGTTTAGGAAATCGGTCACAACAATGTAATAAAAGGGAAAAGAGTCACATGAGCATTTCATATACATTTTAATAAGTATGTTTGATTGTTTGAAATGAAAAAAAGAAGAGAAATTGCCTTACTTGTAAGTGAGAATGTGACATGTGATGTATTATGCTAAATGCAAAGATGTGACTTACGTGTTACGTGTATTGAGATGTTGCATGAATTGAGTAAACCATCGATGATGGTTACCTCACTGAGTTCGCAAAACTCACCCAAAATTTACAATTACTTTTCAGGCTCAGACGAGGACCTCGTTAGACAGACGGGAGTATATCTACTGCATTCAAGTGAGAGATAGAGGTCGGGATTAGATTATGTCTGAGTTTGCATTTGTATTTTTTTAATTTTTGTGTAAATTTGTATATTCCGCGATCTCTGTACAATGTTTATTAAAATATTTCTGTGTGTACTAACTGGTGAAAAGTTGAAATGCTTTGTAAAAGAGATTGATCAGAGTGTAATGACAGTTGTGATTTGGACTTTTATAAAATAAAAGTATGAGTTCGATTTGATTACTGATTTTCTCCTATGTGTTTAAAAAAACAAAAAAATATATTTGTACTAAGTTTCAATAAATTTTGACTATTCTAGCATGCCGCCCTTGCAGGGTACATACTCGGATATCACTCAAGATGTCGGTACATGTCTTACGAGGCTGGGGTGCTACACCGAGAGCTTGCTAAATATTTTCAAGGGTGTCATTAATACGTAGATTGAGAGCTGATCTGGATTAGCAAGGATTATAAGATTGTCAAGAAAACAAAGATTAATGATCCTCTACCTTTTGCAATTAGAGTGGAATTTGAAGTCTTTTGTACACGCCACAACTGCTTCGAGAATTCTACTGAAGACTTTCATAATAAGAGCAAAGAGGTAGGGGAGATAGGATCCCTTTACCTAATCCCCTTGGAACTTTTAAAATGCTTGGTAGGCTGCCTATTCACCAGGATTTTGAAAGTAGGGGTTGTGATGCATTCAGATATCCATTGAATAAAAATCTGTGGAAAATACACAGCCTAACAAGTATTTAGAATGAATCTCCAACACTATAAAAAGCTTTTTTCAGGTTTACTTTTTCTTGCTCTTCTAATTATGTATAACCTTACAATTTTTTGTAATAGTAGTATATTATCTCCCATAATCTGAACAGGTATAAAAGCTCCTTGGTTGAAATCAATATAATTATGTAGAACACTCTTCAGTATTTGAGCTAACAACTTGGAAATGAGTTTATAAATTGTATTGCAGCATAAGATTGGCCTAAAATAAGAGAAGGTAGTTTGCTCATCTCCTTTGGGAACAATTTCCCATTATTAAAGAATTTCATTATTGCATCAACCATAGAGGGTTTAATCAGGTGCCATGCTTTGTTATAAAACTGAGTATTAAACCCCATCAAGGCTAGGTGCCTAGAATGGGTATAAAGTTTTTAGTACATCTTCAATTTCTCGGCTTGTAATAGGTTTAATCAATATCTTAGCTTCTTGTGGAGTGATGTGAAACTGCATAAGTTCACTCAGGAATTCCTAAAATGAAATGGCATTGGATATGTCCTTTAACAACTTGGAGAAATAATCAAATACTCCATTTAGAAAATCTTGTTGGGAATTAATCTCTTGATTGTTATGCATCAAGGAGATAATCATGTTTTTGCTTTTTCTGGTGATGGAAATCTTGTGAAAATAAGCTACGTTTGTATCTCTCTCTTGCATCCATTTCACCCTTGATCTTTGCTTCATCAAAGAGTGATCAAAAGTAAGGGCACTGGTGAGATGTTGCAATGCAATTGTTTTTTTTTATATTTTGTATGCTAGAGGAGTGAGGGTTAGCTTTGAGTTCATATTGGATCTTCTCGAGTGCACTTTTGTCTGAGTTCAACAGATGGTGTGTATTGCCCACATTCTTCTGAAACAACTCTTTCATTTCCAGCTTGATGGAGGTAAATTTCTTAGCAAGAATAAATTGCTTGGAGCTAGGTATATAGACATCTAATGCTTTATGGATGCAAGGTTCAAATTCAGCAAGATCAGCTAGGAAATTGTTAAATTTGAAGGGTGAAAATGTCCTCTCGATATCTAGGTGAGTTATTAAGGAAGAATGGTTCGAAAGGCTTAGGTTGGTGAATGTGGTATAACTATTTGGGTAGGTTATGAACCACAAATGGTTTGCCATGCTTCTATCAAGTTTCTTCTGGATGAAGTTTTCCCCATCTTGCTTGTTACACCATATATATAAGCAACCTCCTTTTGACATATGACATATGCATTACCTTAACTCAGTGTAAGAGCTTCCCATAAACCTGATTCCTTGTGCTTCCTCATGATTGATGAAGGTGATTGTGTTCGTCGAGCTTTATAATTATAGCCCTCAAATACCACAACTGCACAGGTCGTGAATTGTAGTAATTGAAAGGTCGATCCCACTAGGAGAGTGAACTAATCTAATTCTAGGGTGTCTAAGGATAAAAGAAATAGTAACGTGAAATTAAAAATGAAACAAGAATATAAACACGAGAATTTGATTGCAGGAATTCAACTCAAGAAATTAACACAAAACAAGAATTGAAATTGAGCAAATCAAAAGGTCAATATGAAAATTAGTCAAGAGAAATTACCAAGTTATGAGAGAGGGGATTCTACCTATCATTAATGCTAACTTAGCCAATTATATGTTATCGGGGTGTCAATTCTAGACTATCGTAAGGGGAATTACTCTCTCTCAAGTTATTGTCTTGTGCCCTAAATCAATAACCCTCATTAAATTATGAAATTTTGCAATCTCTCCATTAACAAAAGACATAATTAAAATTTGATCGGAAGCTCTCTACCAAACTACCGGGTCTCACACGAGATCTCTCTCCGGACAAAAACCAATATAATTAACTATGTGATCTATTGGATCGCCTAACTCTTGTTAACCCAATTTGATCATTTTTATACGACCCTGGCGTCATATATCAATTATTATGGTGTTATATTTAAAATTTTGTCTCAATGTTAAAGTTTTATTTTTAAAATTAAAAGGAATTTTCATTAACTATAGTAAAAATTTTATACAACAAGAAGATTGGTTCTTCCCTAGGGAGACAAAGTATTACAGTGGCCTATATTCGAATTTGTACATAACAGAAACAAAGCTGCTAAGTTAAAGGTTCCAGTTCAATCGCATGTTGTCTATCAGACTTTACGTTGCATCTTTTACTATTACAAGTCCTCGGATATCACTGATGATGTTAGCTGTTAGTTGGTATTGTGCGGTTTGCCCTCTCTGGTATGACCTTCGATTCCTTTCCTGCTAGATATAGTATATGGATATGGTGAAAGTTGTATTAATCAACATGGAATCTTCCTTGCAATGGTTTGCGATACTGATTACCTGATGAAGCATTTGGATCCAATCATACAAACTACAAAAAAATCCCAATTTGTAAATCATTTGGCTCCATATCGATTTATTATACCTGCAGTTGAAGAATAGGTGATTCCTATCTTTTGTTGTGAGGTGGCATAAGATACATATAGGATCATAAGTGCCATACCATTTATCTTTAGTGCTGAGTCTATTCTTGATCAGTAACCACATGATCATGGAGGCTCTTGGACTGAGACTTTTCTTCCAAAGAAGCTTGAACCAAGAGATTACTGGATATTCCAGTTGGAGACTTCTAGACTTATTTGTAAAGAGACCTTTAGGGTGAGGTTTCCAAATTACTGTATCCTCATGATTGCTATTGGCTATATTTGGGAGATATTGACTTAAGAGTCTAAACCTTCTGTAGTTTCCAAACCATTGTCCTATGACAATGAGAGTTGAAGCATTAGCTTGGAGTGGGAGTTAATTTTTGAGTCGGTCTAATTTTTTCCTTTGGATTAATAGACTGAAGTCAATCCAATTGTCAAACCAGAATAAGATATTGCATCCATTTCCTAACTTGTGAAAGATGAAAGGGTATACCCACGGTCTGATGCTTAACATTTGTTTGAATACCTATGAGCAGTCTATAAGGTTTGTTATTTGACAAAAGTGTTAAGAATGCAAATAAGTTTGATGTATCTATTTGATCCATATGGCATTCTTATCTGTGTAAAGCCTTCATATTTTCTTGCAAAGTAGTAGTTTCTACAACAAGTTGGTTGAGGGTAATCCTAACCCTCCCTGCTTTTTGGGAAGTATGGCTTCTTCCTACTTAACCTTATCTTTCTATAGATCCTGATCATAGGAAAGCATTTTATAGTGCATTCGAGCTCCTTGATCATCTTTCTTGGCAGTATCAAGTGATGGATCTAGTGGATTTGTAGATTATTTAGAACAGATTGAATAAGTGTGGCTCTAGCATCCATGGAGGGGAACTTGTTTTGCCAAGCTAGGATTCTAGATTTGTATTTCTCTATTAGTGGAATGCAGTCTCCATATGTAAGTTTGGTGTGAGAGATGGGGACCCTTAAGTACTTAAAGGGAGTAGCGTATAGTACCATACTCAGTGACTATGCTAGTTCGATTTTGTTATTGACATCGGCTGAACAATAAAAGTTGCTTTTTTGAAGATTGTCTTGCAAGCCTGACTAGTTGGAGAACCTCTGTAGTATGTCTTTGAGGATGTTGATTGAGAATGTATTAGCTCCAGATAGAAGAAGCTGGTCATCAATGAACATGAGATGTGTGAGTTTTAGAGATTTGCATTTGTAGTGGAAACAAAATCGACCATTATAAAGTATAAGTTTGTCAAGCATTCTCAATAGCCCTTCTATAACGAAGATGAAAATATAAGGGGAAAGTGGATCCCCCTACTGTATTCCTCAAGCACATTTCACTGGCTTTGTAAGGACTCCATTAACTAGGATGCTTACTGAGGAGGTATGTACACATAGCCTTATCCAATCTCTGAACTTCAAAGGAAAATCCATAGTCGACAGATATGATTTAATAAAATCCCAACTAACTATATCAAAGGTTTTGTAGAAATCTATTTTCCAGAGGCAACTTTTCAGATTGTTACTAGATTGATAACTTCTATGTAGCTCTAACATAAGTAGTATATTATCTCCAATGGTTCTGCCTTCCATGAAAGCTCCTTATGTAGGGTTGAGTATCTCCTTCAGTGCTTTTTTAAGTCGACTGACCAACAGCGTGGCAATCACTTTGTAGATGGTGTTGTAACTTGATATGGGTTTATAATCTGTCAAAGAGGATGGATTTGGGTTTTTAGGAATAAGACTGATGAATGTGTGGTTTATTTCTCTCAACATTTTACATGATGACAGTGTTTTTTGAATGGCTTGTGTGAAAAGAACTCCCGTAATACTCTATGTGTACTAAAAGAAATGAGCAGTGAAGCCATCTAGCCCAGGAGTCTTCGAGGGGTTTAGAGAGAAAAGGATTTCTTTAATTTTGGAGTCACAGATCGATGCTATTAGGAGGTCCTTAATGGTAAGGTTTATAGGGTTGTCGATAAATCTATGTATGGAAATTGTCTGGCTAGTTTGGTATGGTTTACCCATCAACTGATCAAAATAGGCTCTTGTAATGTCCAAGAGTGCTTATTGGTTAGAGTGATAATATCCAAAGGAATCAAGGAGTTGCATAATTCGGTTGGTATTTCTCCTAGATAACATGGAAGCATGAAGAAGGCAGTGTTCTAGTTTCCATCGTTCAACCAGGTGGTTCTAACTTTCTGGTGTAGGATATATTATTGTAAGGAAAGAGCTTGTTGATATTCATTTATTCTCTGAATTTCTATATCTTGAATTTGGGAATTATATGGGAACTGATAATAGTCAGTCTAAGTTGTTTGTAATTGTATTTTGCATTCTTGAACCCTTCTGGAGCTATGAGAAGAAAATTGTTTGAGAGTTGATTTGACCTTTTTAAGCTTTTGCATTAACTAATATGATTTATACCCCTCTATATGTTGTTGCTAGCATTCTCTAACTAGGTCTAGAAACCTATCTTGCTTGGTTAGCCCCTTGAAGAACCTAAAAGGGTCTCTTTGAAAAATAGGGTTATATAGGTTATGTATTAGGATATAGGAATGATCTGAAAGCAGATTGTCTCTAAAATATGTATAGGAGTTAGAAAAGTTATGCAACCAGTCTGAGTTTACCATGGCTCTATCCGGTTTCCTTCTAATTAAGTACTTCCCTTGCTACTTGTTATCCCAAGTAAGGAATCTTCCACTGTAGCTCAAATCAGTTATTGGTACTTGTTGCAGAAATTCTTCAAGCTCCCTGTTGGAGACAAGTTGGAGTCCCCTTCCTCCTTCTGATTCTGTTTTCTTATGAATACAATTAAAATCACCAATGATTAACTAAGGATTTACGATAGTATTCTGTAGAAGTTGCAGAGAGTTCTATAGCATCGCTGGCTGAAATTGGATGTTTGAAGCATAAAAATGGGAGATTTCAAACCTTGTATTAGCACCATATAGTTGGCAAGATAGATGGAGATGTTGTTCACTTTCACCTTGCAATTGAACTGAAACTTTTTTGGTGTTATAGAAGCATAATATGTGGCCATTGTAGTGGGAAGATAGGTTGGTATAGACAGCCTAGTCTTTGGCCAAAAATTGAGAAACTTTAGAAAGGTGTGAAGCTCTGATTTTTGTTTCAAGAAGCCCTACTATACATGGCTTATATTCTAGGATTAAGTCTATTACCATAGCTTGTTTTTGGGGGGCATTTAGCCCTCATACATTCCAGATGAGAATCATCAGGGGGAGGGATCCCCTTTGGAATTTTTATTTACTCTTCGAGTTGTTCTCCTTATAGATTTACTATTTATCTGCATCGTAGTAGCCTTTGATTCTACTTGATCCTCATGGCATATGGGAATTTTTGTTGTATCAAAAGAGTTGATATCCTCCTTATTATGACTAGAAATTGTATCTGTTGAACTTTCTGTTATATCTACAGGTTCACAATCTGCTAGACTGGACTGCTCTATCGCAATCCCCAATAGGGGGCTCCTTAGCTATGCCATTTCCTACATGTTCAACATCACCCTCTACATCTCCTAGCTGTTTATCAATCTATTCAACCTTTTTACTATCTATAGGGTAATTTGTATTCATATCAACTAATAGGGGCTCTCCTTTTCTTTTGGCACTCTAGGGGTTGAAGTGGCCTAATCCTATGGTGAATGGTTAGTATCAAGTGATTCCTCTGACTATCTTGTTATTAGGATCAAGTAATTCCTCTAACCATCCTGTTTTAAAAAGCCTACTAGTTGCTCTCCACTGTTTGGCATTAGCAGAGGGTCTCCATAGGTAGGATAGGGAAATTCTTGCTTGTTCATATTCACTCGCTTCATTCAACTTATAAATAGGTAGGTTATCTAGCAGTTCATCTTGGCATTTTACCTCAATACATATCTTGGCGTAACATATTCTCTCTATATGGGCAATTTGAGAGTCCATACAAATGCGTTTCCCTAAGAAGCTGGCTATGTAGCTTAGCCCTTCAATTGTCCATAATTCTAGGGGAATGTTACAATCTAACCCTGGTTTCCATTTTTGTAAAAACATCTGTTGCCCTCCCACATGCCATAGACCAGATTCCATAATATCCATTAGTTGATGTTCTGTAGAAAACTTGAAAAGAATGTCACCGTCTTCCATGAGTAATGTTCGTTCTAATCCTTTATTTCCTCCATCGGGCTTCCTTCCATTCTTTCACCAGCAGAAAAGCTGGTCTCTTGTTCCAAAAAAATCCCACCAATGATGCCACCCATATTGATTCTCCAGCTTTCAGCAATTCTTTGGGAGGAGAGAGGATTCCATCCTTAAGCACATTTGATAAATGTTTTAGATTACCTTTATTGTGCTGAGTGTTTAGCTTCTGTTTCCTAGCTCCTTTAATAATCAAGGGAGAGTGTGGTCCATTTTCTCTCTTGTGTTTCTACTATAGCAATTTGAACTAATATCTTGTCGTTCCTAGATTTGGATAAGTCTAGAAATGCCACTGAGTCTGTGAGGCATAGAGCTTCTCCATTGTTGGCCATTTGTCAGGCCCTTTCAGGCCTAAACAAAAAGGACTCATGCAAAATCTGAAAAATGAACAATAGTAAAGAGGTTCGGCGGGAGTTTTGGTGTAAAATTTGGTAAAAAGAATGGGATAAAAGGGTAAAAGGGTAAAAGTCTTAAAGAGAAGTCAAAGAGCTTTAGTCTCACATACAATCGTGAGCTGTTTTATTTGTATTCTCTAAAACTTTAGGGTTAAATTTGTCGATGAATATAAAAATTTGGGTCAAATTTCTCTTTTTCCTAATAGTTGCAGTGTGGTCTTTATATCAAGGACAAGCACATTAATATAGCTGACAAAAGTAAAGATGTGCAAGAACAACTTGATAGAGGTAATCTTACTATATGTCTGCATCCAAAAGTCATGTCCTTTGGTTTCATCATGAAAATTGAGCAAACCTCTTACTATAATAAGAATTCTTTGTAAAAATGCACGCAATATCTTAAATACAGATGTGCGAGAACAAAAGGGTATCAATTCAAATGATGTTATTTATGCTGATTCAACTGTTTCAAAGTTTGTCATGTGAAGAACTTGTTTAACTACATTATAATGATCAATTACTTTATATGGAGGTGGAAGTGGCTTCCTAATTTGAGCATTATCTTTTCTGTATGAACAAAAAGGGTTTAGATTGAAGTATTAAACTCCTCAAGTTCACTTATTTGACTTCTGATTGTTCACTTACTTGGCTTGATGAAGAGTTGGAGTAGCTTTATACTAAAATGGGATTTTTATCAAAGCAGCAAATACAAAGGATGCCTCTTTCTTAAATGTTTCATTCTTGTCAAACATGATTTTTGTAAAATTGACAAACTACAAATAGGAAAAGTCATACGTAATTATTGACTTAATGTTAGGGTCGTATGCAATAAATAGAAACCAACAAACTTCCAAATGTTGGAACACCCATGAGCTTTCTGAAAAGTTTGACATATGTTCTTACAGTAAGTCCACAAATATTTTTTGAGTATAAAACTAAAATTAAATATGCCAAATACACAAAGGCATGATTAAATCATAATAAATTGATATTATGATATATGACTTGGTGGCTTGAAAAACTGATAAAGAAGCAAGGACTTAATCTATTTTAGCATATTACATTTCTTGTTTATCATTTATACTAACATAATATGTCGGCCTTACCTAGCGAGTATCGAAAGTACTTTTAGGAATATTGTCATCAAAATTTTACATAATATCTGTAGAATTTTTATAAGGACTAACCTTAATGTGAAAGCGGTTGATGGATTCTCTGTTTGCTAATCCATGTTTCAAGGTTGGCTACTAGAGTCACCGTTAATTCACGCCCTAAATTTTAAGCCTTGATGGTGTTATTCACGTGAGGAAGAATGAAGGGAGTTATAATCTGAGATTGCAAATGAATGTCTTTTATTTTCACTCCCTTAATTTATATGAGGACGATAACCGATGGAAGTTACATCTTGTGTAACTGCCAATAACTCCCACTCGGCCACATAAGCGATGAGTTACATATTCTCTCTAACATTTTACGTGTCATACTGAGAATGGGGCGTGCGACCATTGAAGAACGAGTAGTGTTATATTAAGTCAACATCAAACTAACATAACACTTTCATATAGTCATGATACCCTAAATCATCCAAAATATCACTAAATGCATACACTGTCCCTTTATGCTCATAGATATATCATATGATTATACACCAATTATAATCGCCAAGGCTGATATGGTGATGAAGGAAAAGATTCTTCCTTAGACACTCATAATAATCCATCTTAACTTAGCTGCTTTCCTAGTGTGCTCCACTAGATTGTATATAACTTAGCCTTTGGAAAAACACACTAAAGTAGCAGCACCAAGCCTTGACCTCATATCATAGTTCTAAGTCGAAAGGTTTCATTCAATTAGACATTAAAGTCTACGGGATCATACATTGACAAAGAAAGGGATTTAACTATCACTCCATAAGAAGGTCGTTATATAGCATACACAATATGAAATGTGTGTCATACTATAGCTCCCACTAAGTTGGGCATGTCACTCTGTTATGCTATGCAAATCATGAATCTAGCTTTACTTAAAAACTAATATGAGCCACTAGATTAACATACCTAATGCTAATCTTGATACTCGAGATTTGGCTTTAAGGCTTCAATGTGAAATCTAAATCTTCCACATCCGACTCATCAGAGTCTCATCTTAGACTTACTAAGGTGACTATTCAAATATAGAAACTCATCATGCATATTACACAAGTTTGAAGATAACATAATATTGCATACACTTAATATTAATATTTTGAAGTCTCATCCTACCCACTACTCAAATGTTAGGGCTATTACCTGTATGACAAGGTCAATCAGAAGCCTAGTGTGTGGTGACATTATAACGTGCCTTATCATGTAATTGTGTACTAATGAACATTTGAGAAATAATCTTTTATTAAACAAAAACTTGTTACAATTAAAAACTTGTCCATTATACAACAAGATATAACCTAATGAAAAGAAAACTAAACCCTAAGCAAACCTAAACTCATCACATGAGCCTTAAACGAATATCGAGGAATAGGTTTAGTTAAGGGATCAGCTACCATCTTGTTAGTAGGTATATACTTTATGGCAGCCTCTTTATTTTTTATGGAGTCTCTTACAAAATGATAACGCTTTTTGATAGGCTTAGACTTTCTATGAAACTTCGGATCTTTAGCAAACTGTATGGCTACAATGTTGTCACATAATAATTCAATAGGATCATTAACTCTGGGAGTAAGATTAAGATCCTAAAGAAAACTTCGCAACCATATTGCCCTCTTAAGCGGCAAGACAACAAGCAACGTATTCTGCCTCCATTGTTGATTATGCTATACAGTCTTGCTTCTTACTGCACCAAGATATAGCTCCCCCTCTTAAGGTGAAGACATATCCTGAGGTTGACCTAGACTCATCCGAGTCACCACCCCAATCGGCATCTGAATATCCTCTTAACCTTAAATCCCTGCCTTGATAGCAAAGGACCAGGTCTGAAGTACCACGAAGGTATCGAAAAATCCTTTTGACTGCTTGCCAATGAGAAGGTCCTGGGTTGCTTTGGTAACGACTTACCAAACTAACCGTAAAGAAAATGTCAGGCTGTGTACACAACATAACATACATTAAACTTCCTACAACACTAGCATAAGGAACATTACTCATTTTTTCTTTTTCCTTCTCTGTTTCAGGGCATTGATCAAGACTCAAGATAAGACCCTTTTCAACTGGAGTGTCAACGGGTTTGGAATAATGCATTCGAAAATGTTCCAAGATTTTATTAATATACACTTCCTAACTTAAACCAAGAAGCTTCTTGGGACGATTTCTAGTTATTTCCACACCTAGGACATACCTAGCTTCACCCATGTCCT
>JANZLC010000005.1:27992525-28005173 GCA_026413385.1 Erythroxylum gracilipes
GACCATGTGTTTAGTTAACACTTTTGGGCCTATAATAACTTTGAATTTCTGTTTCTGACAGTATGATGTGATGTATTAGAAGCACTGTTTGAGATGTTGTGTGCGCACTAGTCTGAGTTGATTGTACTGTCTTGGGTGACATCTACATATCCTCCTAGGGGGTATTTGGGTGTTACATTATCTCAGGTTGACTAAATGTATTTAAAGGTATATTGTCTAATTTTTAT
Source organism: Erythroxylum gracilipes (assembly GCA_026413385.1). Lineage (NCBI taxonomy): Eukaryota > Viridiplantae > Streptophyta > Magnoliopsida > Malpighiales > Erythroxylaceae > Erythroxylum > Erythroxylum gracilipes. The sequence continues at coordinate 27,992,753 of JANZLC010000005.1, forward strand.
AGGAATTTAGTCATATTTTAGATAAAAACACATCTAAGAAATGCCCTTTTCTCTGTAAAAGCTAGGGTTAGTTATGAGAAGGCTTATCCAACCATCTATTTTAAGCTATTTTCACTAGAAAATCAATATTGCAATTGGTAGAATTATGAAGTTGATCATCTAGATTTACTTCTACTATGATTTATCTATTTTATCTTTTTATTTCATTATTTTGAATATGTTTTGTGACTAAACTCTTTATATAGATTAAATAAGGAAAACCCTAGTGATTCTTTTCTACAAATTGATTTCATATTTTAGTGAGCTATGTTTGTTGGTCTTAATAATGATTTATTTATATCGACATTTGCATCTATCATTAATACACCCATAGATAAGTTAAGAAAGCTTGCCTAAGAGTGGCGCATGACTTAGATAAGAGGGTTAAATATGGTATTCGATGAGGACCTACGTAATCTTCCTAGTGTTAATCAAATAGGTGTTAGCATTGGAAGAGATATGGGTTAACAAATCGGAGAGTAAATGGTTGTACGTAGCTCGAGTAATAGAGTTTTAATGTCTAAAAAGCCTTACCAGTCTGGAGAATATATCCAATCTAAGTTAATTAAATCATGAAATCAAAACTACTAATAAGAAAAGTACTATAGTAGACGTAATTATTTCATTGCATTTTCTTTTAATCAATTGTCTTATCATTCATTACTTGGACTATTTTCAATATTAAATTTAAATTTACTTTTTGTTTCTTTATTCGAAAATTCATTTTAAAAAATCGTTTTACTTATTATCATTAGGCTAGTTACGAGTACTTATAAGTTTTTCTATTCATACCATTTTCTTATAGAAAACAATACTAAAATTACTAAAAGAGTCATTATTAAATACACTTTACATTTACAATAATGATATATTTTCTTAGAATATAAAGAAGTAAAACATATATGTTTTACATTAAATTTAATTTTAAATTATATTTTCTAAAAATTTTAGCAATTATATTAGTCAATTTAGTATAGTATTAAGAATCACATTTTACCATATATTTAATGTTGTCATTGGTTATTAGGTTGAAAATTTGTTGAACGCTTTCAGATAAAAGCTTGAGATAATTTATCAAAAAAAAAAACAAAAGAAAACTTGAGATATGAATTCATCATTTGCTTTTGTTGAACCAAAATTATTTAAAACTCAAATTTCCAAACAAATCTACAAAATGGACATCTTCTCAGCCTTACCCATCCTATGATAAGGGCTATACGACAGACCACAAGCCCTTCCATCGCATGCCAACATTTACATTTTCAATCCGCTGCTTTCCACATATCTTTCTGGTCAAAGCTTGTACTTTCGCTAAGACCAGCCAAATCGCATCACCAAACGTCTCGAAAAGAAAAATATAACAAACTCTTCAAACACGAACGACTGAACTTGAGGAAAAAATGACATGTCACACAGCTGCATTTTGAAGGTTTGAAACCATCGGGAGTTCCATGTTCAATCATGCATTGACAGGAACTCAGCAACTATACATATCTCCAACAACCATTACAATGTCTAAGCATGCTATTTACGTGCGAGCACAAACCTGGAAGTTTGTGTTGATTTATGCCAACAACTTTACAGGACATTGACCACCTCTTCTACTTGAGCTCAACAATTCTCCATCAGAAGAATGGTAATAGGACATTACATCCTCATAAGCCAAACTGTGATCGAAGCAACTATGTAGATGTCCAATCCGTTGCCTTGGTGTGCTCATCGACCTTGTCTTGGCCATTGTTGATTGTGTTGCAGCCATGTACGACGGAGAATTTGGGACGGAGGTGTCATGTCCTCCTATACTCTCTCGTCTGCGAGCAAATGATCTCCGAGAGCATGAGGCCGGAGAACTCAATCCATCTATCGATCTAAGTTTAAATTGCATTGGCCCATAAGATGCATCAGTAGTACCAAATGTATTAGAACTAGCGATCGGCTTCAAGTTCTTCACTCCTCTATGGCCAGCCTCTTTGTCTGCCCATTGTTCAGTAAAGTTGAGCGTTCTGCCATATTCCTTCTTCGGTAGTGGTCCGTGTAGTATTTTAGTACTTCTCTCCTGGAAAACATTTTCTTAGAAAAAATTGTTTTAGCATCACAGAAAGTAGAGCTCTATAAGATTGACAATAGGCCTATGAAATGGAGTACCCGATGTGAAAATGAGTACTTCATCATTCTCTTTCTTTTTATAGCAGCCTCTTGCTTCCTTGACCATAGGGCTTCTATGGCTCCCTTTGTCAGGATGCTATAATCCCATCTTCTTTGACCAACGTGTTCGAGCTGCCCATATTAATTTGACAAAGCAACACAAAATTAAGTTGTAGGTAGGATCTTTGGCAATTGAAGAGATTAAAGAGATGCAAAGAAAAAACAAAAGTTTCTAAAGAACATTTATCCCATTCTTCCCGTCATCTGATTCAAGAAAAACTTATTGGGTGCTTGAATTTGAATGATAGTCAAAACAGATTACCTAAGCTTCTTACCTCAATTCCTTCCTCCTTAAACTCCTTTGACTTGAAGACTAGATCATTATCACCATCATTACAATTTCTATCTAGATCCTGCACATTCTTCATGTTGACGGCCATCTGCCGTCTCACAGCTTGTCCACGAACAATTGCTTGGAGCCTTACCACTCCCTTTAATGCCCGCAACGCTTTCCTTGCCTGTTTTAGATTTTAGTTTGAGGATGTTTATCAGACAAAAGGCGCTGCATTTGGATTACATGGACTAGGTAGTTGGAATTCAGAATAAGCTCAAATTCCCCCAAGCTTAATATGATTGAAAGAGTAATGTATTTCTTGAGAGAGAAAATTAACAAATTTCACAGATCACAATATTCGGATGTTATTCAAAAGAAATTTCAGGTGAGGACATGATTTGATTCTTCAGTAACTTCCGATTGACGTGGAAATGCAAGTTTCAAAACCGACTTTCAAACTATATGTGAGCTTGCAATTGACCAATTCATTTTCTGTTTTAAAATTTTCATGCCTCAACTCCTAACTTGGTCCGGTGACTTCAATTTGTGACCACTGACTGGAGTTTACCAAGCTAACCAATTAAAGGTTTACTAAGCTGTTTCCAACCATCAAAGTTATGTTTAAGATCAAAGGGTTTCAAGAATTTTACAAGGTATCCACGGAAGGCGCTCTGAATGTTAGTAGCAGCCAAGACTTGACGGATGTTGGAAAGGGAATGATGAGAGTGAGAGGCAGCTGTGAGTCTAACAACCTCAGCAGCTGCCTGAACAGCAGCAACAGCAGCCTCAGCGGCGGCAGCAGTTGCCATGGCAACCGTCAAAGCATACTTTTTCTGATTTTCTTTTGCTTCATTGACAGCTCTTCGAGGTGTTAGAAGTGCAGGGCATTGCTTATACTTGAGCTTTCCTGCAACCCATGTCCTCCACTTACGTGTTTGCTAGTTGATAAAAGCAAGAAGAAATATTTTAACTTAATTAATTTCATCGATAACTATCAATTGACGTATGTAAATTTTATGCAACATCAGACCTTTTCTGCTTTTGGTTTTTTGTCGCAGGAACAGAATCTCTTCACCTGGTCAAACCATGAACGAGTCTTTGCCATTGAAGACTCGCGGAATACCATTTACCCAACACTATGAATATCATCTTCTGTAATTTGCCATAGCTGATTTCTTTTCAGAAGGTAACCAAAACCCACTACAGAAATTGCTGCACAAACACAAAAATACTAGTACTTCAGCTTGTGTTCAGAGAGAAAAAAAAAATGGATTAATTATTTTAAGCTACAGAAAGATACAAAACCAATTTCCAAGCTAATTCTGTCGATATTCGATAAAGCCTAATGTTGTAGGTGGTGAAAATGTTTTGTCATCATCCTTGAGTTCAATTTCATCCAAAAATGATAAAGAATCACAAGCGTACTCACCCAAAACTGAAACGAGTGACGTAAACCCAAAAACAGAGGTAGGGGATAAAGATTCGAGACTCTTTACTTTCTGTTCCACATAGAAAGAGAAGTGAGCACCCCTGATGATGATGATAGTGAATGATATTTCAGTGAAGTACTCTCCCAATATGTAAATGATGGAGAGCCCTTGTAAGGGAGCACATCAAATCCACTACTCGTGTTGTTGTCTTTGCAAACTGGAACAAGTCAGTCTGTCTTGATAAGCGACAAATTTATCGTCTACCACGACTATCGCTTACCATTTCAGGCCACCACACATTTGTACAACAATGCAATAAAATATTAGATAATTCGATAAGATCATTAGTATTCCATATTTTCTTAATTGAAGGATATTACTAACCACTTCATTCTATCTAAAGGGCAAATAAAACATCGCAAGTTAGTTAAGAGAAAAGAAGTAAAAGGGCAAAGAGTAATAATTAGCACAGACTCGGAGGCACTTCTTCTCGCTGAACCGTAGCTTTTTGCCCTCTCTCTCTCATCAGCCATGTCATTAACCAAACGATAATAAAAATCACCATGACGATAATAAAAATCACCAAGTAGTATGATTAAACGGAGAGGTGATCCCTGTTTAAGTTGGGGTGGGTTAAACGAGGGTAGTGCCGATATAATTGCGATCCCTCAAAAGTCAATGCCTGATTCTGAACATGACCGCAGACTGAAATGTTCTATGCGTTCAATCTTTGTTTTTGTTGCTTGAAAAGAAAAGAAAAAAATTGAGAAGACGTTGCTGACATGATGAACGCATGATCCTTCTTCTTTAATAATGGATTTAGACCAGCGCAAATTTGCCGCTTGTTTCGCCTCATTTGAAGCTCTGATTCAAGTAATAATATTACTTACTCAACATTCTCTCCTAGTTGGTAACCTCTGTGTTAACAATTAATTGTATTTGTATGTAACAGCCGACATTAAGAGGACGATTTGGCTTTTGATCTGTTCCCCTTCACAAAGAACACATATTTTGTACCAAAAGCAAAAACCTTTTCTTTATATCCATACATTTATCTTGTATATTTGTGCTTTAGATGAGGAAATACCCGTACGTCATATTACTATATAATGAATTGTCTTAATTGAGGAAGCGAAAAGGTTAGAGGAATGACTTGTACTTTGAATAGTTTAGTTCGTAATGATTAGGAGCATTTACGTTAGATTTAGGTAAGCTGCTTTGATTATTGAAACCAAAGAAGGAACATCGAGTACCGCTGTCACTATAATAACTCCCACTCGCAACATTCATGTCTTCTTCTTCCACTCCAATCTTTAAATAATTAAACATCAACTTTGATTGCTCCTCAGCGACAATTAAGTTATACCTAATCCTTTTTGACCCCCATTTGGCCTCGATCAAATACACCATAACAAGGAGATTCGAAAGAGCTAATTATCTTTTTGCACATGATGCCATTGTCCATTCATCTACAAACTGCATGTTCTGTTTAGAAACATCTCTACACAAGCCATATATTTGTGGATCGGCTATTCTTTTCTCTCAATTGTGTTTTCCCCACTTCTCACGACATAATTACATGGGCAAGAAATCAAGAGCTCAAGACCACTTCACTATGTACTTTACCGTCTTCCATCCTAATCCACGACTTGAGTGAGAAGGGCTTCTCAACTATCTGCAGAATTCTAGCTCCTCTTGCCCAATTCCCATAGCCACCATAACCAGTATGCCTCGCAAAGCACAACCAAAGCCTCTGGTAAGGACAGCACCAATCTAGTCCATGATTGTGCCCTACAAATACTGCCTGCAATAACCACAAGGACTTTAAATTTAGACAGATTCATCTGAACCTATGAACATTATATCAACTTTTCCGCAATAAACAGCAATGCCTCTGAGACCAGCTAGTCTTTCCAATCCAATTTTAGACACGAGAAACTCTTTTCTGGACACATTTGATCAACTACTTCAGAATATTTCATTGAAAACCTTGACATCCTCAACCTATAGCTTTTCATTACCTTTCAACAGAAGAATAATAATAGTAACCATCAAGTTGTTATAATCTTAAATTTCAGTCTTCCTACCTGAAGATTGATGGCTACTCATGACAGACTCTTGTTCTCCAACATACTCAAAAGCGTTAGCCTCAACCATAGAATTTTGTTTAAGAATCAAGAGTTATCCTAATAAAAATAATTAAAAAAGGTTTTGTACAGATCAGCAATATATACATTAGTGTCACTCCAGACAATAATTTACACTTATAACAGATAGAAACGAAAAACTGCCATATTTTAGCTGTAGAAACCAATCATCTTAAATATTTATGATTCTCAAACCTGTGTTTGGTCCCCTTTCTTTTGAAAAGCACATTTTTAGATAGCAAACATCTCTGTGGCTATGTTTCCCTCAAGATAAAGGTTTTAGAAACACAACTATAATGCCGAATTGATCTGTCATTCCAAATGGACCCTGAATACTAGTGATTTTATGAAATGCAAGTCACAGGATATCAATTTTCTAGCTTAAGGCATGAATAGTTGAGATTTAAACTATTCAATTGAGACTATTAAAGAAGCTAATAAACTTAGCCTAATTTTAGGAACCATCAGATATGCTTAGGTTCACAACACAATTCCAATAAGTTAAATAAATTAGCTTCCCATGCAAACCTGAAACAGCTAAAGAAGGAATTTGTGTTATCTATATGAATGTTCATAATTAGCTTTCTTCTGCAGCACTTGAACCTACATAAGCACAATATGCATGTCCATCACATAGCTCATGTGAAATAAGAACTGACCTTGACGGAAGGCCTCTTAACAAGAATGTTCATGATACCTAATTCAGCTTCTTGTGTAGCAACACTTTCCTTGTTAATCGAACCAATACAAGACTTACCTATGCCAAACCAGGGAGCCACCTTCTCGTAAGATTTAGTTGGTATGTGAAAAAAAACTATCTCAGGAACCCTGTGGAAAGTCGAGCCTACAATGATCACAATGTATTTATAAAAGAAAAAAATCAAAATGAAGGGGCAAACATCTTTTTTACCAGCATCAACAAGAATTGCATGATGATATTTATAATACCCAAGTCAAATATTCAACTTAACATTCTTCAAGTGTATGAAAGAAATAGATGCTTTCAGGAACTCCAACCTTGAATCAGGATTGATCTCTTCAGACTTTTTCTTGAACCAATCTGCTTGGGCGTTTGATATAACCTCAGGATAGGACCCACCACCAGAATCTAGGAAGTACATGAACAAAGCAGGTGATCTTGGATCATCTGAGGATGAGACATTGAGAATGTAGTTGGATACACTAGGCCATAGATCTTTTGGACCATTCTTGGTGTACGATAGGTCATTATGATCAATTTCCTTTCTTATCAGCTCTAAACGTGAAGTCCCTTCGAAACTACAGTACTCAGCCCCTGGAATGCAAACTAGTCTCATGTAAATGGTCATTACAAAAATGATATGCAACAATCATTTCACTTATCGTGTAATCATTCTTAATGAGGCTGAAGTTAGAAACACTTTTAACTGTTGTTCTCTTTTCTTAAATTCAAATTGTGATAACCTGGTCAAATCTGGAGGAAAAAAAAAAGTGCTGCTTGCTGCATAGTATTTACGGTGAAGACAGCAATAGTCTGTATAACACAAGGACATGTTTCTATGATATGTCTACGAGGCCTTATTTCTTACTTCTTGATTGGAGGATCTTTAAAGCACCAGATTGATGTTAAGGATGTGGAGAATGGTGTGGTAACTTTTCTTGCAAGGAATAAGAAATTACCACGATAATTGTTAAGTGAGGAAACTATTAAGGTTGTAATTGGTTTCAGAAAGAAAGAACTTCATTAGGTCGGGAACCTATTATAAATCAAACCACATCCTCAAGTTTCATTAAAATGGTTTGCGCAAAGGCAGCAGAGGCAGGATTGGGATAAATCATTCAATCATCTTGTCTTTTAAACATATGATTTGTCCTTTATATATGCTAGAAGAACAATTTTAAACGGGAAAATTAAGCTGAATGATGTAATCAGTAGTTTTTGCTCTTTGGAACACATGACCTAATTTCAAATTTTAATTAAATGCCTCCATATCATGATTATATTGGCGGATTTCTCGTAGTTGCTACTGCTCTTATGCAATAAAAGGCTCAATGATATCAGTATCAGTATGATAGTGGCATGCTAAAACAATATCAAATGGCTACCACGTCATAGCAAAAGAAAAAACAGTAAAAAGATAAAAGTACTCGTGACATGATTTTAACATGTCTCAAACTCCATCAGAATTACTTTAAGAGGAAAGACTTCATGCTAAAACCATTTAAATGGGGGAAAGAATCGTGCTCACCATAACATGAATAATTAACTCCAGGACAGATAACTTGAGGGACTCCAGGGGCAGAAAACCACTCCATTGGCCAGACAAATGGTGCATCATCATGGTTCCCAAAAACACTGGACCATGGTATACCCCTCGACCTAGTTGGAGAGATTGCCAGATCCCAGTACGAGCTTGAATTGGCAATTGGAATATTATTGGCCGTAATAACATCTCCAAGATATATTACAAACTCTGTAAATTTTATTCTTTAAGTTACCATTACAATGGGAGGTGACAAAAGCAGCTAACATGCAAAGGGAGAAGTCAAATAGTCAATAGATAGCAAAACCTTGTGGGCTGAGCCAACAGTGTGAAAGCAAACTTCCTAACAAAGCCAAATAATGTGGGTTATCCTATGAGAGTAAGAATTGTAAACAAACTAAAGTTCGTTTCTAAGCCCTGGATGTTGTCAAGTGATTAACACACAAGCATACAGTAAAAGGACAAACATATTTTATATGCGCAGCCAACAATTTCTAGAAACTTGCTATGGTCAAACAAAGAAGTTTGGGATCAAATCTCGAACTGGAAACTCAGGGAGGAATGTCAGGAAACATTACCAAACAAGTTGAAGTTTTGCTTTAAACTAGCAGTATATCATGAGTTTTCAATTTAAGGATGTGAACCTAAAGAATGCATCACAACCATTTCATTAGAAAGAACAAGATTGAAGTATGAAATTTAGCAACCCGCACTGAATCTTGTATCATCAGCAATTCCATCAATAAGAATATCTTGTTTATTGTCTGGAAGTATGTCTCTGACATTTGACAGCTTAACTCAGGATGGAGAAGGACAAACCAAGGATATGTGACCATGTAAATTAAACTATAGCCAAACATTTGACTTGGTGCTTGTGAGGAACCAAATTAAACTCGACAAAGAAAATGAAAACAATCACCTGGCGTTTCAGCGTCCAGCACAGTGGACATGACTTTAACAGAGTTCAGATCCTGCTGAGGACCCCAGTCAGTCCAAGCATCCTCTCCAAAGTGGAGGTCTGCAAAAAGTGCGATCTTGAAGGGTGCACCTGCCCGTAAACGAAGAACATCTCCTTTCGCACACTTTTTGATCACAGCAATATCATGATTTTGTCCATCAAACCCGACTCCAACGGTCTTCACTAGGTTGACTACTGAAAAAATGGTCAGAAGAGCTAAACATCGTCCCATGTTCAGAAGAGGAATAGAAAAGTTGTGGATTGCTGAACAATAGCTAGCTCTAAAGTTCCATCCAAAGCAAATTCAGCAGCACTACAGGCAACTGGTTGAAGTAGCTTCTTCGTTAATTATATCTTTGAAAAGAATTTAAGAATCTCTCAAGGAAATCAAAGTATGCAAAGACGTCTAACTAATCTAACACCATAAAATAATTTAGCAAACTCTGCAAGAATTCTCGCGTTAATCACATAAGTGGAAGTTAACTTGCCATGCCCCGCATGGAACAAATAAAACACAATCACAAAAATAAAAAGAATAATTATCATATCTCACCAATACAGTAGAGAAAGACATCATAATCCTACCCTTATTTTCTGAATATTGTTTAGAAAAAAATAGTCCTATTTTCAAGAATGACATAACAGAATAGTTCAGAGTGATAAGAAACAAAAAGCAAAAGAGCATAGGAATCTCATTTGCTGCAGCAACAGTCAATAAGAGAGAAGGGAAGACGTAAGTAGTTACCCTGTTGTGCTGATCGTCAAGGTTGCATATAGATTTTTATGGAGGTGAAAATGTATAAAACTAAGCTAAGAACAAAGAATTGCCGTAGAATTGAGGAAGGGCTGTACCTGCGATAAGTGTGCAGGCAACTGAACCAAGACAAAACAACAGAAGTGCCGTGCTGGGAATGCTTTTCCGTGGACAGGTCACCAACTTCTTTCTTTCACATCATCACAATTAATATACACGGTAACACAAGTGCTGCCAAGCTACCAAACGAGCACTGGGACATTAGTTTGAAGTGACCTTCTGTTCTGATGAGGTAAAATTAAAGAACAACAACTGTTAAGTTCATCTTTTGAAAGAATATTTTGTTTTTGGGAGAATTATAATAAGCGTGTGCTAGTATAGTAAATGTAAATGATATTTTAAATTAGGCTTCGAATATTTTATGAAAGATCAACCAGTTGGTGTTTCTGAGTTGTTATATGTCATACATCGCGAATTATTTTCCCATCCATCTCCAATCAAAGAGGTTGAGTTTCTTCTGTTGTCAACAGCTTTACCTATATTTTAAGTATCTCTTTAAATATGGTTAAAACTTTGCACCAACAATAATGATGTATTTAATATTTTATCATTTGAATATCTAAAACAAATTTGGATTCTTACATCTAAAATTTATATTTTTTGATCCTTACTTTTGAAGCTATCTATCTAATAATATCATTCAAAATAGAATTAATTATTAATTAAAGTCATCCAACTCGAAAATGACAAACATAAGCAAAGCAAGTAAAGTTTGTGGTTTAGTCTCCCTTTCACATTCAATGATATCAATGAAATGATGACTGCAAATTACCATCAATTTCTAAAAGAATATAGCCCTACTTTTTTATTTAATAACATAAATATTTTCATTAATTATCCAAAAACACAAAATACATTAAATCACCACAATTATGAAAAATCTTAAAAGTCACATCGCATAGGCAAACTTAAAAACCAACATTAATTTTTTAATTATCAATATATCAATTATTTGTTTTCTACACTTAATTCTTGCTTTAAATAAAATTTTTCTAGTTCACTCTTAATCATAATTGCAAAATACGGTCTCTTTGTTTCCATTTATGTTTTAGTTTTCTGTTTTTTGAGTTTTTATTTTTGTTTTTAATTTTGATTTATTCCGATTTTTAAATTTTATGAAAATCACAAAAATGATTTTTCTTTCGCATTTCTATCTTTTCGTAATTTTATTTGATATCAACTAAATATAATTATTTAATATATTAATTAGTAATAAAATTATAAATAACTTAATTTGATATTATAATTAATTAAAAATTATGAATGATTTAATTTTATTTAATAATTTATTTATTTTTAATTAAATTAATAATTGGTAATAAATATAATTAAATTTAAAATAACTTCAAGATATATAAATTTTAAATAAAAATTGATTTAATAATAAAAATGTATTTAAATAAATATTAATTTTTAAATAATTTATTTTAATAAAATTACAAAATTATTGATAATTTATTATTAAATACTATATAAGAGATTAAAATAAATTTAATTAATTGAAAATAACTTATCATTAAGTTTTATCTAATATGTAATTATTATCAATAAACATATAACCAGATAATAAAAATATAACTACATTGACATACAACCAAATATATTTTTGTTTTTATTTAAAAAACATAAATTTAAAACTAAAAACTACAACAAAAAAATAAAAGTAGAAACAAAGGGTCTAGTAACATCTTAAGTTTTAATTTATAAACATACAAATTGTTCTACTTTCTACAAGTTTGTAGCAATAGTATACTTCTACATCTCAAACAATGGTATATGTTATGCTTTCTACCAATGTTACGAATATCGTACCGGTATCAGTACCAAATTTAATTCTAGTACGGTACTATATCAGCATCGGTCAATACTGAGTATTATTTAGATAAATTTTTAAATTTATAAAATAATTCCTTAGAGGGTGAGCCTTAGAGTAAGTGGTAAAGTTACTCATTTGTGATCATAAGGTCATAGATTCAAGTCACAGAAACAACCTCTTTGTAAAAATATAAAGGGAAGGTTACATACATTATAACTCTCCCTAGACTTTCGCAAAGTGGAGGGCTTTGTGCACTGGGTGTAGCACCCCATTCTTGCAAGACATATACCCGACATCCTCAAGGATGTCCAAAAACTTGCCCCATAAGGATGGCATGCTAACACCATCAGCCAGTAAAATCTCATTATAAAATTATTTTTCTTTTTAAAACAATGCATGCATATACTGTTGGACCCCAAATCTTTTCTTGGAAGATTGAAAGGGTGGTGAGTTAATCTTGTGCAAAGAAAAATGAAATTCGTGATTTGAAATGAT